>JACEFZ010017789.1:55000-195000 GCA_014155875.1 Cepaea nemoralis
AACACCCTCCTCTGCTTCCAAAGTCTTCCTAATTTGTTCATTCACTTTCCATTATATTCTGCCATGCAACAATACAGGTTCTATATAACATATCATTACTCTCTTTCATGTGTCAAGTCTTAGATATGACTGAGCTGCCGTATGACTGTAGACGGTACTACCTGCTTTCTCGTAGCGCCGAATGTTGTTAGTCAGGTCTTAGTCGGATATGACTGTGATCCGGTATGACAGTAGACTGTACTATCTGCTTTCTGTTAGCGCTGAATGTTGTAAGTCAACATTTGTCAGATCTGACTGAGCTACCTTATCACAGTAGACGATACTACCTGTTTTATGTTAGCGCCGAATGTTGTAAGTCAACATTTGTCAGATCTGACTGAGCTACCTTATCACAGTAGACGATACTACCTGTTTTATGTTAGCGCTGAATGTTGTAAGTCAACATTTGTCAGATCTGACTGAGCTACCTTATCACAGTAGACGATACTACCTGTTTTATGTTAGCGCCGAATGTTGTAAGTCAACATTTGTCAGATCTGACTGAGCTACCTTATCACAGTAGACGATACTACCTGTTTTATGTTAGCGCTGAATGTTGTAAGTCAACATTTGTCAGATCTGACTGAGCTACCTTATCACAGTAGACGATACTACCTGTTTTATGTTAGCGCTGAATGTTGTAAGTCAACATTTGTCAGATCTGACTGAGCTACCTTATCACAGTAGACGATACTACCTGTTTTATGTTAGCGCTGAATGTTGTAAGTCAACATTTGTCAGATCTGACTGAGCTACCTTATCACAGTAGACGATACTACCTGTTTTATGTTAGCGCTGAATGTTGTAAGTCAACATTTGTCAGATCTGACTGAGCTACCTTATCACAGTAGACGATACTACACTGTTTTATGTTAGCGCTGAATGTTGTAAGTCAACATTTGTCAGATCTGACTGAGCTACCTTATCACAGTAGACGATACTACCTGTTTTTATGTTAGCGCCGAATGTTGTAAGTCAACATTTGTGAGATGTGACTGAGCTACCTTATCACAGTAGACGATACTATCTGTTTTATGTTAGCGCTGAATGTTGTAAGTCAACATTTGTCAGATGTGACTGAGCTACCTTATCACAGTAGACGATACTACCTGTTTTATGTTAGCGCTGAATGTTGTAAGTCAACATTTGTCAGATCTGACTGAGCTACCTTATCACAGTAGACGATACTACCTGTTTTATGTTAGCGCTGAATGTTGTAAGTCAACATTTGTCAGATCTGACTGAGCTACCTTATCACAGTAGACGATACTACCTGTTTTATGTTAGCGCCGAATGTTGTAAGTCAACATTTGTCAGATCTGACTGAGCTACCTTATCACAGTAGACGATACTACCTGTTTTATGTTAGCGCCGAATGTTGTAAGTCACATTTGTCAGATCTGACTGAGCTACCTTATCACAGTAGACGATACTACCTGTTTTATGTTAGCGCCGAATGTTGTAAGTCAACATTTGTCAGATCTGACTGAGCTACCTTATCACAGTAGACGATACTACCTGTTTTATGTTAGCGCCGAATGTTGAGCGGTGCTCACTAAAACCACACATGTGCCAACATTGTCTTGTTCAAGATGTATAGGTGGTACTTTTCGTCTGAAGTAAACTATTTTTGTTTTAATGTTTGAAGCACAATGTAACAAACTATTATCTGTCAAGACGACATGACACAGTCGTACTCTATTTTCTGACATTCAATGATATACACTTATTGCATAAGATACTTTATATTTTGTGAAATGCAATATTTGCTTGAGCTATTCGGTTATTAATCTCTGACACAGGTTAAACAGTTCTGCCAACTAAAGATCTAGGAACAGTCAGATGTAATTACCTAATACTGTGCCAAACAACAAATAGGTTTGTACCAACGTGGTACACATTCAAATATTAGCAAGTATTACCATATAAATGTCCATTCACTGAGCATTGAAATTCCGGAAGATTCCACGAAACGAAACAAATAACATGACGATCCTAGTATTGCGATATATCGTCCTTCTGTCCAAATAGGAGTTCACATTTAGCGATATACTATCCTTCGTTGCTGAACCAGTTAAATCTTTCATTTTACAGGGCCAAGTGGCTTAATGGGTTGAGCGGAAGGATAATTATAAAATCGAGTAGCCGAACAGAGTTACTCGGTCTTCAGGTGTCCCTGGTTGAATTCGATCATTACGGAACATTTGCTTATTAACAATCACAGCGTTAACCAACAAGATGTATTTCGTAAGCTGTATTCGACGAACAATAATCCATTGCTCAAATATACCGAAGCATTATCTATCATGTGATTCCAGCCTTTGCAATGTAAACAGAAGGACTTCCTGTTAAGTGTTAGACTTCCGTGGGGTAAAGTTCTGGATTTTCGAACAATAACAACGACTTTGTACAGCCAAGGTATTATTATTTAATATATAACTCTGCAGTATGCACCTGACGAGAGGCAGCCAAATATGCCAGGAAATAAATCTTGCAATATCTTGTTGTTGTTGCTGTTTTTACTAACTAATAAAAGTTGTTATTACACCGTGTTGTTGTCTGTACTGACAACTTTTAATGGCGGCCAGAAAATGTATCGGCAGACGATTCTGTATTGAGACCTCAATGTTTGAAGAACCATTACCTCACTAGCTTCATGACAGGCTCTTTGTGATGATAAACATTTTGTGTGTTGCAAATTTAAAGAGGTTGAGAGGTTTCGGTGACAACCTAGGATTTAAAAGGAACCGGGTTTATCATATGATAATGGTTTCTGTTGATATCGCACTTTCCCTTGATTTCTTGGGTAATGTGATTGGCTGGATCACTCGTGCCCCTGATCTCTTGGGTGATGTGATTGGTTACATCTCAGGCCCCTAGGATCTAATACGTAATGTGATTGGTTGCATCACACTCCCATAGGATCTAATGAGTAATGTGGCTGGTTGCATTACACATCCCTAGGATCTCTTGAGTAATGTGATTGATTACGTTATACTTCACTCAGATCTCTTGAGTAATGTGATTATTTCCTGTCACATGTCTGCGATCTATTGTCTCCTGTCACATGTCTTCCATCTAATGTCCCTTGCCATATTTCTGCCATCTACCATCTCCCACCACATTTCTGCCATCTCCCACCACCTGTTTCCCATCTAATATCCCCCACGACATGTCTCCCAACTAATGTCGCCCACCATATGTCTCCCATCTAATGTCCTTTGCCACATGTTTCCCAACTAATATAACCAACCACATGTCTCCCATCTAATGTCTCTTGCCACATGTCTCCCAACTAATGTCTCCCACCGCATGTCTCCCATCTCCTGTCCTCTGCCACATGTCTCCCATCTACTGTATCCCGCCACATGTTTCCCATCTACTGTCCCTCAAAACATGTCTCCTACCTTATATCACCCACCACATGTCTCCCATCTACTGTCCCCCACGACATATCTCCTACCTAATATCACCCATCACATGTCTCTCATCTAATGTCCCCCACCATGTCTCCCATCTAATGTTCCGCAACAAATGTCTCCCACTATATGTCTCCCATCTAATGTTCTGCACCAAATGTCTCCCATCTAATGTCTTCTACCTAATATCCCCCACCACATTTCTCCCATTTAATGTCCCCTGCCACATTTCTGCCATCTGCCATCTCCCGCCACATTTCTGCCATCCCCTACCACATGTCACCAATGTCCCCTGCCAACCACGCCATTACTCCACCATCAATGTCCCTTATGCGCAAAAATGACAACACACTTCACACCAGCCAGCCAGACCCCTGGCCCACAATCCCCCGTTGGCATGCTGTTTTCACAGACAACCTTCATGTTAATTAAGAAAACAGAAAGAAGAAGCAGAGGAAGAAACCGCTTCATCAAACACTCGATGCAGGCAGCCTGTGCTAGAAGCCAGCGCACAAAGTTCTAGTCATTGAATACGGGAGATCGATTCGCCGGATTTGGCCGTGTGCCACATTGGCTCGAACAATTGATTTTTAGCCTTACAAAGTTTGAAACTTGGTACATTGTGAGCAGTGTCTGATCCAGAAGCGAAAGAATAACACAGGAAATTGGCAACGTGGCAGGATCTTCCGAGGTACAGGTGATAGAACGACAACTATAGGGGTGTGGATGTTTTCGATTTTCATGTTTATTAAACGTTCCGTGAAATAATAAAATGATCCATACAAGACATGTCAGGAATATCAGTTGGTGGGCTTAATGTAAACAACCTGCGTTATGCGAAAAAGGAAACTCGGTTACAATAAATGATAGATATAATTGCCACAAATACGAAGTCAAATACACAGGATTTTAATGCTTATTATAAGGAAAAATTGTACACCCAAATGCAACATCAACACGAATTGAACCAATCTGAAACAGGTTAATTTATTTAACGGAAGGAAGGATAATATATCGCCAAATGTGACATCCTATTTGTAGAGATGGGCGATATATCGCCGTACTAGGGTTATCGCGTTATTTGTTTCGTTTCGTGGTACCTTCCACAATTTCCATTTACTGACAAGTGACTAGTTGAATAGTGTCTCATAGATTAGAGTCTTTTCAGGAAATTTCTGTGTCTTTTCAGGATGTCTCATAGAGTAGTGTCTTTTCATGTTGTCTCATAGACTAGTGTCTTTTCATGATGTCTCACAGACTAGCGTCTATTCAGGATGTCTCACAGACTAGTGTCTTTTCAGGTTGTCTCACAGATTAGTGTCTTTTCAGAATGTCTTACACACTATACACACTAGTGTCTACCCAGAATGTCTCACAGAATAGTTTCTGCCCAGGATATCCCCCAGAATGTCTCACACAATAGTTTCTGCCCAGGATATCCCCCAGAATGGTGTCGTCTCAGAATGCCACAACGACTAGTGTCTGTCTAGATTGCTGAAAGGACTTCTGTCAGCCTAGAATGTCCCACAAACCAGTGCCTTCTCAGAATGCCACAAAACCTAGTTTCTTCTCAGAATGCCACAAAACCTAGTTTCTTCTCAGAATGCCACAAAGACTCACAAAGGCTAGTGTCTGTCTAGATTGTCGAAAAAAATTATGTCTGTAAAGGATGTCCCATAGACTAGTATCTTCTCATAATGTCACAAAGACTAGTGTATTCTCAGAATGCCACAAAGACTAGTGTCTGTCTTGATTGCTGAAAAGACTTCTTCCTACACAAGATGTCCCACAGACTAGTGTCTTCTCAGAGTGCCACAAAGACTATTGTATTCTCAGATGCCACAAAGACTAGTGTCTTCTCGGAATGCCAGATTGACTAGTGTATTCTCAGAATATCAGAAAGATTGGCGTATTCTCAGACTGCCGCAAAGACTAGTGTCTGTCTAGACTGCCGAAAATACTTCTGTCTGCCCAAGGTGTCTCACAGACTCGTGTCGTCTCAGAATGCCACAAAGACTAGTGTATTCTCAGAATGCCACAAAGACAGTTGTCTGTCTAGATTGCCGAAAAGACTTCTGTCTGCCCAGGATGTTCCACATGCTAGTGTCTTCTCAGAATGCAACAAAGACTAGTGTATGTCTAAATTACCGAATAGACTTCTGTCTGCACAGGTTGTCCCAAGACTATTGTCTTCTCAGAATGCCACAAAGACTAGTGTCTGTGTTAATTGTCGAAAAGACTTCTGTCTGCCCAGGATATCCCACAGACTTGTGTATTCTCAGAATGCCACAAAGACTAGTGTCTTCTCAGAATGCCAGAAAGACTATTGTATTCTCAGAATGCCAGAAAGACTGGCGTATTCTCAGACTGTCACAAGGCCTAGTGTCTGTCTAGTTTGCCGAAAAGACTTCTCTCTGCCCAGAATGTTCCACAGACTCATGTCTTCTCAGAATGCCACAAAGACTAGTGTATTCTCAGAATGCCCAAAGACTAGTGTATTCTCAGAATGCCACAAAGACTAGTGTATTCTCAGAATGCCCAAAGACTAGTGTTTTCTCAGAATGCCACAAAGACTAGTGTAAACTCAGAATGCCACACAGACTAGTGTATTCTCAGAATGCCACAAAGACTAGTCTCAGTCTAGATTGGCGAAAAGACTTCTGTCTGCCCAGGATGTCCCACAGACTAGTGTTTTCTCAGAACGCCACAAAGACTAGTGTCTCCGCAGGATGTCCACCATGAAGGTTATGTGAGATCTTGGCCAGTGTGAAAAAAGTAGTTGCCCATTGCTACGTGAACGGCCGCCCGACATACTATTGAAATCAACGCAAAGCGGTTTGCTTCCAAACTGCCCACTGCCATTTCTAACCCTCGACTCCGTATGGCGGGAATTATGAAATCTTGCGTCCTACTATCCTATGAGCCACCCCGGCGGTTACTGACTATTAAGGACAATAAATATGAGCTCTCCCGCCTTTGTTTGTGAGGTTGAATGGCAACAATTCATGGAGCGCTAATGAACAATGTAGAGGAACATTTGGAAGCAACAGAGGTGTGGTTTCAGAGACTAATGTTGCCAACTTCGACTAACAACGCTCTTCCGAGTTCGCAACATGGAGGATAAGCGGTTGAGCTGTTAAGGCATCTGGAGTATTTATGCTTACGCATTTTCCTCATGTTGGACTGGTAGTGTATGGTTCTGTCGCCCTGCTAGTGATTTGAGTGCGTGGGGCGACACTGTGAGCTCTGAATTTCGTGTGGAGTGATTTTACATCTGTCGGCGGTTGATTGCATGTTCAGAAAGATGCCGGCCTGCCGGTCGCTGAACTAACTGGGTTGTCTTATTCAGTAATGTGTGGCGGTTGGTTTTCTAGTGACTGCCGCTTCCATCGACGATGAACTGTGATTTTCTTGGCGGACTTTTGTGTTGGCATTCTCGCAGCGGTCTTATGCATGTATGCCTGTGCGGAATGTTGGTTTGCCGAGACTCCTGTCTGTTCCACTTTTCACATGGGGCAGTGAGGAGCATGTTGTGTAATATTCATTGATACAGAAACGAAGCATAATGGGGCGACCCTTCGCCGTGAAGTAGGAGCTAACTAACTAACAACGATTGCCTGAAAGAGGCTAATGAAACTAAACAATATATAAACTATAAGAAAGAGACAAACAGTATTCTTTGATCATGTGATAAGAAGAGAAGCATTAGAGAACATCGTGACGACTAGAAGGATCGATGGGGAAAGAGGTAGAGGCAGACCAAGAGAAATTATGCTGGATGGACTTAGACGGTGGCATGGAGGAATATCATCAGCAGAGTTGATGCACAGCAACAGCGACTGAGATCTGTAGAAAGACATGAACGCATAAGTCAATTGGCAGACCTTCACCTTGCCGACTTGACAGACGATAGTTTGTTACATTTTGCTTAAAAAAGGCATAATAACTACAACCCATGGGGAGACCTGAGATGGAGTTACACCTATCCATAACACAAAGCCTGGGCTGAATTGTAGAGACCATGTGTTGCCTGTGCAGCATGATCCCTCTCTCGGTCTGCCTAGTTTACTCTAGAGGAAAGGTGACATCAATACGTCTGGAACAAGACAAGCTGCAGAGGCTGCCGGATCAGCAGAGCAGTGCTCAAACAATTCGTATGTCAGAGCTTCGATCCTAGACCAGTTACCAACCACAGCTTAGGGTCTGTCTGCCCTGCCATGACATTTAGTCTTTAGGTTTCATTTCCTAGTTGCACTGAGATAATTCTGGTGACCTCCCATTTGCGCTCTTCCCGAAACCGTTGTCAACATACGGTGTGTTGGGTTTAAAGAGCGCCGCCCAACATTCAGCATCTGGCAAGATACATGACAATGACGATGAACCTTCCTTTCTTGTAAAAACTAGGCCCACAAAAAATCTTTCAGATCCACTGAGATAACATAACGCCCTTTCAAAACAAGAGAGATAAATAAATGAAACATGTTGCATAACATCTGAATAAACAAACAGAATCTAGACGATGATAATCTGCTACTTGTCAGATATCCCGGCATGTTTGTGTTACAAACACGATGATAGATAAATCTGGCTTGATCTCCTCTCCGTTCTTAACGCCCAACCACACCACATTGGCCCCACACGCTGCATTATGTGTGTTCTTTCCATTATCAGATGTTTTTAACGCTGTTCTTTTTTATTAACCTGATTTCGTGCTCGTTTACAGTAGCGTTAATTGTCAGTTGAGACTGTGAAATGGTGAGTTTCTAAGGGTTGTGGTTAACGGGTAAAGTATGTACTGTAAGGTGTGAGTTCTGGTTGGGACGTGAATTTCTTCTTCTTCTTCTTCTTCTTCTTCTTCTTCTTCTTATTATTATTATTATTATTATTATTATTATTATTATTATTATTATTATTATTATTATTATTATTATTATTCGTCTTCTCCTTCTTCTTCTTCTTCAAATGATCTGCAAGTCTGCTAGCTAACATGCTGTATACTTTTGAAACTATTTCTACCTCGACGATAAACTTTGTGTTGTCCTGAAAAGAAAACAAAAATAGATACACAGATGAGCAATGTAAAACAAAATCGATACACAGATGAACAATGTAATCTAATATAAACAATATAAAATAAAACAAATTTGAAAAAAAAAATGATCGTACTTACCTCAGAATCCTGAGCTAACCAGCTCAGGATTCTGAGGTAAGTACGATCTTCTTTTTTTTTCCTTCAAATTTTCATTTTCTCTTCATTGCTTTCAGTTTTTCATCTTTTTATTCTTCTCATCCCGTCGTCACGCGTTAATGTAATTACCGGAGGGTGTTCTCCGTGACTATATGTTGTGTTTTGAGTATATATTTGTTTGCTGATGAAGGCTAGTCGCCGCAACGTCCTGTATGTGTCGTAATTCTGTTATGTAAAGCTGCATTACTTTGTGTTATTTTATATTGTTTACATTGTCACAGCTTTACCGCAATTCCACCAAATTTTAACACAATATAAAACACAGCTTAGTAACATAAAGAGAACATAGACAGAGATGGCGTATATATAGAAAACATAGACACACACTTGTGGAATCAGTTCATTGACAGTTCAATAACTCCAGTCTTCCGAACAGCAGGCAAGGCTACTGTTTGCCATCCTAACACGTCACACGCCTACGATGGCATCCATCGTGGGATTATAACAGCTTTGTGATGGCAAGCTGCTTAGACTAACAACGCCTATTACGTGAGAATTCCCCAGAGATGTGATTATCTGAAAGATTAAGATGCAAACGGAAAGAGCCAGGGTACATTAAAGACATTGATCCGGCTCCGTGAACTATGGTCATTTTTACAAGAAGCACGATTCTTTTCTTTTTCATATAAATGTTGTTTTCTGTCCGTTTTTATGTACTCTTGTGTGGGGAATGTGCTGTGGATATGTGAAGTGATAGAAACATCATATGTTTAAGTGTGAGTGCACGGAGGGTTGGGTGATCAGTCTTTACTTGGCCTAGGAACGTCGAGAACAGGGGTCGAATCCTTGTCCGCCCTCGCTCTTGGCATTGTCGACTGAACAATGGGGCACGGGACTTGCATTTTTATTGTTTTCTTTGTACATACAGAATGGTATAGAAAAACTAATGACCTCAACCGACAAGAATAGTAAAAATCACAATTCATATCTTAACATTGCAAAAAAACAAAGATAATGCGTACAGATAAACTAATATGGAGACAGAAATACCGTGACTCTATTGCGTCCGAGGTTATGTTTGGGTAAAATACGATTGGGACAAAACAGGTGTGTAAATGTGTAAGAGTGGATATTCATCTGGCTTGTTCGGTGGTTGGTTGGTTGGGTAGTTGGTTGGTTGGTTGATTGGTTGGTTAGTTGGTTGGTTGGTTGGTTGATTGGTTGGTTGGTTGGTTGTGTGGTTGGTTGGTTGGCTGACTGTTTTGGGTGGTTGGAAACGTTCAGGATAACAGCGCTAGTGGTGGACAAAGACACACACATGGACAAACAACATCAAAGTAAGGTCAGGATACAGCCTCGCAGAATCAACAAAGACTGTTCAGGCAAGAAACTCCGGGAGATCCATTAGCATTACCACCCACAGCGGGACGGAACTCCATTTTGATGGAGTTCCTGCGGAGATGCAGCGGGAACAAACTTTGATACTCTAATTCACAACGACAACGGGTCGTTTGAAAGTTGTATATCATCATCATTCTCCATGCCGATAAGCGTAGTTGGTCATGTTTCGCCATTTCACACGATCACCAGAGTCGTAGATCAGCTCCCTGTTCCTGTCTCGACCATGCCACGTGGCCAAGCCATCTAGGTATTTACTTCTCTGTCTAAGCTGCATTTAATCATTCATTCATTCATTCATTCATTCATTCAGTTGCTCCCATAACAACCTTCCGGAAAACTTCTCGGTCATAAGCAAGATGTCGCGCCTCCGATACACCCATCTGGAGATCATCCGCCACATCCTGCACCCATCTTCTCTTTGGCCTTCCTCTTTCTCTCTTCCCAGGCATATATCTTTCCATGACTGTTCTCTCAAAACTTTCATGACGTTTCAAGTGACCATAATATTTCACTCTTTGAAGAGCAATAGATATTCGTCTTTTAATTTCTTTCATTGTGTCACCATTGTTGGTAATTAATGACCCAAGATATTCAAATTGCTCCACCGCCTCAAATTGTTGCAGGAACGTTTACGATTGATTGGATTTTTTGGCTACCGTTTCTCTACAGGAAGAGACAGCCAGCCCCAAGTCCAACTCTCCTTAGCCACTTCTTACGGCAATCATGGTAGGTTGCAGTGTGACTATTCTCTGCTGATGTTTGCCTGGGGATTAGCTTTCCCTATTACCAGTGTCCCTGGCCGTCCGGCGAACCCACTCCGACTAGAGAAGTATTTGTAATTTACTCCCCCATGTCAAGGATGAGAAGTCAATATTTTAGTTCAGCTGACCGGTATAAGGGTTGAACCCGCTACCTCGGCATCAGCACACCGTATGTTTAAGAACAAGTACTCTTATTCATTCGTCCATGATGACCTCCTGGTATCCATTTAGACCTGGGGTGACCTGTGACCACGTGTCATTATTAAAACCCCACCTTGATGGAAATTCAAACACATTAACACCATGATAGGTAAGTTTCCCACGACGTTATCGCTTGTCCCTTTGTGGAAGTCAAGGGTAAACCCTCACATTATATTCACATGAATCAGTGTATAAGCTAACACAAAGGTAGCTTTATTCTGGCGTAATGTAACTAAACACCAGGCCTGCAACTGGATAAACCTGAATGAATTACTTCAGGTCAACAAGTTGCACGCAAGACAAATAATGACAGGAGTTTAATCTGCGTTAGGTAACCAATCAATCAGAGGCGTATACTTGAGTTCATCCGCTGCTAGAATGAGACCCTGGGGAGAGAGCACGCAGGGCAGGCAACGATTATCCTCATGTGAGTGATGTCATGAGAGAAAAAGAATACATTTAGCGGAACGATCGCAGAAATGACATTTTTAGTCAACCAGTTCCCTGTGGGAGTTTGGTGGAGTTTAGCTGTAGTACAGGCGATCTAACCATGAAAGAGGGAGATAGAGGGAGACACAGAGAGAGGGGGGAGAAAGAGGGAGAGAGAGGCTGCGATCAAAGCGGATAAAAATAACAGTCTGAATCAAATTGAGAGCAGTCATGCATGACAGAGATTTTGAGAGAGCGAGATTGAGATCCACAGAGAATAAGAACAACTGCTTCTGAATCAAATCGCGCACGCGCGCGCGCGAGAGAGAGAGAGAGAGAGAGAGTGAGAGAGAGAGAGAGAGAGAGAGAGAGAGAGAGAGAGAGAGAGAGAGAGAGAAACGGGAGTTTCTGAATATAATCTAGAGATAGCGAAAATCGGTCACGTTTTTTGAAGGTTTTGAGAGAGAGAGAGAGAGAGAGAGAGAGAGAGAGAGAGAGAGAGAGAGAGAGAGAGAGAGAGAGAGGGAGAGTTTGTGTGTGTGCAAGAGAGAGAAAGCGAGAGGGGAAATAGAGTTAGAAAGTGAGAGAGTGGTTGCGAGAGTTAGAGAAAGAGCGTGTGAGAGGAGGAGAAAAAACAAGTGAGAGAGCGAGACGGGTTACGATATTGATAGAAAGTGCGAGTGAGAGGAAGGGAAAAGAAAGAGAGAGGGAGCGAGAGGAAACGAGAGAGAGAGAGACTGAGAAATCTAGAGGGAGAGAGATAGAAAGCGAGAGGTGGGGGGGAGTAAGTTTGCGAGAGACGGAGAGCAAGAGAGATGGGGGGGGGGAGAGAGACAGAAAGTGAGAGAGAGGTTGCGAGAATGAGAGACAGAGCGAATGAGAGGAGGGGAAGAGTTAGAGAGAGAGAGAGTGAGAGGAAGCGAGAGAGAGATAACGCAAGGGAGAGAGAGAGTGTGTGTGAGTTTTCAAGAGAGAGAGGGGGGGGGGGGAAAGAGAGCTAGAAAGTGAGAGTGAAAGAGGTTACGAGAGTGAGAGAAAGAGCGAATGAGAGGATGGGAGAAGAGAGATAGGAAGCGAGAGAGTAACGGAGAAAGCCAGAGGGAGAGAGAAAGCGAGAGAGAAAGAGCACGTGAGAGAAAGGGGGAAGAGTGATGGAAAGTAAGAGAGAGAAAGATTGCGAGAGAGAGAAAGAGTGAGTGACAGGATGGGAAGAGATAGAGAGAAAGAGGGCGAGAGGGAGAAATGGAGAAAGTGAGAGGGAGAGAAAGAAAGCGAGAGAGAGAGAGAGTGTGTGAGTTTGCGAGAGAGAAAGAGCAAAAGAGGAGAGAAGAGAACTAGAATGTGAGAGAGAAAGAGGTTACGAGAGTGAGAGGAAGAGAGAATGAGAGGAGGGGAAGAGAGAGAGAGAGAGTGAGACGGAGAAAGGGAGAGGGAAAGAGAGAAAGAAAGCTAGAGAGTTGTGTGTCTGTGTGTAAGTTTGCGAGAGAGTGTGAGAGAGAGAGAGAGAGAGAGAGAGCGAGAGAGAGGGGGAGAGATAGAAAGTGAGAGAGATATTGCGAGAGTGAGAGAAAACGCGATTGAGAGGAAGGGAAGAGATAGAGGATGAGAGAGAGAGAGAGAGAGAGAGAGAGAGAGAGAGGCGGAGAAAGCAAGAGGGGGAGAAAGAAAGCGAGAGAGAGTGTGTGAGTTTGCGAGAGAGAGGGGAGAAGAAAGCTAGAAAGTGAGAGAGAAAGAGGTTACGAGAGTGAGAGAAAGAGCGAATGAGAGGAGGCGAAGAGAGAGAGAGAGAGAGAGAGAGAGAGAGAGAGAGAGAGAGCTAGAAAGTAAGAGAGAAAGAGATGAGTGAAACAGCGAGTGAGAGGCGGGGAAGAGATAGAGGAAGCGAGGGAGAAATAGAAAAAGCGAGAATGAGAGAGACAGAAAGCAAGAGAAAGAAAGACCGAGATTCAATGCGGAAAAGAACAAGAGTCTCTGAATTGCATCGCGAGAGATAACAAATCGGTCAAGTATTATAGAGGACGTCTGATGACGAGCACGTGTAGAGGGGGATGAATTGCTCTTCATTGCCTTCTTCAACCAGGAGGAAACAACTTCCTGTCTGCGGGTTTTCAATTTTATGAGATTAAAATCGTGAGGAGGAAAAAGTGGGTCAGAGATTCTTGAATGAGTAGTTTTTGTTTTTTTAAAACACTTTATCACCCACCGTGCAACGAACACACATGCGCTCACACGCAATCTCAAACTCATACACACATGCTCAGTCAGAAACATATGATACCCATTTTGTGATTTGAGTTACTGTTCTTTGTACAACGTTTTTTTTTTTTAAAGTTGCATATCCTTAACAGAATGTCGCAGTCAACAACAGCATTTTTTGCTGTTGTGATCTCTTGGCAAGTTTACGATCATAGTTTGCCATTGCTTTCTGAACGACCAGCACCCATACCAAAAATGTCGCTTAAAATTCGACAAGGTCGACTTCATTGCACTGGGTTTTTATCCCATATGGCTCAGTCTCTTTCCGCAGCACGGAAAGCGCAGCGCAAAGCACGAACTCCGTAGCTCCAGCGACGATCCTCAGGAGTCTCCGAAAAAAATCCACTCGTGAACCGAAGGATGCGGCCCGGAATCGAACCCACAATCTTCGGAGCCCGAGGCAGACGGCTTGACCACTTCGCCACGGAGACTCCCATACCATTTCGTAAAAAACCAGTCCGAGGCGGTCTGCTGCCAAATCTCCCGCAGCTGTGTTTTGAACGCGGGTATGCGAGATTACGAATTGCGCCCGTAACGTCTTCGCCACGAAGCGGGCTTTAATTGTTGTAGCTGACATGGATATCGGACGTGGTGATTTAACAGGAACATGCAATTGAAGGTATTGATGAACAAGTATGCATACGGGAATTATGATGATTAATATTATAATCATCATGATCGTGATGGTGAATGTGATTATTAAGATGATGATCGGTATGATTATGATGAATATGATGATAATGATGATGATGGTGATGGTGGTGGTGGTGATGATGATGATCATTATCGTGATGATAATAATGACGATACCAATAATGATGATGACCTCTTGAGCTCTGAAAAGACAGCTCTTGACAGCGCAGTGTCTGTCTTGTCAGATACACAGGCCCGCTGTAATGGCGGCGATGATGTGATGTCAGTAGGGTTTTATAGAAACAGGCTGCGTTGCACGAGAGGTAGCGTCATACACTAACAGAAAATGGTAACCCAATCTCTCTTGATGAAATCTCCTTCAAATAGCGGATTCATACACAAACTCAGCTTTGCAGTTTTGTGGTACAGATTTCAGTTAGTCGCATGTTCTCCACAAGACGTCGCAGTCAACCCAATCATTATTTGGATAAAATGGTTTCTGAGGAAATGCAAAGAAGACCATGGACAGACAGAAAAAATCAATGAACAAGTCCTACAAGAGGCAAATGAAAACCGTGAACTGATTAGAGAAATTACACGTAGGCAGTCACATTTTTGGGGGCACGTAATGGGAAAAAATTAACTGGCGAATTTTGTGACAGCTGGCGAAATTAAGGGGAAAGGAACAAGGGAAGGACACAGAGGTACATACCTGGATGGCTTCACCACAAGGCATGGTCGAGACTAGAACACAGAGCGGATCCACAACTCTAGTGATCGTGTGAGAAGCCGAGACATGACCGCCCACGCTTACCAGCATAGCTCATGATGCATGAATGAATTATTTGGCTATTTTACGCCCAATAGTGCATTGCTTCCTGCACGATCTATTCTTATACCATTATGGAAGTCAACCCAAGGCGGCCCATGTTAGCCGAGGTGATTTCCAAGCCGGTGTGCCGGATTGTAAAACTGCATTCACTTTCCCTAAGCCGGGGCGCCGGATGGGGGAACAGCTCATTTTTTCATTCAGTAGCATGTCCTTTGCAGAACTTCGCTCCCATGACAACCTTCCGGAAAACTTCTCGGTCATAAGCAAAATACCCCGCTTCCGATACACCCATCTGAAAATCATCTGCCACACTCTGCACCCATCTTCTCTTTGGCCTTCCTCTTCCTCTCTTCCGGGCATATACCCCTCCATTATTGTTCTCTCCAAACTTAAATGACTTTTCAAGTGACCAAACATGTGTCAATTGTCTTTGTGTTATCGTCTTTAGCAGCCAACCTTCTTCAATATTCAGCTCTTGTCGTGTGGGCGTATTTATTCTTGTCTGTACCCAAGACATTCTTAGAACTCGTCTGTAGCATTTATATTCAAAGGCATTTGTGCGCTGCTCAGCTTGTGTATTAAGTGTCCACGTCTCACAGGCGTATGTTGCAATGGAAAGATGCATGCTCTTAAAAACCTAATTTTTGTAGGTCTATCTGTCCCACGCCACAATTTATTCAGTTGGTTTAGTCTTTGAAGAGCAATAGATATTTGTCTTTTAATTTCTTTCATTGTGTCACCATTGTTGGTAATTAATGACCAAAGATATTCGAAATTTTTCACCACCTCCAATATTTCCTCATTAACATATATTTCTTTCACAGTATTAGTTTTATCTGTATGCATAATATTTGTTTTTGCAATGTTAAGATATAAGTTGTGATTTTCACTATTCTTTTGGGTTGAGGTTGTTAGTTTGTCTATACCATTCTGTAATGTGGGTAGTAATACTGTATCATCAGTTAGAGGTATTAAGATGGGAATACAACAGACAAACGCAGCTTTCAACTTCTTCTTTTGCCTTCTCTCCTCCATTGAAACAGAAGGCCTCTATGAACCCATCCAAGCTGTTCTATCTTTTGCTATCTCCTACATGTCCTCCTGTGTTATGTCTCCTCTATTTCACTTTCCCTCGGAGATTAGTTAAGAAAACAACAACACAAACTTTCTAGTTTCGCTATTCTCAATTTTTCTATGTGTCCCTTCAGTCCATCGCAATCGTCTTTCTCACGCCTCATGATTTCCTGGGATTTGTCTAGCTCTTTTTCTAAGCTCTAATGAATGAATCACACAAAAACAAAAAAAACAAAAAATTTGCGATAAGCTATTCTAGAACGCGATCACATGTAACATAAATGGACGTTGCGGCTAAAGCCTTTGTCGGCACAGAAAACAAAAATACAAACCGACACAACTACAATAAAAACAATACATGAAAATATAAATATAAACTTACTTATCTGTATTTTTGTTGTGGGTTGGACACGTCTTTCATATGATCCACGTGCATGATTCCAACAAAGTGAATGAACACGATGTGTGGTTATGGGGGTTAATGGGCTAAAGGTCAATAATAATACGAGCCAGGAAGTTTTCCTATCAACCCGTGTGTTGCCGGGGCCCATAAGGGAAGCAAAGAATAGCAACACTGTAGCCTACCACGCATGTCGTAAGAGGCGACTAAGGAGGCTTGATGGTTCCGTCGCTCTGCTACTGAGTGAGTGCGTGGCGCGACACTGTGAGCTGTGAGTTTCGTGTGAAATGCTTTTGAATCTGCCTGAGGTTTTTTGGAACGTGACTGCATGTCAGAGTTATGGCAGGTGGTTATGTCCCAGAGTTGACCGGTTTTTGCCTTATGCAGAAATGCGTGGCTGCTGGGCTTCTGGTTGACTGCCACTGCCATCGACGATGAACTGTATTTCGTGGACTGTGTGGGTGAACATCTAGGAAACATCCAGTTGGGAAAATGACTGCAGATTCCATCAGAGATAAACTGGGTATTTTGTGGGAGACTGGTGTGTTGACATTCTGATGGCGGCATTATGCACAGTGTATCTGTGCGGGCTGTTGTTTGTCGAGACTCCTGTCTTTTTCACTTTTCACATTGGGCAGTGGGGAGCGTTTTGTGTGATATTCACTGGCACAGGAACGGGGCATAATGGGGACAACCCGTTGCTGTGAAGTTGTTTAATTTATGAATAATTAGTTAGTTAGTCGCGGTTCCAACTTCCCCGCAAAGGGTCACCCCATTATGCTCAGTTCTTGTGCCATTGAATATCATACAAATGCTTCTCGCTGCCCCATGTGAAAAGTGAAAAAGACAGGAGTCTCGACAAACCAATAGCCCGCACAGGTATACTATGTTTTGCGACGGAACCATTTAACTTATGAATCACTTAAGACAATTGTACTGTCGTTAAAACAAACAAAAAACTGTCTTCCACTGCCTATAGTTAAAAAGTTAGTTGCATATCCTTAACTTAACGTAGCAGTCAACCCCAGCATTTTTTGGCTGTTGGTGATTCCAGGGCAAGTTTACGTTCAGTAGTTTGCCATTGCTTTCCGAACGCCCCGTACCCATACCATTTCATTAAAAAAAAGTAAAGCGGTCTGCTGCCAAATTTCCCACATCTGTGTTTCAAACGCGGGTATGCAGGATTACGAACTGCGTCCGCAAATCCCTCGCCACGAAGCAGGAACTGACTATAGTACCTGAGAAATTAAGGTCACCTGGCGAGAGCAGTCGCCGCGAACTCTGGTTAGGGTTTTCTTTTTACCCCCGACAGAACATTCTCCATACCTTACCGAGGATTCGAACCCAGGTCTACACAAGGAGAAATCGGCATTCTCAGCCAAACGGCCAGCCGCTCTTCTACATTTGTACTAATAGTTAGTTGCATAGCCTTTACATGACGTCGCAGCCACCCCCAGCATTTTTTGTTGCTGTTTCTGAGCTCATGCTTTCTGGACGACCGGCACTCATACCATTTCGTAGGAATCCTGTTGTTTGTCCATCAAGAATGATGATGATCATTCATTTCATCCAGTGGGGTTGAAAGTATGGAGCCGTGAGTTCTAAGATGGCTGATAAGGTCTATTTTGCCTCGAAATGTTCTTTGACGATGTGGACAAAGAATGCTTGACGTTTCTGGAGGATTTTCTGCAGTGGTTTTTCTGTTCTGTCTTTTCTTCACAGCTCTTGCAGTCCTGGTTGCCTCACAAGTGACTGCACCCTTGCGTAATGATGCACGCCACGAATTTCGGTCTCTGGCTGCAGTCTCCCAGGTGTCATGATGAATTCCAAAGGCATTCAGTGAGATTTTCAGAGTGTCTTTAAAGCGTTTCCTCTGGCCGCCTTGGGAGCGTTTACCACAATGCAACTCGCCATAAAAAATTCATTTAGGGAGCCTTTGATCTGGCATGCGAGTCAAGTGACCAGCCCAGCGAATCTGATTCTTCATTAGTAGAGTGTGGATACTGGGCATGGACGCTCTTTCTAGGACTTCAGTGTCTGGGATCTTGTCTTGCCATTTAATCTTCAGTAACTTCCTAAGGCAGACTGTGTGGAAGTGGTTTAATTTCCTAGCGTGTCGCTGATAAACAGTCCAGGTTTCACAAGCATATAGCAGTGTGGATAATACAACTGCTTTGTAGACTTTCAGCTTTGTTTGCAGGCTTATTCCATTTCTGTCCCATACATTCTTGTACAGTCTGCCAAAGGCCGCGCTGGCCTTGGAGATTCTTGCATTCACTTCATCATCAATTGTGGCAGCTTGTGACACAGTGCTGCCAAGATAGGTGAATTTGTCCACAACACTTAGACTATGACCATGCACATTGATATTCGGCACAGTGTGATTATTCCCTGGAGCTGGCTGGTACATAACTACAGTCTTCTCCAAATTGATATTGAGCCCAAAGTTGGCACAGGCATGTGAGAAAGCTGAAACATTATGTTGCATGTCCGCCTCTGAGTTGGCGTATAGAGCGCAATCATCAGCAAACAGGAGCTCTCTGACGGTGTCGCTGTCAATTTTGGTTTTAGCTTTCAGCCTTCTGAGATTGAATAACTTTCCATCCATGCGGTAGTTGATGTCTATTCCAATGTCGTTGTTCTCGAAGGCATTCGTCAACATAGCTGAAAAGCATGAGGCTGAACAGTGTTGGTGCCAGGACACATCCTTGTTTCACTCCATTGGTGACAGGAAAGGGCTCAGACAGTTCACCATTTTCCTGTACTCTTGCCTGCATGCCATCATGAAATAGCCGCACTATTTGGACAAACTTTCGTGGACAGCCATATTTTGCCATAATCTTCCACAGTCCTTCTCTGCTGACTGTATCAAAAGCCTTGCTAAGGTCAATGAAAGTGGAGAACATTTCGCAGTTCTGTTCCTGACATTTCTCTTGCAGCTGCCTTGCGGCGAAAATCATGTCAACAGTTCCACGTTCTTTTCTGAAGCCACACTGGCTCTTGGGAAGAAGATCTTGATCGAGATGGGCCGTGAGGCGATTGAGAAGAATTCTGGCGAGTATCTTCCCTACAATTGAAAGCAAGGAGATGCCTCGGTGGTTGTCACAGGATTGGCGGTTTCCTTTTCGCTTGTAAAGGTGGACTATTGACGCGTCCTTGAAATCTTGTGGCATGGTCTCGTTCACCCATATGTTTGTAAAGACTTGGTGAAGCTGCTCTGTTAGGACCGGCTCACCTGCCTTGTACATCTTTGCCGCTGGAAAGTTGGTGGATGGCTTTGTTTACTTCTGCTATGGTTGGCAGGTCATCAAGTGTATCATTGATGAGAACTCGAAGAAGGCACTTGATGGTTTCATCATCGAAGAAGGAAGTTGCATTTAAGATGTTGCTGAAATGTTCTGCCCAGCGCTGAAGGATTTCTTTCTTATCGGTGACCAATGTTCCCCCATCTGCACTGAGGAGGGGAGCTGTGCCTGGTGATGTAGGACCATAGACCGCTTTCAGTGAGTCGTAGAAGTTTTTCATATCATGTCTGTCAGCAAAGCCCTGAATGTCATCAGCTTTGCTGCTCAGCCAGGAGTGCCGCATGTGCCGAAGTTTCTGCTACACTACTCTCTGAATGTTCTTGAAGGCATCTTTTTTATGTTGACTTCGGGCCATTCAAATGTGCCTTGATTAGATGATGGTTCTAGGCCAGCAATTGGTTCATGTATTCGGAATTTTCATCAAACCAGTCTTTATGCTTTCGGGAGATTGGACCCAGGATTTCCATAGCAGTGTTGTAAATTATGTCCTGTTTCTGTATCCTGTTTAGCTGCAGCATTGGGCTTGAGGCCGTAGGAAACCAACGTAAGACAGTCTGCTGCAAAATCTCCCACATTTGTGTTTCGAACGCAGGTATGCGGGATTACGAACTGCGTCCGAAACCCAGCGCCACAGATCCGGTACAAGTGTACTACTCTTAATTATTTGACGGTCTCATGGATGTTTTGATAACCTCCATCAAACTGCAAACAGTTAACTCAGTTCATCAAGACTAGAACTCATTCTAAACAGGACAGCTCGATGTAAACAGGCTACCGCGGAGATGTCAACTGTCGCTTTGTTGAGGACACAAAAACTAAACAGCGTAATTTGTCACAGACAATCTAGTTAATCGGCGTTCCGTTTAAACAGCTCCCAGTAATTGGGTTAGTACAGGCATGGACACGCTTAGCCTACATTCAGTAACTGAAACGTACTTTACATTCATTGTTCAATGTTCTGGAAATTTATTTTTTGCTAGTTTGATTTGTTGGCACTTTCTATGGCAAGGAAATTCATTCATTCATTCATTCATTCATTCAGTAGCATGTATTTTGCAGAACTTCGCTCCCATAACAACCGTCTGGAAAACGTTTCGGTCATAAGCAAGATGTCCCGCGTCCGATACACCCATCTGGAGATCATTTGCCACATCCTGCATCATCTTCTCTTTGGCCTTCCTCTTCTTTCTTTGCGGGTATTTTTTTCGCATATCCTTTACAGACAACGCTGTCAACATCAGCATCTTTCAGCTGATTGTTGATTTCTTGGCAAGATTTCGCTCAGTAGTTTGACATTGCTTTCTGAGCGACCGGCTCACATACCCCTAAGTTACCGACGCGGAGAGAACCGCTACCGATTCTCGCGCACGTCACGTTACTCACGAGAGTATACGGGATTACGGAGAAAGTCGTGTAACTCCTAGACTAAGGAGACCGGCTCCCCGGGCATATACCCCTCCATTATTGTTCTCTCAAACTTTCATGACATTTCAAGTGATCAAAATATTTCAATTTTCTATTTTTTATCGTCTTTAGTAGCCAAACTTCTTCGATATTTAGATCTTGTGGTATGGATTTATTTATTTTTTTCTGTAGCAAGGAAATAGTAAAAATATTTTAAGAAATTTAGAAATGAGAAGAATCAGCAACGGGAGACAAATAGCGATAACGTTAGATATGCGGATGATACAGTATTAATTGCAGACAATGCACGGGATCTGCAACATTTAGTAGATACGGTTGTTGTACACAGTGAACAACTAGGGTTATAATTAAATTGTAAGAAGACAGAGATTATGGCCGTCAAAAGGAAGAAAGAAATACTACAATGTAAAATACGGATAAATGGGAATATTCTAAGCAAGTAAATCGGTACAACTATATCGGAACAGACATAATATCTGATGAGAGATGCCTTGGAGAGATTAGAACAAGAATAGTGGTTTCTGTGGAAAATACAAAGAATACCATGGACAGACAGAAAAAAACAATGAGCAAGTCCAACAAGAAGCAAATAAAGACCGTAAACTGACTGGAGAAATTAGACGCAGAAGTCAGCAGTTTTTGGGCACGTTAAGAGAAGAAATAAACTAGAGAACTTGGTGACAGCAAGCAAGATTGAGTGGGAAAGAACTAGGGGAAGCAGAGAAGTAAATACCTAGAAGGCTTGGCCACATGGCATGGTCGAGACAAGAACACGGAGCTGATCCACGACTCTGGTGAGTGTATAAGATGGCGAATCATGAAACGCCCAGGATGATCGGTATGTCACATGATAATGATGATGAATCTGTCACAGACAAGCTAGTCAACACGCGTTCCGTTTGAAGAGTTCCCATTAATTGGGTGAGTACCGGCATGGACACACAAGGCCTACATTTAATAACTGAAACGTACTTTACATATTTTCTTTAATAGATTGATGCCAAACAAAATTAGATGTGGACCAAAGCAAACTGAATGTCGGAAAATGGGAAGTAGAGGTGTGTCATAGTTATGACCTAACAGTTGTTAATATGACAGCAGACATGTTGTGTTATATATCAAATTAAAGGGGTTCATCATCATTATCATCAACAACTTCCACTGTTGCCATCAAGCGTCGTGGGGAGGAATAATTGGCGCTCCTGCGCCCGATGGGGGGCATTGGAAAGTGCTATTCCGTGTGATTGTACAATGTCTTTGATGTTGTCAATCCATTTACTTCTCGTGCGTCATCTTGCTCTCGTCGCAGATGATATTTGATGCAGGGCCTGTGATGGTAGTTGATGGTGCTGCATTCTAAAGAGATGGCCACTCCACTTGATCTTCTGTCTTTCAATAAATATAGCACAGGGTGTTGATCCCACTGTCTGTCTGATAACAACATTTCTTATTTGGTTGCTTAGGAAAACTACTGTATTTATGCTTTAATTGAGACAACATTTCGCACTGACAATATTTTGGCGATATGTAAGCCAATGGCAGATACGAGTACAGTTGTTAAAGACGTTTAATCATCCCATGGCATTTAATCATTTACTGTTTTGGAAACTTCTGTTCTGATAGTCTGAATGGGTTTGATGTGTTGAAGCTTTCTATAGCAAGGAACGCAGCGTGCATGTCATGTGTTATTTCTATAGCTTTCTATAGCAAGGAACGCAGCGTGCATGTCATGTGTTATATAGAATGTCACTTGCTTGTGTATTCTTTCTATTGTCTATTGTGGCCTTTGACATCCAACATCAACTTCTTATTCACTTCTGCTGCTGCTGCTGCTACTTCTGCTGCTACTGCTACTATTACTACTACTACTATTACTACTACTACTACTACTACTACTACTACTACTACTACTACTACTACTACTACTACTAACACTGGTCATTCTTATGTTTCTGTTTCTTGTTCCTTTACTCATCATCCTCTTCCATTTTCTTCTTCTTCTTCTTCTTCTTCTTCTTCTTCTTCTTCTTCTTCTTCTTCTTCTTCTTCTTCTTCTTCTTCCACAAAATGCGCTGGTGCTAAGAGGTTATTGTCAAGTTTTAGTCATATGTAGTAGACTGTGCGACTTGCTACTTGTTAGCGCCGAATGTTGGGCATAACAAACACCGCACATTGTGCCATCGGTTTCAAGCCTTGCCCTAGTGTGAGGAAATGTAACCTGAAGACTAAATGCAGGACAGACCAGCCCATAAGCTTTGGTAGGAAACTGGTCTAGGATCGACGCTCCAACAGGCGGACAGTTAGAGCATTGCTTTGCTGATCCGGCAGCTTCTGTAGCTAGTCTTGTGCCATTACCTTTCCTCTGGAGTAAACTGAACAGGCCGAGAAAGGGATCATGCTGCATGGGCAACACATGGTCTCTACGGTTTGGACCAGGCTTTGTGCTATGGAGAGGTATAACTCCATCCCTGGTCCCCGCCATGGGTTGTAGTTATTATGCCTTTTAGTAAGCACAATTTAACAAACTATCGTCTGTCAAGACAGCCAGGTGTCAGAAAAACAAGTCATATAAGTAAGGAGTATACACTCGAAGGAAACATACATAATAAAATATCACAGAAGTTAGAAAGAAAACAGCTTCAAAAACTAATCAGTATATTCAATTTCATACTATCTCTTTGTCGTCGGAGCTTGTGTTAATCGAGTTGGTTAATTAAATACTAATTTTTTATGTTCTCGTTTGATTCTTTGTTTATTTTAGAATCTGTTTTTAATTCATTTTCTTTTTCTGATTTGTTTTTCAGGCTGTTTTTCTGCCTTCTTTACTTTTCATTTTCCATATTCATTCATTCATTCATTCATTCATTTCTTTCTTTCTTTCTTTCTTTATTTCTTTTTTTTTTCTTAATGTGTCCCTTCCTTCCTGCCTCCCTTTTTTCATCCCTTCCTTCTTTCCGAAGTAGTTACGCCACCTGTATCACGCTCCGAAGGTTGTAGGTTCGATTCCGGGCTGAGTCGTTTGGTTCGAGGATGGAGTTTTCTCGGAGACACCTGGCGGTCATGGCTGGAGCTACGGAGTGGGTGCTCTGTGCGACGCTGTCAGCGGGCCGTCCTGCCGGAACAAGACCGCGCCATATGGGATAAAACCCGGCCCAACGAAGTCGATGTTCTTGCCTTTTATACCCTGTCTTTCTATCTTTCTTTCTTTCTTTCTTTCTTTCTTTCTTTCTATTTTCCTTCTTTCCTTCCTTTTTTCATTCCTTCCTTCCCTATTCTAGTTTTCCTTCTTTCTTTCTTTCTTTCGTTCTTTCTTTTTTTCCATTCTTTCTTTCTTTCTATTTTCATTCCTCTCTTCCTTTCATTCTTTCTTTCTTTCTGTCTTTCTTTCTATTTTCCTTTCTTGCTTCCTTCTTTTCTTTGTTTCTTTCTTTTAGTTTCCTTCCTTTCTTTCTGTCTTCCTTCCTTCCCTCTGTTCTTTTATTTCCAGTTCATTCACGTTTTCATTCGTTCTGTGATTTGGAGACTTCTGCCGCCCCATCTTACCTGTGTCTGTATTTCCTTTTTTAATTTTTTTTATTCTCTGTGCTTTTGCTTCCTTGCTTCTTCTTCTTCTTCTTCTTCTTCTTCTTCTTCTTCTTCTTCTTCTTCTTCTTCTTCTTCTTCTTCTGCTTCTTCTTCTTCTTCTTCTTCTTCTTCTTCTTCTTTTTCTTCTTCTTCTTCTTCTTCTTCTTCTTCTTCTTCTTCTTCTTCTTCTTCTTCTTCTTCTTCTTCTTCTTCTTCTTCTTCTTCTTCTTCTTCTTCTTCTTCTTCTTCTCTCTTCTTCTCTCTTCGTCTTCTTCTTCTCTTCTTCTCTTCTCTCTCTCTCTCTCTCTCTCTCTCTCTCTCTCTCTCTCTCTCTCTCTCTCTCTCTCTCTCTCTCTCTCTCTCTCTCTCTCTCTCTCAACACCCTCTTTACTGTGATCGTGTGTTGGAAGCTTTGACTGACTAGGTGATTTAAGTTCATAGCATACTGGTCGAACACATGGAGCGTCAGTCTCCCGCAGTTAATATCCTCAGCAGCTTAGTGGTTATCGCGCTTGCCAACCAGGACAAGGGGATGAGTTCAATCCCCAATAGGTCATCACACATCTGGGGGTCGACCCAACTTTGGTCAAATGGGCACGGAATATTTTTAATAATTTCATGGAAATTGTCCGGGAGATAGATACGACTAGAAGAAGTACTGGTTACATCCACCTTATCGTTTCGTGGCCTGGTTTATTACTTGATCAGTCAGTCCTCTGGAAGACTGAGTTGTGATTCTGAAGTCCGATGTGCTGGCGATCAGGTCGTTACAGACCTGACAGGTGATTGCATCCATCGGTGTGAGGTCAAAAGTTAGTTGCATATCCTTTACAGGACGATGCAGCCAAAACCAGCATTCTTTGCTGTTGTGATTTCTTGGCAAGTTTACTTCTTCTTCTTCTTCTTCTTCTTCTTCTTCTTCTTCTTCTTCTTCTTCTTCTTCTTCTTCTTCTTCTTCTTCTTCTTCTTCTTCTTCTTCTTCTTCTTTCGTTCGCTTGAAATATGGCTATAACTGCAATGTTGTCTCTTGTATGAATTTAACTATATTTCCTAGTTCACTCAGCGGTCCATAGAGCCCATCTTCCACTGTCGTCTCTCCAGGCTAGAAGATCCGCCAAGATATGATGTACCTTGGCGACGCCAATCCACATGTGCACATGGCCGATCCACCAAACCCGAATCCTGCATATATGTGGCCACATAATCCACTGCATCCTGCTCCGAGGCGCAGAACAATGACCTGCTCTGGTCTGTCCACAATGTGCCAGTCATCTTGAGCAGGCCGCGGAGGTCCTCTGACTGATCAGACCACTCTTCTCCTTTGGTGGCATGTAACGGGCACATCAGGCTATTCTTCTTTTGCTCCTTCCTTAGCCAATCGATCAGCTCTGTCGTTTCCAGGTACTCCACAGTGGGATGGTATCCATTGTATGGTGACCTTATGCTGACTGCTAAGTTCAGAAAGTAGTGTCCTTAGTACTGGCAATTTCCCAGACAGGAGCGCCTCGAGTACTGACCCTGCATCCACCAATAGCACCACAGGTTGTGTACCATGAGTAGTAGAGGCTGGCCCCCAGACCCCACTTTTAGCCTCCAGGCTGGAGGCTGATAGGGTTTATGAAGGAAATATGGGTAAAATGGCTCCAGCCTGGAGGCTGAAGGAAATATTTTTGGGCGGGTGAAATTTTTTTTCGGCGTGTGGGACATTTTTCGTGGGAACGGGTTTTTTGACGCTGCCTGGTGGGGTGTAAAAAGTAATTAAGGTAAATGTTTAGTTGGTTCTGGAAAGCGAAGGGGGAAAGTTATTTTGGTTACGTCTATTAGTATGGGTAGTGATAAACAAGGGTGTGATGGGTCGTGGTTATACTCGAAGTAAGAGGTGGTTACTGAACAAGGAGGTGTAGTTGGTTACTGAACAAAAAGAGAGTTGTAGGAGTCTGACACAGTAAAACACAGAGACAAAAGTAAAAACAAAAAAGTAATATATTCAAGTGTTTTTTATTGGTATACAACATCAAACTACTCTTTAAAAAAAGGGTTTACGACCCATACATTAAAAAAGGAGTACGACCCCTAAAGGGGGTCAGTTGGTTATTATAGATAGATGAGTGGTCCTGTAGAGGTCTGTCGTGCCTGTGGTTATTAATAATAGAAGGTGAATGGAAATGAATAGTAAAATCACCTATGAATTAATCGATGGTAATTATTACTAGTGGGGGAATGGGTTCAATAATGAAACAATCAGGGTCGTGTAATACGAAGGCATTCTCCCGTCTTAGGGATAAAAGAGGCCGCCGGGGTGGTGTTATAGGTGGTAGTAACTGCAAGGGTGGGTTCTTCACCGAAAAGCTTATAAAGAAGGACATGGTGGTAAGGGGTATTAGGGGTCGATATAGCGATGTTTATAATAAGAATGGTGATGTCGATCGGGTCCGCAGATCACCCGGTGTCAATACGGTTCCAGGTGCTTGAACTGTTCCTCTAGGTGATATATCAGCGTCTACACGAGTCTCCTTGTCTATAACAAATACATAAACACAAACACAACGACAAACATACAAGTATACATACAGACATCAATCATACAATCAGGGCCATTTTAGAAGCAGGCACACAAGTATAACGAATCTAAAATACAACCGAGTACACAATGAAGCAGACACGAGTGCAGCCATAAACAGAATCACACAGACTGACAGACAGACACACAACCTCGCACACACAAACTCACACAAACCAACGAGTCACTAAACATACCAACTTTTAATGAGAAAAACAGACAGAGGACCAGCAACACGCAGGTTGTATGGCTACGGTCAGGAATTTCTTAACGAGAAAAAAACACGCGGTGGTAGCAGTACAACAGTGTTATGAATGGGAGGCGTCTGCGGCAAAAACACGGGATGGTACTAATAACCCCCCTGCTATCAATGCTTACAGCGTGGTTTTGTAGGTTGTTTCAAGTGACTTTTGGAGAGAGAGAGAGAGAGAGAGAGAGAGAGAGAGAGAGAGAGAGAGAGAGAGAGAGAGAGAGAGAGAGAGAGAAGAAAAAACTATACAATCGAACAAAAACATATAAAAAACGACAACCATACAAGTTTGTTTCAAGTGACTTTGGAGAGAGAGAGAGAGAGAGAGAGAGAGAGAGAGAGAGAGAGAGAGAGAGAGAGAGAGAGAGAGAGAGAGAGAGAGAGAGAGAGAAGAAAAACTATACAATCGAACAAAAACATAATAAAAAACGACAACCATACAAGTTTGTTTCAAGTGACTTTGGAGAGAGAGAGAGAGAGAGAGAGAGAGAGAGAGAGAGAGAGAGAGAGAGAGAGAGAGAGAGAGAGAGAGAGAGAGAGAGAGAGAGAGAAGAAAAAACTATACAATCGAACAAAAACATAATAAAAAACGACAACCATACAAGTTTGTTTCAAGTGACTTTGGAGAGAGAGAGAGAGAGAGAGAGAGAGAGAGAGAGAGAGAGAGAGAGAGAGAGAGAGAGAGAGAGAGAGAGAGAGAGAGAAGAAAAAACTATACAATCGAACAAAAACATAATAAAAAACGACAACCATACAAGTATTGTTTCAAGTGACTTTTGGAGAGAGAGAGAGAGAGAGAGAGAGAGAGAGAGAGAGAGAGAGAGAGAGAGAGAGAGAGAGAGAGAGAGAGAGAGAGAGAGAGAGAAGAAAAACTATACAATTGAACAAAAACATAATAAAATAGAGAAACAAATAATAACATTTTCAAATGGCTTTTATTGGTATACAACATTTAAAAATGGCTTCGTTTACGATCCAAAGGGAGCAGAGGGACTTGATTATTGTAGAAAGATGTCTGGTCTTTCAGAGGCTTGTCTTGACTGTCGGTAGATTGATATAGAGTGTCATTGTTCCTGTGTCTTGAGAAACTGTTGTCTAGTTGTCTGGGCATATCATCAGGTCTTGACATGAATAACCACTTGGGTGTAGACATCTTGATCGTTGTAGAAACAAAAAGATGAGTGGTCGTCTCATTTTAAAATGATGAATTTATCTAGTTTTAAACAGTTCTGGACTTGTCTTTTTTAACCACGGAGTAACCAATCGAAACACGAGACGATCGTTCACGTGTTGTCTGTGTCCAAAGCGTTGCAGGATACGTGACATGCTCGAACCACGACATTTCATTAATAAGAAATACAACGCATACAGACCACAAGTAGTGTTATTAATGTCTTGTAGCATACGGGTATTGTACACGGGTGATCTGTCCGAGTTTCGTTGTATAAAATGGATAATGTCGGCGTGTAATGGTGGCAAACCAAACGAATCGAAATATTCAAACTGACCTAGACCATTAAAATATAGGGCGATCCAATGTGAACCAGAGTAAGCACTGGTGTCAGTATTGACGATCAAAGCAGCTGGCTGTGTTCTATCAATGTGTCTAGGCAAATGATCTCTAGCGCATACGTTGACTAGTGGAAGGCGACGAACAAACAGATCAGACATGAGTAATTGTCTTAGTTGTTGGGTATCCATTATGCTATGTAATCTGTTAGCACTTGTCTCGTCTTGGAAACTTCTAGGACCGAATCGAGCTCGGCGTATACGATGACTTGTAGAGGTACAGTCGTTATAACGTCAAACTTTAGTTCTACTGACAATGGGCCAGATTTCGCCATTTCAAATTGTTCTCCGTCTAATATACTGGGAGTCAGATCAAAACTATACAGACAATTCCCTTGACTATAACTTTCATAATTTATACCATTCCCGACATCCTTACCGGTCAGACCAAGGGCCAAGTTGGTACTATGGAAAGCTCGCATGTACTGACCTGTGGTATAATTCATGGTTAAGGGTTTGCCTGTAACACTACGCCCATCTACCATCAGACTCAAATAGTTTAACTGATAATGATTGAATATGAAGGGGTTCGAATTCAGCTCGCCATTGAAGCAGGAAGCATTCACTAATCCGATCACCACCCGGGTCGGTGTCTGACTGAGGAAAAGGTTATCTTGTGTGTGGGAAAACATACCTTTAGGGATAGAAAAGGTCTTTACCACGACCCTTTTAAAAGGATACTTGGCATTGGATCTCAATAAGGCTTTTTCATGGGCCAGAGAGATAGCTGGATTTAACTTAGCTTTCCTCACCAAGAGGGCGGCGTAAGTAATGACACTTTTGTACCCACCACTTACATCCGTGGCAATCAAATTAAAGACGGATTTTGATGGGGTTAGTTTGATTTTAATATCGACACCATTCAACATGTACCGGTCCTGATTGAAAATGTCGGAATGTAGGCGCCCCATCATATCCAGAGGCACACTATAGCTGGCTAAAGATCTTCTTTTGGCTAGACCTGTATTGGTATCACCCTTTGTGTCTGCCATGTACAAAGGAGTATCTTGATAGTATAGAGCTGACGTCAGGTGACTCTTTTTGGCCTCTTCACCGTAATTCAGAAGAGCTTCCAAGTAGGCCCGGTACGGATACGAATTTTCACTCGGTGAAATAAGAGTGTCGTTCAGGGACACGTCTACTTGAGAAAACAAACTATGCAAATAATAATTTATCGGACCAACTTCGGCTGTGTTTGGTAGGTCGTCGCCATTGGGCAGTGTAACTTTGGCTCTCACGTGCAGAAAAGTATTAAACAAATCAATGTAATCTTCACCGACACCAGAAATGGTGAATTCGATGGGTGCCCCATAAGCTAAAGTGGCCAATGGATGAATCTCCACAAACTGTCCCTCTTCTACGGCTGTCTGGGTGGGAGGTACACTAAACAGATCCAGACCAGAATGCAGACACTCACATGACTTGGGATGAATTAACGCCATTATGAGAAAATATCCGAATGTCCAGCTTGGTGGTGATGTGTCTTATGACTCGATGGCTTTCTGACTGTTGGTTTTATTCTTTTACTGGGCTGACCTGGCGGGGCGGCTCGTTTTCGTTTCCTAACACCACTACCTGATTGGCTGATGTGTTGAGCTGCGCCTTGGAGTAGTCGTTGACCAGCATCTCTGGCGTGTTCTTTGAAGGACTCACCAACATTTCTACCAGCTAAGGCATCTTGAGCCACTTGCAAACCCGTCCCCAGTCCTTCTCTCAATAGGGCTTTGCCACCAGTCTTCAACCAAGGAAGAATTGTGCGACCAAGACCACTAAAGAAACTACCAATTCCATGACCTCGCTGACTTCGACCACCTACAAAAACAGGGAGACCACTTCCAGCTTGATTGCAGAAATACTCCTCGTATAGTTTGGGGTTGCGTTGGATTGGCACGTGCCTAACCATGGTTAGCCCAGATCAAACCGTTTGGTTGTTCGAAAATGTAACGTCACTACTGAAGTTCCACCTGTAAATGGGATAGGTTTCCCCTGCTCGTCGGTTATAAGAAGTTCAATCGTGTCAAATGAAAATCGACTGAGGGGTACGTAATGTGGCTTGTCATACATCCTAAATACCGAGGTGGTAGATCTGTCTAGAACAGGTAGTGTCCTCAGTAATGGTACCATCACATCACCAACCACCCGCGAGGTGACAATATCGGAATAGACGAAGACATTTTTTGTGCCCTGGTCTAAATCCACTTCACCCACACCAGACAGACTGGGTTCAGTCTCGGTGACATGTGTCGAGGGAAACTGTAATATTTCTGCCAACTTGTCACTAAGTCTAACTTTAGCCCCCTGTTCATATAACTGGAAACGAGCCTTATTCGAAATATCGTTATAAGAGAACATCATTCGGTTATGTTCTTGTAAGGCATCATCGAGACGCAGCCATTGCAGTTCATTGATAAATCTCTCAGCTTCGAAAAGCAATCTATTCAATTCACCAATGAATTTTTCTGTTGATTTGTACAGACCAGGCGTCAGCGTAATCGTCATCGGTGGTTCGTCTAGGTCTGGAGGTGGAAAGTACTTTATCCACACCTCATCTTTCAAAATATTAAAATAGGTGTTGGGAAACTGAATATCAACCAAACCAACTTCGTACTGGGAGGTGAGCTCAATAGTTTGTGGTAGTTTGACAAAGAAATGTCCGGCGTTATTTTGGGGGTATATTTGTAATGACGCGTTACTCGTCAGTGTCACGTAGAAACTCATATTAGTCTATTCGAGGTCTGAGTGCTTCCTGATTCGAAAATGTAAAGTTAGTACTGAAGTCCCATCGTTGAATGAGAGTGTTTTACCCGTATCGTCAGTTAAAAGTATTTCCACCGTGTCGAAGGAGAATCGACTTAATGGTACATAATGTGGCTTATCATAAAGACGAAACACTGAAGGTGACAGTCGGTCCAATATAGGAACAGTCCTTAGTAAAGGAACCATGACGTCTCCAACTGGTCTCGCGGCTACGAGATCGGAATAGACGTAGATATTTTTAACTTCGTTATCCATCTCTAATTCTATATTACCGTATAATAAGACATTATCGTCTGATAGAGTCGAGCTGGGAAAACCCAACATATTCTTCAATCTGTCACTAACTTTTGCCTGGGCGCCTTTTTCAAATATTTTCATCCCGACCTTTTTCCAAGGTGCACCTAGAAAGAATTTGATGTTTACTTTCTCGTCTAGTTGGGTTTCTACACACAACTTATTCAATTCCTCGATGAAAGTTTCAGGGCTGCTGAACGGACCCGGTGGACATACAAGGGTTATAGGTTCCATACCACTACCTTTAGGTGGAAAGTATTGGAACCAAATTTCCCCAGGCAAACCATTAAAATACGAATTGGGGAACTGAATCTCGACCAGGGCCACTTCGTATTGGGTCGTTACATCAATGGTCTGCGGCAACTTGACAAAAAAGTGACCGGGTTGGTTGTTGGGAAATACCTTTGGTCCAGAATTACTCGGTAAAGTTATATAGAAACTCATCGTTTTTCTAATTTAGGATTAGGTAGCATATAGCCCAAACAACTACTCATTAGAGCTACCCACAACTTGCCGTCTGGTGCGTCTGCGCTGCCTTGAGTCAGATTGAACAAAGACACGGCAATTACGGCATATATAACCACCATTTGACACAGAAATACAATCTCTGGCCTCGGTACACGTTGTCCAAAGAATGACCAGATCGATGTTCTTTCCCCCTCTGTCAGTTGTGGGCGCACCCCCATAGTTTCCACCCTGTCTTCACTCACACCACTAGTCTCCATAACTAGCTAGTTGCGTGTCAGCTATCCAACTATTGAATGAATGGGGATAACCAAACCACTTCACTAAATACTCTTTCCCACCACCTCGCCTGGGTCTTTCTTGTAAGATTGTTTCGATACGATACACTTGCTTGTCTCCAACTAGTTGTATTTCTTCTCTGTAGAACGAGCCCTGTAGTTCCTGTCCCGAATCGTCTTTTACCACATAGGTCACTGGACTGGTCTGGTTTATGCGACTGACGGTAAACAATTCTTCTGTCCACGAGGGCATATACCCTTTTTTAAAAGGTTGTTTGGGTTCAGCCAGTCTGACTCGATCCCCAGGTGTAAAATACACTTTTTTCGATACGTATGTCGGCTTATACAAGTTATCCCACACCTCTTCTTGATTACTATAGTTGACTTGTACAGGGGCCATGCGAATACTTCTGTGATACGAACCATTGTAGTTCTGGATCAATTTATCTATCACGTCGACGTAGCGGAGTGTATTGGTCTTGGTGAAATAACGCCACATTTTTTCTTTCAGGGTTCGATTGAATCTTTCCACTATCGCTGCCTTCACATCTTCATTCTCGGTGGTAAAGAAGTGCACACCTCGATCTTTCAGAAATTTTAAGAAGGTCCGATTAACGAATTCCGAACCTTTATCGCTCTGAAAATTTATCGGTTGGCTATCACCAAAGATTTTACTCATAGCCACCACCAGTGCTTTCCCCGTTTTCTTCTGGATCGGGATAGCCCAAGCATATTTACTAAACACATCAATACAAGTCACTAGGTACGACATCCCATCGTTGTATCTTTGTAATAGTCTCATATCTATCAAGTCGGCTTGAAATTGTTGATTTATACCACCGGTTATGGTCTGGCGTCTCTGAAATCGACGACGGATCGGTTTATGTAACGTGTAGGTATCCTGATGACGTAACCATTTATCTATTTTCTTCAGGTTAGTATTTCTTTTTAAGGCGGCTGCTCCACCATAGGCTCCCGGTTTCTTAGGGTCATAGTAATATTTTCTTAATTGGGCGGCCATTTTTGCCACTTGGGGGTAGGTATCCTAGTCTTCTTCTTGCTTCGCCTGAGTTTGTAATGTGGTGTGGTCTCGACTGTTTTGGGTTCGACTACTTGAGCCGGTTGAATAGGTTGAAGAGGTGCTGGTTGAAGAGGTGTCTCGGCTACTGGTGTCGGTACACTGGTGACTTCAGGTTTTTGTTCCTTGATATCTACTAGTCCCAGAGGCTTGTGTCTGTACTGTTCGAGTCGATTCAGATACCTCTGTAGTGTTTGCTGATACGCTCTGGCCTTGTCACGGGGTGGTAGATCTTCTGTTTCCAGGACTTGTTGCATCTGACGATCCAAATCCTGTAGACTGTCATTTAGTGTGTCGGGTGGTACATAGGGTTTTTCTAGCAATCGGGGATCGATCAAGATCATCTTCTTGGCCATTACAATCCCACCACGCTTTTCAACACATTTAGTATGGGGCCTAGTAAGGCGCCTATGAAACCACCTTGTTGTAGAATCTCTTTCCTTTTCTTGAGCGATAATTTCTTATGAGTGAGTGCTCTCAGACTGTCTTTGTGTCGTTGCAGACGCTTCTTCTGAGCTGGTGTCAGGGGAACATTACCTTTTAAAACGTTGTGACAGCACTCGCAAATTGATTGGACGAGATCCGGGGAAGCTGATTTCATTACTGCCTTCACAGTGGCTGGGTTGGTCTGACCCAAGAAACGTAACATACCCTCGTTCCGTTTAAGTCGGTTAGACATGTTATTTGGGGACGTAGACGACTTGCTGCTGGTCGGGAAATATATGACTTCGTAAGCGGAGCTGATCCGGTGTTTCCTGTCGCAGGTCAAATAACAAATACCCGTGTGGAGCCGATGTCGCGTCTTTAAAACTCTCTTGGACATATGACACACGGCCTGGATACATCTGTTTGGCGAGATTGGTAATCTGAGACCCGTCTCGAGGATTCTTAAACACCACTAGGTAGTGCGAATTCAGACTGATAGTTCTTTGTTCTTTATTCTTACCAAATAGGTTCTGTACTATATACATAACACTGAGGTTGCGATGATGACTGCCTTTAGTAAATAATTTAGTCACTCTGTCATCTGTCTCAGACATTAGATCATCTATGACTACTAACCGACGTCTATCACCTGTCCATTTTTCCACATCTGGCAGACCTTCATTAAATTGAACACCCTTCATAGTTTCGTAGATGGGTTGCCATTCCCCATAGCACCATATAATTTCCTCTGGAAGGGGGTCTACCATGGCTGGTAGATGGGCCAAGAACTGTTGGACAAAGACGGTTTTACCACTCCCTGTTGGGCCCGCAATCAAAGCCGTAAAAGGATGTTTCCACCTAGGATCCATGAGTATTAATAAACAGCTATCTACTCGCATTGGTGTTTATAAACGTATCGGGTGATATTATTAGACCATTTGACCACCAACTGCACGCCAGTGGGTCTCTGGTAGTTATTGGTATAATAATGATGGAACCAATGGTCGACTTGACACAAGTTCACACCGAGGTGGTGAGTATGGCGTTGACTATTATTAGTTCATACATGCCCACAAAGACCAATAACTCGAGGTTGTGTCGCTTAGTACGTCAGATAGCCAACCAACATGATGTGTTATTCACGAGACTAGAAGTCTGTATCAAGCCCGAACACGTTTTCCCGGTCTTTGTTTCAATCGCTGACGAAGTCTTTGCCGATAACGTCATCAACTACGGGAGAATAATGATGGTTTTTACACTTGGTATGCGTCTGGGTAAGCATCTGATTAATAATTCTTACAATACAGACGTGAATGTCCAGGACCTGGAGGAAAGCTTCGCTACATCTGTAGGCACGTATATGACTGATAAACTACATCATTGGATACTGCGAGGTGGATGGTGTAATTTCTATACTTGGTTGCAAGCAGCAGTTGAATAAATACATAATACATTTCAGTATGTGTCTTTGTTTCATTGTCTGTCAGTGTTGATGTCTCTCGGAACAATAAGTAAAAACAAAACCACTAAAGAAAATCAACAAATATCTTGGTTTCAATATATCAAAGAATGTATTATTCATCAAAACACTTTAGTGCTATAAGAAAACATCAATGACATACATGCTTAGTGACAAAATTATAAAACAATGTAGTTGGGGGATGACCTAGACATCAAACTATCGGGAACTCGGGCATATGAAAGAGGTAAAAACATATACCAGCTACTGTCTCTTGTGTGTATTTGGTGTCTGTACGTTGTTGCATGGCGTAGGAATGAATGTCATGTTCGTGTACTGTTGTAAGGAAGGCATCAAAGTCATATCTGTTATGTATTAGCGCTGGAAATTCTAAAACAGAAGAATTGTTAAATGATGCATGATAGAATCTAAGATCTTGTGTTCCTCTATGTCGTAACACTAGATGAAAGCTAAAGTTGATCTTAAAGCGACTAATTTGAGCATTGAAAATCTTATACAACGTATCTGTCCAGTTGATAGGCTTTTGTATCTCCGGGCTAATAAAGAAGGTGTATGTCGATAAATACTTGTTAATCTTGTGATGTGTCCTGATAGCTTCCCAATTTTCTCTATATATTTGTTGAATATCCGATGGAAGGATGTGTAGTGTCTCTGGTTCTCCGGCTGCTAAGATGCTCACTTCGTCTTCTACCAATTGTTCAAGAATATTCTCGTCTGGTTGTATCTGACTGTTAGTTATATTGGTTTCATTTGGTGGTGTCGTCGAGGTTGTTGGTGGTGTTGTCTCTGATGGTGAAGAGGTAGTTGTCTCTGGTTCTGATGTATCCATAGACCGGTGATGATGTATTCGTTTGTGTTTTTGTAGATTGTCTTTTCTGTTGAAACGTTGTCCACAGATATGACATAAGTATGATTTCGTACCGTGAATGGTCCGAATGTGACGATTAAGGGTATACTTATCACAATAGGCTTTGTCGCACACTGAACACGTGAAAGTAGATCTGGTGGTCATATTGATAAACTGTTTTTCTCGCTTTCTTACAATCCCAAAAAATGTTCTGGTGTATACAATGTTTCACTGTTTTATCAGAGGCCAACGACACGAATAAGGCTCACACCAAGTTTCACTGCTGTACCCAAGTCACTACGTGAAAAATAGCTGGTTACTACACGAACAATGCTCACACCAACCTGTTTCACCGCTGTAGCTAGCCAAGTCACTACGTGAACAATATCTGCTTACTACACAATGCTCACACCAGCCTGAAGCACTGCTGTAGATACCCAACTCAGCCCGTGAACTGGCACTGAGCTCACAAGAGACGCCTTCTATTTTATACACTGGTTCTGCACACGACGTAGCTGACGTAGCAATTTTGTAGACAAGCTATTCTCACGCCTGCTTCCCACAAACCGATGACTCATACTTAATGACTTTTGCACATGGCGGTGATGACGTAGTCTCGGACATCCGCGTTCTTTACCAAAAGGGGGTATGTGGTTTGTATAGTTTAGTCTTATGGGTAAGTGTATCTGTACTGGTACCAGTAGTAATGTTTTGTGTGGCCCTCTTTGTGTACTTATGTGTCTGTATGTACAAGTGTATCAAGTGTGTATGGGTGTCTGTATGTGTTTTGTGTCTGTCTTTGTTGTTGTACGCGTGTCTGTACGTGGTTGTATATAGTTGTGATGACAGTAGTAATGCTAGGCGATGGGTGTCTGTATGTACAAGTGTGTCTGTGTGTGTTTTTGCTTGTAGGTGTGTAGTTGTTTATGGGTGAGTGTGTCTGTCCTTGGTTGTCTTTGTTTTCCTGTGTCTGTATGTACAAGTGTATCAAGTGTGTGTGTGTGTGTGTGTGTGTGTGTGTGTGGTTGACTTTGTGCTTGTATGTGTGTACACGTGTGTGTATAGTTGTGATGACAGTAGTAATGGTATGGGTTGTCTGTGTATGGTTGCCTTTGTATTTGTATGTGTGTGTGTGTGTGTGTGACCCTCTTTGTGTCTTTGATTATGGGTGTGTACTTGTGTATAGCTGTTGTTGTGACAGTAGTAATGGTATGGTTTGTCTGTACTTCTGTATCTGTATGTGTGTACGTGTGTGTGTGTGTGTGTGTGTGTGTGTGTGTTTCGTTGTCTTTGTATTTGTGTGTATCAAGTATGTACTTGGTTGTCTTTGTGCTTGTCGCTAATATTGGTAGTAGTATTATCACTACTATTGATTCTTCTTCACTTTACCCACCACCATTGCACTATATGTACTTTTCCCTAAAATTTTCCTCACTTGACTACTTGACCCTTACTTGACCACTTGACCACTGGTTGACCAGTGTGTAACTGCGAACACCTCTTATTACATTTATGACCACCCCTATATCACTCCTACTTGATCACTAATACCCCTTACCACCATACCCATTATAACTTTATAAGATTTCCTTTGTAATCGGTGAATATACCACCCTTTACTTTCACTACTATCACACTGTTCAGATGATAGTAACCACCTCTTACTTCGAGTATAACCACGACCCATCACACCCTTGTTTATCACTACACATACACATTATGTCTACGACACCACCATATACCCATGAGTAGAACGACCCATCACACCCTTGTTTATCACTACACATACACATTATGTTTACGACACCACCATATACCTATGAGTAGAACGACCCATCACACCCTTGTTTATCACTACACATACTAATAGACGTAACCAAAATAACTTTCCCCTTCGCTTTCCAGAACCAACTAAACATTTACCTTAATTACTTTTTACACCCCACCAGGCAGCGCCAAAAAACCCGTTCCCACGAAAAATTTCCCACACGCCGAAAAAAATTTCACCCGCCCAAAAATATTTCCTTCAGCCTCCAGGCTGGAGCCATTTTACCCATATTTCCTTCATAGACCCTATCAGCCTCCAGCCTGGAGGCTAAAAGTGGGGTCTGCGCGCCAGCCTCTGCTACTACCATGGCTGGTATTTAGTAATTTCTCTGTTGCTATCTTGATTGCCTCAATTTCAGCATCATAGTTATGGCAGTATTTTCCTGTTAGAACTCTGGTCCCAAGTATTATTTGTGTATTCTATGTACAGGCAAGTTTACGTTCAATAGTTTGCTATTGCTTTCTGAACGACCGGCACCGATACCATTTCGTAAAAAGCCAACACAAGACGGTCTGTGCCAAATCGTCCTTAGTTGTTTCAAACACGGGCATCCGGGATTACGAACTACGCCCGTAACACTTTCGCCACGGAGCAGGTGTGGGGTAGGTGTAGACCGTTCTCCCGAACCCCTGGTAAAGAACCATCTCTACGGGACTGTAGTACAGAGGTCTCCATTCCCTCGCCAGGCTTGGAAAGCAGCGCGTGAGAGAGTAACTGGTACTGGTACCTCAACCCTTGAACAGCCATATTGAGGGCGTAGCTATGTTTATGATTCACCATATCACACACATATGGACTGACAAATTAGGGATAGATGATGCAGAATCCACACATTAACTCAAGAACTAAGAGAAATCCTCAACTAACTTACTCTGAGTGGCCCTATCCGTGGCTACCCCATGCAGCCCCATCCATTTCCTCCGCATACTATTATTGTTTTCTACAAGGTGTGGATTCACCCTGCTGCCCTGCAGCTACTAATTCTCTAACTATCGTGGCTAAATTTTCTAACTATCGTGCCTGAATTATATGACTACTAATTCTCTAATTATTGTGGCTACCTTCTGTAAATATCGTGGCTAAATTCTCTGACTACTAATTCTCTAGCTATCGCGACTAAATTCTCTAACTATTGTGGTTAAAATTCTCTAATATTTTGGCTAAATTCTCTGGCTACTAATTATCTAACTATCGTGGCTAAATTCTCTAACTATCGCGGCTAAATTCTCTGCCATGCCCAAATTCTCTCATTATCTTGACTCGATTGTCTAACTATCATGGCTAAATTCTCTAACTATCATGGCTAAATTCTCTAACATCGTGGCTAAATTCTCTAACTATTTTGGCCAAATTCTCCAACTACCGTTACTGAATTCTCTAACTATTGCGGCTGAATTATCCAACTATCGTGGCTGAATTCTCTAACTATCCTGGATGAATTCTCTAACTATCTTGGCTAAATTCCCTGACTACCAGCTGCCTGGGAGGCCGCAGTGAAGTTTTATCTCGACCGAGATAACGACGCATTAAAACGGTTGAGTGCATTGGGGTGGGTCTCGCAAGGCGTGGAGGCAGCAGCCGGCGGCCATCATTAAGGCGACGGCGAGTCAATGGGGCAATCAAGTGGTGAGTATCGATTACTTGTCCGCAGTAATCGTTAAAGATGTTGGTGACATTTGTCAAAGTCGTTGTTGGACTGTCTGTTAAAGTGCTGATGTTTGAGGGACTCAAGTGCTGGATGAGGCGGGAGTGGAAGAGAAGGTGGGAGGGGAAAGTAGTGGCAAGAAAAAGAAAAATACAAAGAAGCCATGGAAAAAGTAATAAGAGGGAGGGGAAAGAGGAGAAGACAGAAGAGAAAATGGGGAAGGAAGAGTAGAAAGAAGAAGGCGTGGGAGGAGGAATAGAAAGAGGGAAGCAGAAAGCAAACAACAACAAAAAATCAACGGGAAAGGTCAGGATGAAGGGGAAAAACAAGACGAAGATGATGATGCTGATGGTGATGATAAAGAAGAAGAAGAAGAAGAAGAAGAAGAAGAAGAAGAAGAAGAAGAAGAAGAAGAAGAAGAAGAAGAAGAAGAAGAAGAAGAAGAAGAAGAAGAAGAAGAAGAAAGCAGCAGAAGAAGAAAGCAGCAGCAGCAGCAGAAGAAGAAGAAGAAGAAGAAGAAGAAGAAGAAGAAGAAGAAGAAGAAGAAGAAGAAGAAGAAGAAGAAGAAGAAGAAGAAGAAGAAGAAGAAGAAGAAGAAAGAAAAGAAGAAGAAGAAGAAGAAGAAGAAGAAGAAGAAGAAGAAGAAGAAGAAGAAGAAGAAGAAGAAGAAGAAGAAGAAGAAGAAGAAGAAGAAGAACAACAACAACAACAACAACAACACCAACAATAACAACAACAGCGGCAGAAACAACAACAGCACCCACAACAGCCACGATAACAATAGTATTAACAACAACAACAACAGCAACAACAACAGCAGCAAGAGCAACAAGGTAGTCCAGTAAATGAAGGGACAGATGCAGGAGATGAAGACGATATTCAACAGACTGTATATTAATTAAAGCATGCTCATTAGTGTACCGGTCAGGACGTTGCGATGGCAAGGCCATGACCGCGATTGGACGAAGCTTTGATACCAGCTCATAAGTTGCTTGGCGTAAGTTGCTTGGCACTCACACTGGAATTGACACATGCAGTTTGATATGGTGTACGGAGACAATGGTTCTTTCACAAATGGAGTAGGTATCCGGGTGGTTTTATATCTGATCATTGGTTTAGTATCAAAGAATGTTTGGCTTACTTGTGTTTTAAGTCGATTGTGTATTCGTTTCATTACGTCGTCGACTCGAAAGGTCAGCTGAAGAAACACTTGCAATTTGGGAACCGGTGATTCTGTAGGGGGTGGATTTGGATGTCTGGCAGTGACGCTTGATGAAGTCGGATGGATATCCATTAGATTGTAGACTTAGTAGGCACCCTTTACCACATACGCACAGAAGCTTCCTATTGTCTTTTTTTTTAATTAGCTATCGCTGGCTTTGAACTCGAGCGTAGTCCCATACACGTGCTAATATTTCTAGTGCACTGGACTGATTTTTGCGTTTGGATGAACTTTCCCTATTACCTGTGTTGCTCGCCATCAGGCGAAACTCCTCCAGCTTTGGAGGTACTTGTAATTTACGTCCGCCATGACCATCAGAAGTCATGACCATCAGAATCACAACGTACTTGAGGAATAAGTACGGCAACACAACAGTACAAAAAGGGGGTATCCCTTGGGTCCTCGGATGTGTAATGTTAGTACCATGATATGGGAACTATCCAGAGAGCGATGACGAAGAACCAAGATCTCCACATGATGTGATTGGACCTGGTCAACGCGCATGGGTCAGTGCCACACGCTGACGTTATCTGCTGATATCATATGTTTCTCGGCTTATCCACGTTTCGCATGTATATAATAGTATATGAAGAATATGAAGGGAAAAAATAGCAGAAATGTGGTTTATGGGTGGATTGTAACAACTTTAATTGATAGACAGAAGATCGAATAAGACGTTCCGTCTAGAAGCAGATTAAAATTGGTTATGGAAATTAGACGTTAACAGTCAAGAGTGTTTGGACACGATATGAGGAGAAATAAACTCGAAAACTTAGAATTTTGACAGAATTGGTGGGACAAGAGCGTGAAGAAGTCAAACAGTTTAATACATAGATAGTTGAAAGGTAATTAACACAGAGACGGGCTGGGAAATGACGCATCAATACAACACGGGAAGAAGCGGGGGCATGGCTGATATAATCACAGTGCAGGATGGACTCGGCTAGTGTAAACTGTCGAGATTCCGACGCCAGTCCGATTATATGAAGTGGGGGTGAAGCCTGGTCAAGCACTTCAACGCTGCCCTCGTAAGAAAGAGAGGAGAGACCATAACCAAATCCTCACGGGAACAGTGAGCAGAGATACATTGGGTGGGGGGGGGGGGAGAGATTTAGGGTTTCCAGGAGGGAATTAAGATTATTTCAAGATTCCGTTAATGCAAGAACCGATTACTTGATATTGTTTTTCCCTCCATACTTTACTGCTCTGTAACTTCTCGCCCTTCTGAAATTCGTTTTATCACATTTTATGTAGACGTCTAGACTTATTCTTGTATGTGTTATTAAATGTAGCTTCCATTTTTACATATACTGTGTAGGGGCGGGGAGCGTGGGGGGATATATAGGAAGGAAATACGAAGTGAGGGGGGGGGGGGGTTACATTCTGAACATATGGTTAAGGGCTGCATGAGCCAAAAAAGGTTGAGAACCACTGCTTAAGATGGTTTGTTAAGAATGGTATAATCGAGACACGAACACCGGCCTGATACGAGGCGCTTGGCGCATTTCGTTAATGAATTGACTAACGTTACAATGAGTCTCTTTCCAGGGAGATACAACAGGAAACAGAAGGGATAATTCAGCGTAATATGTTCTCGTTATCATTTTGCTTAATGGAAAAAAAAAAAAAACAAATTACTTATATTTTTCAGGTGAGAAATAACAGGCAGGGTCTCAACCAACTGCAGTATCACTAACAGAAATACCACTGCAGCATCAGCAGCAGCATCTTCGTTTTTAGTGATAGCAACGCCGTACCTCCATCAACAGTATGCCAAACGTTGCAATGAACGGGAAAACCAGTAACGCTAAATATATCACAGCGGAGGAAGGAGGGACGCAAGTTATTTTTGCTGGGTAAGTTCGTGTGATTCTCTTTCTCTCCTTTTTCTCCACATCGCCATGGGTCATAGAAGGGCATCAATGTTAGACGGGCCTACGTCCACAATTCTTACCCTTTGAAAATAAAGTTTGTTCTTTCGTTCGTTCGTTTGTTCGTTCTCCATTTCCAACTTTCGTACTTATGTCTATTTTGTAAACTACTTCTTAATGTTTTTTTTTTCATTGCTCTTCATTGTATTTTCTTCAGTTCTGTCATACAAAGAAGAAGAAGAAGAAGAAGAAGAAGAAGAAGAAGAAGAAGAAGAAGAAGAAGAAGAAGAAGAAGAAGAAGAAGAAGAAGAAGAAGATGAACAACAACAACAACAACAACAACAACAACAACAACAAGGAAAAGAAGAGAGAGACGACAGAAGAAGAAACAAAAGGAGGAGGAGGATTACAAAGAGGAAGGACAAGAACGAACTAACCAACGAGGAATGGAGGCAAGAAGGGTACAAAAGAAGTAGAAGAAGAAAGAGGAGGATAAAGAAAACGAAGAAAAGGAACAAGACAAGAAACAGAAAGAAGAAGACGAAGAAGAAAGAAAGAAAGAAAGAAAAAAAGAAAGAAAGAAAGAAAGAAAGAAAGAGGAGGGTAGGAGGAGGAGGATAAAAAGAATGTTCCTTACAAACCTCGCTTAAACTCACACGCCCCAATTACCGACCCTGATTCATGTTCAAAAGTTCTCAAAACATTGGTTGCAATTTTACCCCCGACCACCTGCAACTACACCAGTTTCCGCTTAAGTTGTATTTATCTCTGTCAGATTCCGTATCATAAAAATCCAACTTTCACAGAAAGCAGGAGAACAGAAAGCGCGCACTGCAACTTATCACTCATGACTCCCGTTTACCATGTCACGTCTTGATATGCCTGATAGGCCAAATCTAGGACGAGAACATTTGGCCTCACACATGTTGTTGAAATGAGAGAACATTTTACGCACAACGACAGTTGGTTGGTAAATATTTGGTCCCGCGTTTTATCCGCGTTCCTGGCAAGTAATTACAGCTGTTAAATGTTACTTGCATGTTCTTAACAAGGCGTCTCAATTAACCCCAGAATAGTGTGGCTTTGTGTGGTTTTCTAATCAATTTTACATTCAGTGTTTAAAAAGTTGGTTGCATATCCTTTACAGGACGTGGCAGTCAACCTTCGTGTGTTTTACGTAGCTTTTTGTGATTTCTTGGCAAGTTTATGTTCAGTAGTTTGCCATTGTTTTCTGAAAGACTGGCACTCGTACCTTTGTTTGGGAACCGACGCAAAGGGGTATGCTTCCAAATCGCCCGCAGCTGTGTTTCGAACGCGGTATGCGGGGATATGAATTGCGTTCGTTACCATTTTGCCACAGAGCCAGTTCTTCAACGTTCAGTAGTTATTCATAAGTGGAACAGAAAGTCAAAACAATGGACTTCGTTTTCAACAATATATTATCTGTATCACTCATATCCTCTCAATGACCCCGATGTCTGCACCAATCAAATCTGTCTTTCTTGGTCTAACATCTTTCCCATGTCCTCACAATGTTTTCCATGTCCTCACAATGTTCTCCATGTCCTCATAATGTCCCCATGTCCTAACAATGTCCCCCATGTCCTTCTAATGTCCTCCATGTCCTAACAATGTCCTCTTTGTCCTTGCAATGTCCTCCATGTCCTCATAAATGTCCAAGCCCAAGTTCTTACAATGTCACCTCATGTCCTCCATGTCCCACCCCAGGTCCTCACACTGTCCCTCCTTGTCCTCACAATGCCACCCCCTCCCCCAATAATGTCACAATACCCCCAATGTCCTCACAATGCCCCCGCCCACGTACTCAAAATGTCTCCCCTCTTGTTCTCCCAAACAGCAACCAATGCAGCGCCCAGAGACGACGGTCGGCGATGCCCTGGCTGGACGGCTGGACGCGACTGGAGCTCATGCTGGCACTAATGTGTGTCCTCCTGGGCGCCGTGGTCATCGCCCTCATCAGCATGCTGGCCTCGCGGACGCCCCAGACAGGTAGGGAGTGGCGGATGTTGCCGTCTCTGTTCACTGACTGGTTGATTGATGGTTTCTGTCAGTGTTTGTGTGTTTCATTGATTGATTGATTGATTGATTGTGTGAGTGTGTGTGTGTGTTTCTTTGATTGATTGATTGATTGATGGTTTGTGTGAGTGTTTGTGTATTTCATTGATTGATTGATTGGTTGACTGATTGATTGATTGATTGATTGATTGCTGGTTTGTTTTAGTGTGTGTTTGTCATTGATTGATTAATTGATTAATTGATTGATTGATTGATTGATTGATTGATTGATTGCAGTTTATGTTATCATTGTTAGTGTTGTTATTGTAAGTAGTGTAGGCATTTGTAGTTATTGTTGTATTGTCGTTGTTTTGTGTTGTGATATGATAGTAGTAGTAGTAGTAGTAGTAGTAGTAGTAGTAGTAGTAGTAGTAGTAGTAGTAGTAGTAGTAGGATGAGGAGGAGGAGCAGCAGCAGCAGCAGATGAAGCAGCAGCAGCAGCAGCAGCAGTAGTAGTAGTAGTAGTAGTAGTAGTAGTAGTAGTAGTAGTAGTAGTAGTAGTAGTAGTAGTAGTAGTAGTAGTAGTAGTAGTAGTAGTAGTAGTTGTTGTTGTTGTTGTTGTGATGTCGTAGAATGTCAGTGCTGTCCTTCTTCTCGATCCCGGATATTCTAAGAAGTGTTCCGTAACATTTATGTTGGAAAACCCTGATGTCTTCTTTAGTGATTGCCCAATGGTCTATGACTCACATCCATATGTGGTCATGGGAAACATGAACGCTCCTAAAGATGTTGCCTTAACTTGTTTGCTGGTCTTGTGACGAAGGTTCCTAAAACACTAACTTCAAAAGACAAGATGATTCGACTTCATTGCACCGCGTTTTATCCCATATGGTTCGGTCTCTTTCCGCAGGGCGGCCTGCCGAAATCTTTGTACAAAGCACGAACTCCGTAGCTCCAGCGACGATTCCTAGGAGTCTCCGAGAAAACTGCACTCGTGAACCGAATGACGTAGACCGCTATCGAACCCACAACCTTTGGAGCGCGGGGCAGGTCGCGGTGAGTCCCTCCATTGGCTCTTAATCCTATTTAATCTCTTCATTGCTTCATGCCAGCCTACGTCTAGCGTCTTTGGAGCAGTGTCTATTGGTGTAGAACACGAAGTCAAGATATTCATAGTTTTTCACATTTTCATTTTCATGATTGTTAATTGTGATGTTTTATTTATACGTAGATTTGTCCGTGGTATTTTATTTGTTTATTGCATGTGAGTGTGTGCGTGCGTGGCGCGTGTGTGCGTGCGTGCGCGTTCGAGCTACATAATCTCCTATCAGAACCGCAACAGGTGGACACAATCTCTTTTACTCCCAAAATCATCCGCCCAGATATCGTTGGCTGATTCAAAATGGCAAGTATCAATGAATAATCTGAATTCTGACTTAATTTATAATGAAAGCTCTGGGTCTGTGTGTTTCATTAGCTGGCTAATACCAGGCTATTCTCGACTTCCGCCTTGTCTTTTCTCCGTATCCACAGAAGCTCAGAAAATCCCCTGAAATATAAACAAGAAGATTTCAGCGGAATCAGTCCAACTGCGAATTTGAATTGGTGCTGAATGACAAACAGACATGGAACACACAATGCTCCTTATATGTTGGCACGAAAATTGGATAACAATTTGTTTATTTTCCGTAATGTTTGGTAATTCTGGCCTGTGCCTTTGCAGATTATTTCTTATCGGAGAGGCTAGATGGATTCCTTTTGTGGGGAATGACAGACTACCGCACATTGAGTGTCTTCGGCGGAGGGATATTTGCAGTTAGCGCGGGAAGGGCATTCCTAGTTTGTGGTGAGATATAGAGAGACAGGGGAACATATAGATAGTGTATAAGTTTTGTACATAGATAGTATATATAGACGTAGATATTGTACACAGAGATAGTACATATAGATGCGGATATTGTACACATAGATAGTACATATAGATGTAGATATTGTACACAGAGATAGTACATAGAGATGTAGATATTGTACACATAGACAGTACATATAGATGTAGATATTGTGTACATCGATAGTACATATAGATGTAGATATTGTACACAGAGATAGTACATATAGATGTAGATATTGTACACAGAGATAGTACATATATATGTAGATATTGTACACAGAGATAGTACATATAGATGTAGATATTGTACACAGAGATAGTACATAGAGATGTAGATATTGTACCATAGACAGTATATATAGATGTAGATATTGTACACATAGATAGTACATATAGATGTAGATATTGTACACAGAGATAGTACATATAGATGTAGATATTGTACACATAGACAGTACATATAGATGTAGATATTGTACACAGAGATATTACATATAGATGTATATATATTGGACACAGAGATAGTACATATAGTTGTAGATATTGTACACATCGATAGTACATATAGATGTAGATATTGTACACATAGACAGTACATAGAGATGTAGATATTGTACACATAGACAGTACATAGAGATGTAGATATTGTACACAGAGACAGTAAATATATATGTAGATATTGTACACAGAGATAGTACATATAGGTGTATATATTGTACACAGAGATAGTACATATAGGAGTAGATATTGTACACATAGACAGTACATAGTGATGTAGATATTGTACACATTCGTATTAAATGACGGGAAAACAGTTAGAGACACAATAGACAGACAGAGATGGATGGGTGGGTGTGTGGATGGATGGATGGATGAATGGGTCGATGGATGGATTCATGGATGCACAGACGCACGGACGAAAGGACCTGAGAACCAACAGACTAACAAATAGGAAAGATAGGTAGAAGGTGGGCGGGTGGGTGGGTTGGTGGGTAGGTATGTAGGTAGGTAGGCAGGTATGTAATCAGGTAGGCAAGAAGGCTGGCAGGTAAGTAGGTAAGTATACAGGTAGCTATCTAGGTAAGCAGACAGGCAGGTAAGTAAGCAGGTAGGTAGGTAGGCAGGTAGGTAGGTAGGTAGGTAGAAGATGAGTAGGTATGAAGGCAGGTAGTTAGGCAGGCAGGCAAATAAGTAGGTAGGTAGGTAGGTAGGTAGGTAAGCAGGCAGATATGTAGATAGGTACGTAGGTAAGCAATCAGTCAGATATGTAGGTAGATAGGTAGGTAGATAGGTAAGTAGGTAGGTAATAGGTAGGTAGGTAGTTAGGTGGGTAGGCTGGTAAGGGCAAGCAGACAGGAAGATAGGTAGATAGGTACGCAGACAGATAGGTAGATAGGCAGGTAGGTAGGAAGGCAGGCAGGTAGGCAATTAGGTAGACATACAGACAGACAGGGGGTAGGTTCATGAGCAGACAGATGAGTAGACAGGTACTTAGATAGTCACTATACACAACACAATCAAAACATTGCAAACTAACACACATGTACAAGTCCAGAAAACACAAACGATAAGAAATTCGATAGCCAAGTGGGACAAAAAATACATTTCGGATAACAATGTTTGTTTTTTTTATCTGTCATTAGTAGACTGTGACCGGTATAGATTTGTCTTGACGCCAAATGATCGTTCTTGCGGTGTCCCTTCTGTCAATCAATGAGGTGCTATCGCCATAAGGAAGTCTGGTGTCAATACTGCGCCAATACGTTCTGTCTTTTGTGTCCCTGGTACACTCTGGCAGACTTTGTTCGTTCGTGTCTTCTTTGGATCTTCGACAGGTCATCATGTCTATCATTCTTACCCCCGAGTTTGCTGATTTATAATTCTCGTTGACATATAGTTTTTGTCTGTGATTATTATTTTATTTCAAGTTTATAAACATATTTTGATCGTCACTGAGTCTTTTAACAGACAGTTTAACTATAACAGAGTCTCTCTGATAGGGGATCTAGATGGGCAGTGAAGTGTGCATGGTCAATAATAGAGCAGTGCACGGGCAAGCACCATAGTAGGAGGTAGCTAGGAGCTACTATTAGCTAGGGCTTGTCATCCTATGACGAGAATCTTGGGAACAAAGTCAGTTGTGACCATTCTACGAGCCAGGAAGGTCGTTTGATTATTATGGGCACCATCGGGAATGTTATTTAGTCTGAGTGTAACAACATTTGAGCTTCTAAATCAAGTATTGTGGAATTGAGAAATGATGTATCCTGCAATAAACTATGAAATGAACAACGACCGGAGTTAGAGTGAGTCTGTTTCTATCGTTCGTCCAAACTACGTAGTCTCCTCGGACACTGTTATAGAGGACGAAATGGTGCCCACGACTCAGGATTCCTAGCTGGGTTGTTGTCGCGGACTACCAAAAGTCTGCTTTGAACAAAAGGTGCAACTACGTTCATAAACGCTTATTGAACACGGCTGTCAAGAGTTGAAAACGGAAAATGGCTTCTAATTCTACAACGGCGTCTGTGAGAGTTACAGCAGCCAAAAGCCCGGCTAGGGGTGGCTGTCTGTAATTATTTCCTTAGCGAACCTTTCTTCGCCGTACAGACAAATCGTTCCTGAGCTCTGTTGGGTTGTGAAACCCGCTGTCAAATCGTTCCTGAGCTCTGCTGGGTTGTGAAGCCCGCTGTCAAAACGCTCCTGGGCTCTGCTGTTCATGAGGCCCGCTATAAAAACGCTCCTGGGCTCTACTGTTCGTGAGGCCCGCTGTCAAAACGCTCCTGGGTTCTGCTGTTCGTGAGGCCCGCTATCAAAACGCTCCTGGGCTCTGCTGGTTGTGAGGCCCGCTATCAAAGCGTTCCCGAGATCGTTATTCGACCCATGTGAGGCCAACCAGCTTGGTGCTAGCTTTCAACCGACTGGTCTTGTTGAAGTGTGTGGTTGAATTGACAGAACGGTGGCATTCATCATAGAGCGTTCTGGACTTTGCAAGGTTTCTCAAACGGTAATTAGTTTATTGAATTGATTAGAAAACTGATTGATGTAATTGATGTAAACAAATATTGCAGCACTTTGCAGGGTTTCTCAAACGGTAATTGTTATTAATTAGAAATTGAATAATTATAATTTTAAAATATTGCAGCGTGGCACAGGACGAGGCTTCGTTGGCTAAGAAGCATATAGAAAAAGAAGCATATTGTTTTGGGCTGAGATAGAATACAGAGTAAAAATGTACCGAGACTTAGGACGCGTGACTGCATGGTTGGGAGAGTTAAAGGAGGCAGTCAGCGAGGTGGAATGTTTCGTATACTGGTTGCAAAGTAGAACTAATGTAGAAAATGAGGCGACAAAGAAGAATGAGAATAGTCGAGGACAGTCACTGTTTAATGAAAACAGAAGACAACATAACTTTTTATATAGAAGCAGTCACGTTGAGCCAGATATAACTAGGGTCAGGAACTGGTATAATGACCAAAGATACAGAAATGGGCGTGAGAGAAACCTTTCAAAGAAATCATGGGGTTGGCCCTTCCACAGTGCAACCGCAAGAAAAAGACGTGATGACTGGTTTGAAAAAAGACAGAGACAATATTTGAAGTCAAAGTCGAAGGACAGGGTAGAACACATAAATAAGAATTCAACTGTTCCTAAAGTGCTTGCCAATATTAGGGTTAGACAGGAAAAGAAACGACGGTATTAGTAAAGAAAATAGACCAGGAGACACAGACGCAGATGATTGAAGTGGTAGAAAGGAACGCACAGACACAAATTGACACCGTAGAGAAGTCAACCCAAGTACAGCTAAATAAGAAAATAGAAAAGGGAGGTCAAACCAAGACGGTAGAAATTACCGAACCACCTCAGGCGAAATCAGAAAAGAGAGACACAGTTAAAATTAAGGAAGATAGACAGACAAAGACTAAGAATACCAGGAAGAAGGTTAGAAAAAGTGTTAAGGCTAGGACTGCGACCAGTCTATTAGTAAATGTAGGAGATGACACGACAGAGGCATCAGAATTGTCAGGAGTGGGACGTTAAATGTATCCCCGACCGTAGGTTGGCTTAGAAGTAAGAAATTTAGGAGGGGTGATAGTTCCAACTATAAAGGATGTTGCCTTCCTCTATACAGCATATAATGAACAAGCTGGGAGAATAACTATAGTTAGTGAACCCAGAGCCGAGATAGGAAATATAACATATATAAGATGTTGTACTGAAAATAACGAGCAACCACTAAGAAGAAAATAAAAATACAGGCTGCTATAAGACGAAAGGGATAGCAGGAATAGAAATTTACCAGGGGCTGTACGAGGATGATGCACCCTGAAAATCAAAGAATATAAGATGATGCGACCCACAATATTTTACAGGAAGCTCTAAGTATTAAAGAGCCAAGAAGTAGATGCATTATTATAGAGACAATTTGCATGATTAGATCTGAAAAGTGAGTGAGAATTGACTGATGGGTGACGGAACGCATTGAGATAATTGAGTAGTTGTTGGTGTAGGATGAGCTGAAGAGGAGGTTGATGAGAAACTAGTAATTGAGTATCGGAGTGATCTGTCTGGTCATGTTGTAGATACGTAGGGGGTGTTCTTGCGTTCGTAAACGTGTAGACAAACCTGTGTTTGTCGCGTTGATTAGAGAATGAAGTGTGGAGTGTTGAAACGCCGTCTGGTTGGAATGCATGGATAGAACGATGTCAGGTTCTTAGTAATAGCGCATGGCAGGGCGGCTGATATACTTCAGAGTTGAAGCAGTGTGAAGGGAAATGGTGTAAGAGTGAGCATAATATACGCGTGTTAAAAGAAGTTGACGGAACGCTTATGGTGAGTTGAGTGTGTTTGACTATATTTCCGAGGAAACAAAATGTGCAATGTCGGAGTGGTTTGCTATAGAGAATTAGGTAGGACAGAGAGTGTCATGCGTGCATATCTTGTGTTTGGTTGTGGTGATTAGAGAGTAGACGAATTAGAGTTTGAAACGTCTCTTGTCCAGATGGAGTGGGATGCTCACGTTGAGTGATGTGTGCTGGAGTAGTTGACGTAATGTGAAGCTGACACGGAGAGATTGTTGATGTTAGAGCTAATGTGTTGTTTGAGTCGGGTTAACTCTGAGCTTTTGAAAGGGAGTGAATGATTGAGAAAAATTGAAATAAGAAAGTAGTTAGGATTGTGAAAGTCTTATGTCAGATATTGAATTAACGTTTTGTTTATAGTTTTATGAAGAAGATACAGTATCATTGGCGGAAGTATGCTGAGGTGAGATTGCCTGCTGCAGAGGAATGAAAGAATATAGCGAGGACGTGATTAGTATGTCTCGTCGGAGTGAGGTTTGTTGTGAAGAGCGGTTGATAAATTGGATAATGATGGTTAGTGTATAAAGGAGAGAGACAGTACTGTGCTAGATTGTCCGTGTTGAGCTGGTCATTAGCCGTATGCGGTTTTGGTTGCTGTTTCTGAACGTGTTCCGATAAATGTGAGTGGCGTAACTGCCAGCGACTGTATGGTTAAGAGGGAGAAGTTGATGAGGAGATGGAGATTGATGAGGAATTGAGTAGCCTGTGTAAAATAGCCAGATGAGCGTGAGACTATTATGAGTAGAAGACTGGAGTTCTTGCTGAGGGGGATGAAGTAATTGCGTGGTGATTGCAGTGAAAGAAGAGGACACTCTGTCTGAGAAAGTTGTGTGGAGAAGCATGGAATGATGGTTGCAGGGTTGGATTGAGAAAAACCAGCGGGTGGTAATGTAGTGATGCGGGGGAATGAACGTTGGTTGCGTCGGGTGGACGAGTGAGTTGAATTGAGAGAATGAGATGAAGTGGAAGTTGTAATAGTTGTTGGTACAAATCCAGGGGAAACAACTAGATTAGAAAATAAGTGCGAAGATAAATGGGCTGAGTTACATTTACCCTTGGTAGGTGGATGAGCTCCAGGAAATCGTTGTACGTTGAAATAGCCACACTAGTTAGTGAAAAATTGAGCAATCTGAGCTGTAGTTAACAGTAATTGCTTTGAATTATTGGCTGTTAGATTTCAAATACTGTGGTGTTGCTATGATTTAGTTTTTATAGTGTACTGGGTTTCACATGAATGGTGGCGAAATGTCAATGTCTTATGTTACATTATGTTGGGGAATATATGTGTCCATACAAGTGACAATTATTGGGAAAAAGGGGTGTCGTGGTTTGTATTGTAGGCGTGTCCAATTAATTTTGATTGTAGTCTCCATGGCCTTTTAGTTTGTTAAATATTAGCATATTACTTTGACCAATTAGTTTGACTCTAGTTTTCAGTTTGGTCTTTATAATTAAGTTGTAAATTTAACTCCGTAATTTTTATGATTTGTTGACCAGCCTTGAAATTTTGCTTTGGTTACTTGATTTGCACATTGGGTCATTAAGATATGGTGAAAGGACATATTAATTGCGTCCGGGCTTGGTTTTCAGCGCATTATTACGTTCAGGTAGCCATCATATATAGTAAATAGACATTTTCTGGTGGTTTCGGGTGATACCGTGGTTGACGGAATATATAACGTTTGAGGTATTAATAAGATTGAGTGCTATTTAGTCAATATTTTGGCCATGGTCATGAGTTGTTGTGTTTTTTTTTTTTTACGTGTAAATAATTAGTCCGTAAAAGCGACTAATAATGTTTGATGACATTAAGTAATTTTGGTGTATATTATTTTGAAAAATGTCGGGGGATAAATGATGTTTGAAAACCATGGGGGGATGATGTTATGTTTTGATTTGTGCTGTGTCTCCATTTGCTCATGATTTATAGTTTCATTTAATTTGCCTTGTTTAATATTAGTATATTAGTTCGATCTGTTATTTTGACTTATAATTATCAAATTGTGTTATTTTGCTCTGAGTTATAGTAAAGTGTTGGTTTGGTTAAACAATAAAAATACACTGTTCAGTTACGTTGAATTAAGGCTACAAGCGGGCTTCAATAAGACTAGGCCTTATTGAATGACCATGTTAATAAGATCCTTGGGGTTGAGTACACCTATGTAAAGTAATTACGTTCAGATAATAATAAGTAAACAACTTTAGAACATAAAGATAGACATAATTGCCTTGTTGGGAGTGGGTTTAGTAAACCTGGAGTAAGTGCCATGAGAATTTAGTAAAGAGATATTTGGGGGTTGATCGGTCGCTGTAATAAACAATGATAAATGATTATAAGTAGTATTTAAGAGGGCTGCGTTAGTCAGCAATAATAGAAGCACACATGGACTGAGCGCCATGTTCAGAATGTGGGGTTTGGTTTACCTGGGGGGTGGCCATAAATGAGGCTGTGGATATCAGCACAACTTGTAATGTTAAGTGAAAAGAGGGTTGTAAGTATGTTCATAACATATGAACTGTCAATATTTTTTTGAGTGCTGTGGTAACAGCACGACCCAGATCGGACATGGGTTAAGAGCCATGAAGTAAAAGAGGGGTAATAATAGAATGTCTATAAAAGATAGACAGGTATAAGATGGGCTAGACAGGGTAGACGTTCACAGACATGAGGTCAGTGGCGGTATTTTGTTGCTGTAGATAACGGCATGAATTGAGAAGTTAGAGGTTTTAGGAGGTAATGCCCATAACAAATGGACATTGGTAGTATTATTGAGATATGATGAGGAAGCTGATATAAAGTGTATCCCTGGGTTGCTGGGGTGGTGTATGTAATGGTCAGATATTAGGTTATGTGAATATTTTTAGTAGGTGATGTTTATATTGTTGGAGGAGGTTTTGAGTAGTAGTGCCCATAATGGACCTATTGATTTATATCCTCGGGATGTGTTTTGTGGTTGACATTACATTTCGAGGTTGCTGTGGCTGAGGTAACGTTCAGAGCCATAATATCAGTGGTGTCTGTAATAAATGGACATTTAGGGGTGGATGATATTTTTGTGTTTGGTGCTGTGGATGTCAGCACAAACTGTAGTAGTCAGAGATTAAGTAATATACATAAATTAGGTGAGTTTCGGGGATATGATAAGAAAGCTGGTAGAAGTGTTGTCATAATAAGTAGTACATTTGAGTTGTGAGAGATATGTATTTGTTTTTTTAGACTTTACTGCATAAAGTCTCAGGGCGACATGGTGGGGAAAATGTGAGTATGGTTTTGTGAGGAAGAGGTCTTGTTCTTTACTCTCCGGTGGCCACCGATCCTTTGTCTTCCTATCGTGTGTTAGTTTGAATGGCTTCAAGATGGTTGAATTTGGAGAATTAGTAATGCTGAGGTAATGGTTATTGGCGTAGACATGTTGATGATGATGATAGAGAGTATGAAGTGTTTTCAGAAGAGTATGACATTTTGAATTTTTATGATTGAGATCAGATATACATGTACATGATGACAATAGAGGTAAAATTAGAATTTACTGAGGGTTTAAGCGGATTGCTTGTGGAAGAGAAGAAGAAGTTTTTAAGGCTTAAGTAGTGATGGCAGATAGTTATAGGAACGACCCATGAGTGGTTGAGTAAAGTTGTGTTGTGGATGGTGATAGCGGATGGCTATGGATCTCAAGGGAAGTTAAGTAATAATGGGGCAGTGGTTGATGAAGATAGTGGGAGTCAGGAAGACTCCGGTAATAAGCAATAGTAGGGGCTTGTAGAAAGTCCCAGGTTATATGTTAGTTAGAAGAGGTTTTAAGGGACTATAAATAGTCGAGTATGAAGAGGGAGTTTTTAAAATAACTGAGGAAATAGTTAACGAAGAAGAAGTAATTGTGTTTACTTAAGGGGGAGTTTTATAGTGGCTAGCTATTAGGGGTAAGGTGATTAGGGAATAGTGAAATAGCGGATAGCTATCACGAATTACTGAAGCTCCTATAAAGGAGATCACTGGTAAAAATTACAGATTGAGGGTGTTAAATAGGTTTTGGGTTTAAGACTTTTCGGGGAAAAGTCTTGGTTGAGGAAAGAGAGGAATATAACAGAGTCTCTCTGATAGGGGATCTAGATGGGCAGTGAAGTGTGCATGGTCAATAATAGAGCAGTGCACGGGCAAGCACCATAGTAGGAGGTAGCTAGGAGCTACTATGTAGCTAGGGCTTGTCATCCTATGACGAGAATCTTGGGAACAAAGTCAGTTGTGACCATTCTACGAGCCAGGAAGGTCGTTTGATTATTATGGGCACCATCGGGAATGTTATTTAGTCTGAGTGTAACAACATTTGAGCTTCGAAATCAAGTATTGTGGAATTGAGAAATGATGTATCCTGCAATAAACTATGAAATGAACAACGACCGGAGTTAGAGTGAGTCTGTTTCTATCGTTCGTCCAAACTACGTAGTCTCCTCGGACACTGTTATATAACCGTTCAAATTCTTTAACACTCCTTGATAGGAGGACCGTGTAATCTGCACATCCGAGTTACGGACTTGGATGTCCATTTATTAATGCATAAAACGTCTCTCTGGTCTCATCATGTTCCAAGTTTTTCATTACATATTTTGCATAGTAGTTGAATTTTTATAGGGAGAGAATGCAGCCCCGTCTTACTCCCCTTAGCAAATCAAACCAATTTGATATTTCACCAGTTACTCTGACAGCCGCTAGTTGTTGGTGATCAATGATTCAATTAAGTTGATCATACGCACTGGAAGAGACACCGAGATAGCAAGGCAGTGAAGAAGAATGTTATTCACATCATTTCACACAGTAGCCAAGGTGGATTCCTTGTGACATTTGGTAATCTTTACTTGATCCATGCCGTTGGAGACTTAGACGGTCGGCAAGGCACTTGATGATGATATTGTAAAATTATATATATTTCTTCTCTTCTTCTTCTTCTTCTTCTTCTTCTTCTTCTTCTTCTTCTTCTTCTTCTTCTTCTTCTTCTTCTTCTACATAGTATGTATTAATCTGATAAGGTGTCTATAAATGTAACGAATTATCTACAACCCATCACCAAACAGGCCACGAAATTCAGGTAAACGACCAATCAAAGGGGTCAGCAGCCCAGGTTGGAGGTCCCTTCCTTGGGGAGATGAATACAGATATGCCCAAGAAACACACTTCCGCGTATGCCGCAGATTTTCACATACCTCAGGGGCTGAATGTCAAGGACATATGCCTCACACCTGGGTGTGTTAATGCAGGTGAGATTTTTATGTCTTTTTAAATAACAAGTTTGTTAGACATCATCAGATGAAGAACGTCGGGAATAGTACTTGTTGTCTTCATAGGAGACAGTAGGGTGTGGACGATTATAATCACCACGCTACACGGCATGGACTATAAGACGATTGGCAGTACACGAGACAGAAGGTTGTTTACAGATATGATCACCAACGCCACACGGCATGGACTATAAGAAGATTGGCAGCACACGAGACAGAAAACTGGACAGGCATGATCACCAACGCCACATGGTATTGACTATAAGAATATTGGTAGTACACGAGACATAAGGCTGTGGATAGAGATGATCGCCAATTGGCAGTACACGAGACAGAAGGCTGTGGACAGACATGATCACCAACGCCACACGGCACGGACTATAAGAAGATTGGCGGTACACGAGACAGAAGGCTGTGGTCAGACATGATCACTAACGCCACACGGCATGGACTATAAGAAGCTAGGCAGTACATGAGACAGAAGGTTGTGTACAGACATGATTACCAACGCCACACGGCACAGACTATAAGAAGATTGGCGTTACACGAGACAGAAGGCTGTGGATAGACATGATCACCAACGTCACACGGCACGGACTATAAAAAGAAGAAATCAGATGTGTGAGGCCCGAGGTTGTATAGTGGCTAAACGCCCCTTCCTGCATGATGATTACGGGTTTGAATCCGTATCGGGGTCGATTCTGAAAATCGGCCTTTATTCCCATGGTGGACATCAGGAAAAGTTGTGGAAAGTAAAGGAAGCCCCGACTAGTCTATGCAAATATGGATTTAGCACCATATGTCACATCTGCCTCAAAGTGTGTACAAGGATCCTCAAGTAACATGTCTGGGTTGCTTGGTAACGCAATGGCTAGCACGGACGCTGGCCGGCCGGCCCAATAACTTCAGATCCCCCATTTAATTGGATTTCTTTTAACTGATTAAGTACCATGGGATGATAATAGTCTGAGGCGACAGCCTGTATTTGCCACGGACTTATTATACAATAGCTGTTCCTATGCAACAATTAGACATATAATGCAACATGCTCGCTACTATATTAACAATTTGTAAGTCATAACTAGCCGGTTTCTGTGGCTAAGGGCTTGCGGGCGCCATTTGTAAGCCCGTTTACCCGCGTTCGAAACACAACTGCGACCGATTTCACAGTAGACCACGTTGCGCTGGGTTTTAGCGTGTTTGTAAGAGAGCCGGTCGTTCAGAAAGCAATAGCAAAATACTGAACGTAAACTTGCCAAGACATCAACAACCAGTAAAATTCTGGTGTTGACAGCGATGTCCTGTAAATAACAAAAAATAGTCATAACTGTGACACAACCCTACTTCCCATATTTATTTGGTCCAAACCTCCGTTTTGTTTAACACTGAATCTGTTAAGCTACCTTGGCTCACGGATGGACGAAGTTTAATCCTGAACTCCCCCCGGGAGACATGGGAAGTAAATGCCTCCAGAGATGAATGTGATTCTGCAACTTTGACCAGACCGCAAGAATATCAACTCTAACCAGGTGAAGCTGGACTAGAGTGCCATGCGGGCAGCCAAAGAAGGACAGTCAATCAGCACAGAACTGGTGTGTCGTTAGTTGTTATACGCCGAGGGAGATACTGAGGGGGGATCTCAGCACTTATGGGACTAATAGTTCAATATGCAGTGAGGACTGTCTGTTGACTAACTAACTAATTAAGTAACTAAATAACTAATCAACTGAACAACTAATTAATTAGCAAATCAAGTAACTAATTAACTAACAACGTAATTAACTAATTAACTAACCAACTAACGAATTACTTAACTACCTAATGAATTAATTAACTTACTAACTAATTAACAAACTAATGGAATGACTAAGCGGTTAATTTATTAATTAACTAATTAACAAACTATATAACTAATTAATTAACTCGTAATTAGCAAATCAAGTAACTAACTAACACCGTAACTAACTAATTAACTAAACAACTAACCAACTACTTAACTACCTAATGAACTAATTAACTTAACTAACTAATGGGTTGACTTATTCATTCATCATGTGACATGCCAATAAACGTGGGCTGTCATGATTCGCCAGCTCACTCGATCACCAGTGTCGTGGTCCAGTTATTTACTTCTCTGCCTTCCCCTTGTTCTCTTTCCCTCGATCCTGCCATTTGTCACCAATTTCTCCAATTTATTTCTTCTCATAACGTGACCAAAGATTTTTGACTGTCTACGTCTAATTTCTCTAATCAGTTTACAATTTTCATTTGTTTCTTGCAGAACTTGGTCATTGGTTTTTCCTTCTGTCCATTGTATTCTTTGTGTTTTCCTCAGAAACCACATTTCAACAACCACCAGATGTTTTTTCAGCTTGTCTACTCATTGTCTACGCTTCACATTCTTACCAAAGTACAGGTTCTATGTGGGCTGACTTAGCAATTAATTAATTAACTAATTAACTAATTAACAAACTAAATAACTAACTAACTAATTAACTGATTAATTAATTGCCATGGGATGATACATCGTCTTATTCAAACTTCCTGTAACTGCCATGGGCTTATAAAACTCTAGTTAAAGTATCAATACAGTAGTTTTCCAATATACAACCCCCCTTAATGTGATGTATAATACAACACGTCTGCGACATAACAATGCTGAGGTCATAACTGTGACATACCTATTTTCCGCCATCCATTTTTGTTAGGGTCAGACATACTTTTTTTTTTTTGGCACTGAGTCTGTTAACTAAGTAACTAATTAACTAACCAACCAACTAATTAATTAACCTACTAACTAAATAAATAACCAAATATTACTAAATAAATAAATCATTGCCACCTTGTCGTCTTGACAGACGATAGTTTTTGCTTTAAAAAGGCATAATAACTTTTACCTATGGCGGTAGCGAATGTGACTGATAAGGCCAATTCGCGCTGTAAATGTTCGTTCATAGTGGGTGCATGTGAACACGTGGTCATTTCCATCATCATGCACCATCTTACGTCTCACACGCTCGGTGCGTGACTTGTCTGCAATAATTTTCTCCTTTGTCTTTATTCCATTTCCGATCTTTGCCCTCCATGCAACACGTTCAGCGGCGACTTGCTCCCACTGTGCATTATCAATGCCTGTATATAAATCAAATAAATATCAAATAAATAAATAAAATTTAAAAAAAAAAATAAACAAATAACACTGGCCTGTGATGATGAAATAACCAACCAGCTAACTAATTAATTAACTAACCAACCAGTTAACTAACTAATCAACTAACTAGATAAGAAATCATTTAACAAAATAAACAATGTTAATTATAATGTCATATCTGTCTATTTTAGCGGCATGATCGTCTCATCCAGTCAGGCAATCTAGCACCTATAAATATTCCTTGTCTATTTCTAAGTCTACATCGTTGATCTTTCTTGTCTTTCTGTCCTTCGGTTGTGACAATTCATGCAGAGTGTTTTTTACATCAAGTCCCATTACGCCTTTTTCCCCTTGCTTTGTTGTTCGTCTCAGGTGAGCCTTTGTTCAGATGTACAATCACCGTTAACCCATAACTAATGTGCTGTGTATATCCCTACTTGTTATTAACTCTTTTATTCTATATGCAATGTGGAATGACATAATGCACTGTTCCCAGCGTCCCGTCTGCTAACCTCAATGGACTCCTCAGTTGCTCCTTGTGACAACTTCTTTGACTTTGCCTGTGGCAACTGGAACAAGCTGAACATAATCCCGGCGGACAAGTCCTTCTTCAACACGTTTGCCAAGCTAGGAGACGACATCCAGGCTTTGCTGAAAAGTAAGTTTCTTCTTTGCCGAATTCCTTTGGGCTAAGGATGGTGAGCATCTATTGGATCTTTTCCCATTGTTATGCTTTGCTGAAAGGTAAGTTTCTTCTTTACCGAATTCCTTTGGGCTAAGAATGGTGAGCTTCTAATGGATCTTTTCCCATTGATATGCTTTGCTGAAAGGAAAAATTCTTCTTTACCGAATTTCTTTGGGCTAAGAATGGTGAGCTTCTATTGGATCTTTTCCCATTGATATGCTTTGCTGAAAGGTAAGATTCTTGTTTGCCGAATTCCCTAGGAGAGCACGCGTTGGATACTTTCCCCAGGATATGCTGGTGTGGTGGGAAATGCTGGGCGGGATATTTGTGCATAATTTGTGGTGGCAGATTACTTGTGGACAAGGGGGAGTTGGTCGTGCGCCTGTGGGACCAGGTGGAGAAGGTGGAGGAACAGATTGAGAACCCGTATGTGGAAAGGATGAGATTACGGGGAACTGGTAGGGGTTCTGGTAGAATCTCAAAACTTATAGGGAAGACCAGGAGAACTTTCAATCAGATAGGGGTAGGGAAAATTAATATTTTGACTCTTCGCTGGCTGTTGAACCCTCGTTCAAAGTGCGTATGGGAATGTCCTGAGTGCAGTCATGTCAGTTCTTAGCTCAATTCAACTTATTTGTGCATAATAAGGCAGATATATCCACGATATCTTGGATACAGGAAAACACAACTGCATCCATACAACAAGAACTAAATTGTGAAGAATGTTGGCGACTAAAGACAATAAAACAAAGAAAATTGAAATATTTTGGTCATTTAAAATGTTATGAAAGTTTGAAGAGAACAATCATGGAGGGATATATGCCTGGTTGATTGATTGATTGATTTATGAACCGACATCACAGCATTCGGGGCATTCCCATAAGCGCTCCGTCCCCATCCTCAGCAGCCAGCGAAGAGTTCCAACACTAATAGTACCAGTAGCAATCTGATTATATGTCCAGTCTCGCCTTTCCTCTGAGCGTCGATCGTCGGCCAGATCCCCTCGTCGCCCCTCGCTGTCGCATTCTTGCCAAGTTTTGCAGAGCCAGCCAATCTGTCCGCTTGTTCATTCCCCAGCACACCAGCATGCCCCAGAGAAAAGATCCAGACGATGCTTGTCACCCGTGACTTCCGAAGCGAAGCAAGCCACTCTGCACGAAAGCTTGCCTGTCCTCACCCTACTCAGCATATATGCCTGGGAAGAGAGGAAGAAGACCAAAGAGAAGATGGGTACAGGATGTGGAAGATGATCTCCAGATGGAGTGTATCGGACGCGAGACATCTTGCTTATGACCAAGTTTTCCGGAAGGTTGTTATGGGAGCGAGGTTCTGCAAAGGACATGCTACTGAATGAATGGTTGAATGAATGAAGGCAGATGTGGTCAGTGGTCTTTTGGGATCTTGTGTATAATGTGGAGGAATAGATAAATTTGCATGACCTAGAGATATTCTTGAGGTAAGGAGAAACCAGGGGATCTGCGCAATACTCGGGACTCCTGTGAATGTCCAGAAGGAAACATAATCAGATTGCAAAGGACACCATTAGTATTGGGATGCTTCGCGGGCTGTTGAAGATGAGAACGGAGCGCCTATGGAAATATCCTGAGTGCTGTTCTTGACTCAATTCAACTGAACTACGAGCTTTGTGGGGGAGTCTGTGAACAATGAAGTACCTAACAACCCCGTGGAGGGTCAGGGTCAATCCAGGCCTGGTCTGGGGTCGTCTATATGTGCTGTGTTGAATCATGATGTGGTTACATCCTGATGTCTCTGATGTGAAGTTGTAGTACCGGCGTTGCACATCCCGCTGGAGAGGGGACCGTGGGCTCTACAACACAGACACCGTGGAGATGGTATTCTGGTTGGGGTCGGGAGACTTGTTTCTTGGAAAAGACAGACAGACAGACAGACAGACAGACAGGACAGGCAGGCAGGCAGGCAGGCAGACATTCGGCGGACGGACGGAGGACAGGCGGGCAGACAGATATTCGGGGGACGGACGGAGAACAAGCAGGTAGACTTACGGACAGACAGTCAAACGACGAAAGGAGGGCAGGCAGAAAGACATACGGACAGAAACATGAACGGACAGACATACGACGGATGGACGTATGACAGGTTAGCAGACAGATGGACAGAAAGACAGATGGCAGAGGGGTGGAGGTATGGCTGGCAGATGGATACAGAAATTTCTACAGACCCACCTCTCGCCTTTAGATGGAAGCGTTTTCCATGGATCAGACCACCTGATCGTCAAGGCATTAGAGAGATCTGCGGTAGAAGAAACAGGTCCGGATAGAAAGATTCGTGGGCTAAAGATGATATCATGGTCTTAGACCACGGAGCATCATTTCTCTCTGCCTGTCTTTGCCTCTTCTACCCCTGGTCTTTTCAATCGTCACCATATTTCCAAAGACTCTTTTTTTTTATTTTTTGTCATTATGTGAACAAAGAACATCACCATTATCTGTAGGAGTCACCCAGATACGTAGATAAAACATTTTGGAGAAACGTGAACGCCCGTGCTGCTTTGCGGGACAAGTGACAGCAATGTTGTTCTATTGTTGTTGTTGTTGTTGTTGTTGGTGGTGGTGGTGTTTTTCCCTCTCTCTGTCCATACACATGCTGCTACTTCTAGTGTATTTGACTGATTTTTCCGTGTGGAATAGCTTTCCTAATTACCAGTGTCCCTCGCCATCAGGTGAACCCACTCCGTCTTCAGAGGTATGTCGATGTTGTCTTTAAACCTTTCAGTTGTGGGTTACATTCCGCACTCCTTCAGTCACTTCACGAGTGAAGTTTTCTCGGAGACTCCTGGGTGTCGTCGCTGGAGCTACGGAGTTCGTGCTTTGTGCAGTCCTTTCGGCAGGTCGCCCTGGGGAAAGAGACCGAGCCATATGGGATTACCCCGGTGCAATTTAGTCGATCCTCTCTCCTTTAAATTCCCTCACTCCAGTATTAAAGAACTGACAGAGGTCAGCACGACCGAATGCATAGAGCGCTCGCACTTAAACTTCCGATTTGCTGATGTAGAGATAGCAGGTTCAACCCTGCATCGTCCAGTTGAACTGAAATGTTGACTTCTCGTCCATTGATTTGGGGACGTAACTTACAAGTACCTCAGAAGTCGTAGTAGGTTCACATGATGACGAAGGACACTGGTAATAGACAACATGGGAATCTAATCCACACGCAAACATCAATACAGTGAACTAGAAGTGGCAGCACTTGTATTATATACTACACTTGTATTATATACTACACTTGTATTATATACTACACTTGTATTATATACTACACTTGTATTATATACTACACTTGTATTATATACTACACTTGTATTATATACTACACTTGTATTATATACTACACTTGTATTATATACTACACTTGTATTATATACTACACTTGTATTATATACTACACTTGTATTATATACTACACTTGTATTATATACTACACTTGTATTATATACTACACTTGTATTATATACTACACTTGTATTATATACTACACTTGTATTATATACTACACTTGTATTATATACTACACTTGTATTATATACTACACTTGTATTATATACTACACTTGTATTATATACTACACTTGAGGTCAAAGCCAGCCAACTCAAACACAAAGCAAATAGAGCTAAGATACACGTAGTCTATAAAGTGTTTCATTTCTTTGTTTCACGTTGTGATTTTTAGTTATGGAAATACAAAGAATGATGCTTTAGAACTGTGGACTAATAATATTGTTTTCACAAACGTTGTTGTAGATTTGCTGGAAAAACCTATCGATCCAGTTGAGGATATAGAAGCTACCGTTAAAGCGAAAAAGCTCTACATGTCCTGCATGAATGAAAGTAAGTTTGCTTTTAGTCAAATTAATCCTGTTTTGTTTTATGTGACATTTGGTAGGGTGTTTGTAATGGTATTGGCAGCCGGGTAACTATGGTAGAGAATACCACTGAAAAAATGTTACTGTAGGTTGATGTGTAGTGAGCTAAAAGACTACTGAATGATGCAAGCAATGAATGGTGTCGCTATAGCAACCGGTTTATTTCTTACCAGCCTGCGAATAGCCCGCGTACAATACTGGGTACATATAGATAGACGGAATGACAGATGGACAGACATGCGGTTAGACATACATATGGCTGGCGAAAGGAAGAGAGGGACGCAGACAGACATCAGATGAACAGACATAGGGACCGGCAAACAGATACAGACGGCGGACGGAGAGACAGACAGAGAAGTAAGCAGACGGCCGCGTGGACGACAGGCAGGCAAACGGAAGAAAAGGCAGATTGACTGATAGACAGACGGTGACCACACGGATGACAGGCAGGCATACGGACTGACAGATAAATGAGCAGACAGACAGATGACAGGCAGGTAGGCAAGATAGACAGATGGGTGGACAAGCAGAAGGCAGACGCACACGGGACAAGCTGGAAGATCGATGGACGAACAGATGGATAAACAGAAAGAAATGCAGAGAGACAGGCAGACTGACAGATTAATGAGTACGAAATTGATTTTAGAATGGAGGAATGAATACCCATCAGATGGGCAGTAGGATAACAAGACAGACAAACAGACAGACAGACAGACAGACAGACAGACAGACAGACGGACGGGCGGGCGGGAGGGCGGGCGGCGGGCGGGCGGGCGGGCGGAAGAATGAACGGATAGTTGGTTGCCTTGATGGATTAATGATCGATTTAATGGATAAGGGATAAATAGACCTATTTGTAAACAGCCAGCCAGACTGACAGTTAAATAGACAGGTAAGGAAACATATGGGTAAATGAATGGGTGGATGGAAGGATGGATGGATGGATATATGAATAGATGGATAGATAGGAGGATAGATAGACAGACGGATGGATAGATGTATGGATGGATGCATGCATGCATGCATGCATAGCTGGATGGATGGATGGATGGATATATGAATAGATGGATAGATTGACGGATGGATAGATGTATGGTTGAATGGATGCATGCATGCATGTATGCATAGATGAATGGATGTGTGGATGGATGGATAGATAGATGTATGAATGAACGGATGAATGGAATAAAGGATCATCACATGTTGTAGGCCAGGGTTCACATAACACGGTGACAGAGACGCAACGCGTGTCACATAACACCGTGACAGAGACGCAACACGTGTCACATAACACCGTGACAGAGACGCAACACTTGTCACATAACACCGTGACAGAGACGCAACACTTGTCACATAACACTGTGACAGAGACGCAACACGTGTCACATAACACCGTGACAGAGACGCAACACGTGTCACATAACACCGTGACAGAGACGCAACACGTGTCACATAACAGCGTGACAGAGACGCAACACTTGTCACATAACACCGTGACAGAGACGCAACACGTGTCACATAACACCGTGACAGAGACGCAACACATGTCACATAACAGCATGACAGAGACGCAACACTTGTCACATAACACCGTGACAGAGACGCAACACGTGTCACATAACACCGTGACAGAGACGCAACACGTCACTTGCACCCGAAGAAGACAGTTCACGTTCTTTGACCACGTCATAAGAAGGTGAAAGCAGGAGTATGTTGTCACATCGGGAAATATGGAGGAAGGAGAGACAGAGAAAGAACTAAACAGAAGAGACTGGACAGTTTGATATTATAACATGGGGGAACATCGGTGTTAGAAATGACTGGAATCTTTCGAGACAGAAGGCTGTGGACAGACGTGATCACCAACGCCACACAGTATGGTCTATAAGAAGATTGGCAGTACACGAGACAGAAGGCTGTGGACAGACGTGATCACCAACGCCACACAGTATGGTCTATAAGAAGATTGGCAGTACACGAGACAGAAGTATTTGGGCAGACATGATCATCAACGGCACACGGCATGGAAAAAAAATGTAAGTATTCTGGCCTGGTGAAATACTGAAATCGATTACGAGCCATATATCTATATCTATAAAAAAGGATGTATGTATGTGGGTATTGATGTATTTGATGCGTTCGATAACGGTCCATCCGATTGAGGTGACATTTTCTACACGTCTTCTTTTCATTCCCGTGCAATCAACTGTCATAGCTTTTTTATTGTAGAATCAGCTATTTACTTACTAAAATTCAATAATTAAATTACATGACTTAAAATAAGAAATAATATATAAAGGGACATAACGTTTAGTAGCATTGCTATATCTTAGGTTAAGTCCCCTGGCTATAGATAGATAGATAGATAGATAGATAGATAGATAGATAGATAGATAGATAGATAGATAGATAGATAGATAGATAGATAGATAGATAGATAGATAGATAGATAGATAGATAGATAGATAGAGGGTGGGATAGACGGAGGGGGAGACGGAGGGGGAGACGGACGGACGAACGGGCAGGCAGGCAGGCAGACAGACAGACAGACAGCTGGGTCGTCAGACAGACAAATAGACAGACAGTCGGGAACGGGAACTTATATGACTACTTATATGAATTAAATGATCCCCATCAGGGACTGGGCGAAGCCGGGCCTGGTCAGACAGACAGACAGACAGACAGACAGACAGACAGACAGTCGGGAATGGGAGCTTATATGACTACTTATATGAATTAAATGAGATGCTCCCCACCAGGGACTGGGTGAAGCCGGGCCGGATCAGACAGACAGATAGACAGACATACAGACAGACAGACAGACAGACAGACAGACAGATAGACAAGCAGACAGACAAGCAGACAGATAGATAGATAGATAGACAGACAGACAGACAGACAGACAGACAGACAGACAGACAGATAGATAGATAGATAGATAGATAGATAGATAGATAGATAGATAGATAGATAGATAGATAGATAGATAGATAGATAGATAGATAGATACCCGCCAGGGCCTGGACGAAGCCGGGCCTGGTCAGCTAATTTTACTTAATCTAAGCTTGTAGCATCTCAAGTATCGAAACTTTTGTAAATCGTCCGTCATGTTTCATGCCGATAAACATGGGCGGCTCGCATGATCATCAGAGTCGTGGATCAACTCTGCGTTATTGTCTCGCCCATGCCATTTGTCCATTCCATCCAGATATTTATTTCTCTATCCCCACCCACCCCCTTTTTCTTTTGCCCTTAGTATTGCCAGTTCACAGAAGATGGCAGATTGGACAGAGAAATCGAAATCAGATGTCAAAAAGCTAGTGCATTTACATATCAACTATCACCCTTACTGAAACATCCAAATATACCCATGTCCGCAAAACGACAGATAATAAACAGCATATTCACACTAACTCTATGCTACCAATCTCAAACTTGGACTTTATCCAAATCACATTCTCGCAAAATCAACACCTGCGAGATGAGATGCCTGAGGAGAGCTGCCAACTTAACAATCCGAGACCGAGTAAGAAATGCTATTATCAGACAGACAGTGGGATCAACACCTTGTGCCACATTTATTGAAAGACAGAAGATCAAGTGGTTTGGACATGTCGTTAGAATGCAACACCAGCGACTACCATCATTGGCCTTACATCAAAGATCATCTGCGACGAGACCATGAGGACGTCCAAAAAGAAAATAGATTGACGACATCAAAGACACTGTACAATCACATGGAATGACACTATCAAGTGCTGCCCAACGGGCGCTGGAGCGCAAATTATTCCTCCCCACAACGCTTGACGGCAGAAGTCTAAGATGATGATGATGATGATGATGATGATGATGATGATGATGATGATGATGATGATGATGATGATGATGGTGGTGATGATGATTGCCAGTTGTCACCAAGTTCTCCAATTTATTTCTTCCCATAACGTGGCCAAACTTTTGTGATTCTCCACGTCTAATTTCTCCAATCAGTTAACGGTTACCATTTGTTTCTTGTAGGACTTCCTCGTTGGTTTTTCTGTCTGTCCACGGTATTCTTTGCATTCTCATCAGAAACCACATTTCCACAGCCATCATATATTTTCAGCTTGACTACTCATTGCCCACGCTTGACATCCATAAAAAAGTACATGTTCTATGTAGCACTCAATACTCTTTTTCTCTTTGCAATTGCAACATAATTGTGGTTCTGATGAAATTTGTGATTTTTGGAACTGGTTTGGTCAAACTAATTATTCTTGGAACTGGTTTGGTCAAATTGATGATTCTTGGAACCAGTACAATTAACATACTATATAACCAATGAAGCCAATGCTTCATTTAATGTAGGTCAGATTGACAGTGAGGGACTAGAACCAGTTCGGAAGCTCCTGGCTGATCTGGGAACCTGGCCTATCCTGCACGGAGACGTCCTGGGACGCCGATGGCACAGTCAGTGTCCTTGACCTCATTGTGAAGCTGACCTTGTACAACAATAAAATACTCATCGACCAGTGGGTCTCTGCAGACGATAAAGACTCGGAGATAAACATTATACAGGTAAAAATATTATACAGTAAAATATTATACATTTTACATACATTATTATACATTTCTGCCCAGCATGTTAAAAAGTAATACTTTTGTAACGATATAATATATATAATATTTCATAAAGTAACACTTTTTTTCCAGCATATAATATATTATAACGTGACTTTGCTGCCTACCTACCCATCACGTCAAATGTTAAAATTAAATGTTGTTGCGTATCCCTTACGGGACGTTGCAGTCAACACCAGCATTTTCAGCTACTGTTGATGTACTAGGCAAGTACTAGTAGTTTGCCATTGCTTTCTGAACGACCGGCCCCTATACCTTTTTCGAAAAAACCAGCATCGCCGTGTTTCGAACCCGGGTATACGGGAACACAAACCGCGTTCGCAAGCCCTTAGCCACAGAGACCGGTTTATATATATTATATATATATATATATATATATATATATATATATATATATATATATATATATATATATATATATATATATATATATATATATATATATATATATATATATATATATATATATTATAACGTGACTTTGCTGCCTACCTACCCATCACGTCAAATGTTATCAAGTAATATTTATATCTACTTCACCATCATATAATAGGTCATAAAAGGACACAGATGTTTGTTATAAAGTAACTCTTTTGTCTACCACAGAAAAAAAAACACATAAACGTAATTAGTTTATAAATAAACACAGATGTATTGTTTGGCGCTCATAAAGGTAGAAGAAGGAAGTAGAGACTAGAGGAAGTGCCTGGCAACATAAACATTTAAAGCTGGTAGCTATAGCTTTTACGACAGTGGTTCTCAACCGGTGGGGAATTCCCACCCCCCACCCCCGGGGGGGGGGGATTTTAGGGTTTCCAGGGGGGGGGGGGGAAATGAAGACCATTTCAAGATCGCGTTAATACAAGAACCGATTACTAGATATTGTTTTTCCCTTCATACTTTACAGTTATGTATGTCTCATCCTTCTAAAATTCATTTTATAGAGTAAGTAGATCCACAAATCATGTTTTATGTGGATGTCTAGACTTGTTTTAGTATATGCTATTAAATTTACCTTCCATTTTTACGTATACTGTGTAGGGGTGGGGAGATTTTTAGATAGGAAATATGAAGGGGGGGATGAAAATACGGTGAAGGGGGCACGGGCCAAATTTTTGATAGGAAGGGGGGAGGGGGGAGGAAATGACGTTCTGAAAATATGGTGAAGGGGGGCACGGGCCAAAAAAGGTTGAGAACCACAGTTCTACGAGCTATATACTTCTAAAAGCGCAAAGCCATCTTGTTCTTGTTAGTTACGATATCCTATACAGGATGACGCAGTCAACCCCAGTACTTTTTTTTTTTTTTGCAGTTTGTGATGTTTTTGTCTAGTTTACGTTCAGTAGTTTGCCATTGATTTCTGAACAACCGGCACTCATACCTGTATGAAAATAGCGCAAGGTGATCTGAATCCAAATCGCCCGTAGCTGTGTTTCGAACGCGGTGTGCGGGATTACGAATTGCGTCCGTTACTCTTTTGTCCCAGAGTTCCGCAAAAATGTGTGTTTATCTATAAACTGCCTTAGTGGCCTCAAAGGATTCCCCAATTGATATGTATGTGTAAACGTAAACTAGACTGCGCAATCAGGACGCTCAGAAAAATTTGCTTTCTGTCACAGTGATAAAGTGAAACCTTTGTATAAAAGCCATAATGACATAATAAGCAATAAAGTAACATGGTTGTTGATTTTGCAGCTGGACCAGGCTGACCTGGGCATGCCGTCCCCTGACTACTTCCTCCATGATGACGCAGTGGCCAAGCTTCCTGTATACAAGAAGTACGCCCAAGACGTAGCAATCATGTTTGGCGCGGACCCCACGGTGGCTAAGAAGGATGTTGACGATATGGTCAAGTTTGAGATCGAGCTGGCGAAGGTAACTTGTGATTTTGTTTGGCTGTAGGGAGCCCTTGTGGTAGGGTGGTCATTGTTCGAATCCCCTTTCAGGTGATATTTCCTTTGTCACAAAAAGGCTTGCATGTCGAATTAGATTAAAACGAGTACCAGGAAACCTCACCGTTTAAGTTCCAGCTAAACAAGTGTTCTTCCTCCACTGTTTTTTCTTGGTTCCTACTTTTTCCTACATACTGTAGTCTTCTCTGTTTTTATGCCCGTGCCTTCCACTAAAACCCTTGCATGTCTCAAATACCCTTGCTATCGAATGTTGCTTGTGCATCTCGCTTCTTCCAGATTGTTCCAGACTGGAAATCTGCATCTGAAACCTGTCATTTTTATGACACGATTGACAGGAGGATGTTTGAGACTCAAAATCCGCTTTTTTTCTCACATACTAATTTATTTATTTCTACCGACCAATATTATTAAGCTGACCTCCTGTACTCTCCTACCCAATTGCATGTTTGTTACTAGTGCTTTGACCTGACCCGAGACCTCTGACCTCGTGTACTCTCCAACCCAATTGCGCGTTTGTTATTAGTGCTTTGACCTGACCCGAGACCTCTGACCTCGTGTACTCTCCTACCCAATTGTGTGTTTGTTACTAGTGCTTTGACCTGACCCGGGATCACTGGCCTGATAGTTTGGGGAACTATGGAGCATACTGACCTAGGTACGTTAGTTCCTTGCACCCAGTCCTCTCTGTTACACTGCCTTTGCTTTGGCTATTCTACACTTAACTTCCTTAATGCATCTTCCATCTGCTGTTATTAATGTACCCAAACACATAAACACATTGATTTGTTTCAGAATGCTTCCATTCACTGTGATGTTGCGTTTCGGCATACACTTTTTCTTTGCAATAAACATTACTTCTGTTTTTCTGTTATTCAGACAAATCCTTTTTTGAACTTTCTGTTGAAATTATAATTATCATGGAATTGTAGACTCGTGAAATTAAATCTCTTAATTTCAACTAAATCTAACTCGCGAATTTGACACTTCTAATTTCAGTTGGAATAACATTATAAATGCACTTGCATCAGGCTCCTGTTTGACCCCCATGTTATGCAACTTTCTAGCGCAGAAATCATGACGTGTGTCACCACCACATACTGACATTTATTGATTCTTGTTTTTTATTTTTGGCGCTGGCTCGCTTTGAACTCAAGAGTAGATCATACAGGCTACTTCTTCTAGCACTGGGCTGCATTCTGCGTGTGGATTCGCTTTTGATATTACCAGTGTTCCACGCCATCTGGCGAACTCACTCCGACTTCAGAGGTACTTATAATTAACATCCCCGAGTCAAGGACGAGAAGTCAACATTTTAGTTCAATTGTCACCCCCCCCCCCCCCCCCCCCAACTCAACATCAGCACACCGTTATCGTTTAGAAACACGCGTCTTGTTCATTCGGCCATGCCGACTTCCATACTGAGATGAAATATTTCTATGTTGTACCAAAGCGTGAAATGGAAATATACGGGAAAATTCTTAACCAAGTGGACAATTTTAAATACCTAAGGGCATTTATATAACGTCAGACGGGAGGTGCACAACAGAGATCAAGAACAGAAGGGGGCTTGCAAAAGCTGAATTTTAGAAAATGAAGGGTATATTATGCAATAATATCGTTGAATTTTTTTTTTTTAAGTAAGTGCTGAAATGTTAAATAGAACATGTTTTGCTTATGGCAGTGAATTTTGGAATGTAAATGAACAAATTGGGAAGACCTTGGAAGCAACAGTGATGTGGTTCCTGAGACGAATGTTGCGAATTCCTTGGACTGTCAAAATAACTAACAACGATTGCCTGAAAGAGGGTGATAAAACTAGATCATTATATGCAACAGTAAGAAAGAGACAAAAAAACTTTCATTGGTCACGTGGTAAGAAGAGAGGCATTGGAGAATATCGAGACAACTGGAAAGATCGAGGGGAAGAGAGACAGGGGCCAGCCAAGAAAAATGATGCTGGGTGTGTTGAGACAGTGACATGGAGGAATATCAACAGCAGAGTTGATCCAGAAGAACAAAAACCGAGATAGGAGTAGAGACATGAACGCCTACGCCAGTTGGCAGGCACTTGATGATGATGTTGTTGTGCTTGTTTTGTTAATTTGTTTATGTAACTATTTATTAGAAGTGTATCACTTTCAGACTATCACATTTCCCATCACAATATTTTTAAAAATCTGCTGTCGTGTGTGTTAATGAAATAATATTTAAAAAAAGAAAGGTAAGTTAAGAAATTGAGAGCTTGAAAGAGGGCCATGATTAACTGGAGGTGTTGTGCTTCTTCTTCTTCTTCTTCTTCTTCTTCTTCTTCTTCTTCTTCTTCTTCTTCTTCTTCTTCTTCTTCTTCTTCTTCTTCTTCTCCTCCTCCTCCTCCTCCTTCTCCTTCTCCTCCTCCTCATCCTCCTCTTCCTCCTCTTCTTGTATCTTCTTCGTCGTCTGCTTCTTTTTTATTTTATTTTCCTTCTTCTTCTTCTTCTTCTTCTTCTTCTTCTTCTTCTTCTTCTTCTTCTTCTTCTTCTTCTTCTTCTTCTTCATTCGTCCGAATTGTTTGTTTTTCACGTAAATGCGGAGTGTTTGTTTACAGCAGAGCTACGATATTTGCACCGTTCGGACGACACATCCGACTTCTTCAGGCGTGTGTTGACCTGCTTAACATTCAAGGGTGTGTTTTATCCTTATCTCCGGGGCTGAGATGATATGTTGTTCTTCTAGGCTCAGAAGGTCCTGGGTTAGATCCCTACATAGGGCTGGCACTGTTGTCAAGAGCCATTAGGTATCTATTGATATCACATGCTCCCTGATCCCTTGGGTAGTTTGATCCGGTACCTCTTCTTCTCGGATTAGGGCGAATAACAGAAGGTCCCGTGTGCAAGATTTGCACGTTGAACATTACACTGCAGTTGAAAATCTCAAAGAGTAGGCCGTGATGGCAGCTTTCCAGGTAGGAGGAACGAAGAAGAGGAAGAAAATTGTCATATGGAACAAGTAAATAAAGGACTCTTCGCAGGTCACAGACGCACTGGGTACATGGTGATAGGCTTGTTTGTGGCCTTTAAACAATCGCACAGATGGGTTCGTGTAGTGCGACGATCAAAGGTCAACGTGTGCGTACAATGCACAAAAAATGTGGGGAAACAATCACAGACAACTACATCACGCATGACTATGGAGATCAATCCTGACTCCAGAGCGCTGACATAGGCTGCAGAACAGGAAATCATACACGTGATAATCATGGCGGCGGGGGACACTGGTAATAGGAGAAAGCTCATCCACACAGAAAAATTAGTCCAGTGCACTAGAAGTAGTAGCAAGAGTATGGACTATGAGTTCAACACGAGCGGACGCCAAAAAAGAAAAAGAAAATTTACAGAACTATCCGACTCCATAGACATGATACAGAAACCCGCAACCGACCGTCTCATGTCTGATCGGACAGACAGCATTCGGAAATCGCGCTTCACATCACCCATGTGGATGTACGCACCAGTGCATGCCGGAGCTAAAGGTAATGAACACTCACACCAACTGGCAAATAATGCACCAATATATCAGATCTTAGTATGATATAACTGAGCTACTGTATGACAGCAGACTGTACTACCTGCTGTCTGTTAGCACCCAATGTTGGGCAGCGCTCACCAAACCCGACACCCCACATTGTGCTAACTGCTTCGGGTGGAAGAGCGCAATTGCGAGGGTAGAAGCCTTATCCTGGTGCGAGGAAATGCAACCTAAAGATTAAATGTTATGGCAAGTCAGACCAGGCCCAATCCCTGGTCGGCAAATTGTCTAGGACCGAAGCTCCGACAATTGGACACTTAAAGAATTGTTTTGCATGCTCTGGCAGCATCTGCAGCTTATCTTGTTCCATATATATTGGCATTACATTTCCTATGGAGTAACCTAGGCAGGCCGAGAGAGGGACCATGCTGCACGGGCAACACATGTTCTCTAAATTCAGTCGAGGCTTTGTGCTTTGGAGGGATATAACTCCAGTTTACAAGTCTGTCGCCAGTCACAAAGGGAAAGAAGCATGGGCATGGCTGACAAAATCATTGCAGTGCGGACTAGGCTGGCGAATACTGACAGACTCCAGTGCCAGCCCAATAAAATAAACTGGACGTGAGGCCTGGTCGAGCACGTCAAGGGTGCATACGGGGTTAAGAGGGGAGATATAGTCAACTCCTGTTTTGGAGCAGTGAGCAGATATGGTTTGTGATGGCTGCTGCGTCGAAGGACTAAGCAAGCATAAGAATGAACAATGTGCAGTGACGTTTTTCGACATCTTCATCATCCAGTGTCTTGCCGGCTGGTGTGGGCAATCATGCCTCTCCATAATTTGCGATCTCCGACGTCATGGATCAGTTCGTGTGTTGATTTCCTTCCTTGCCATGACACAAGACTATCAAGAATCGTCTCTCGCTGTCTTCCGCTATCGCTCTTTACGCAAATCTTTCCTGTTGTCACGACAAGTTCCGGTTTTTTTTCTTAAATTCTCATAACGTGGCTAAAAATGATGACTGTCAATTTCTGATGTTTGTGATAAGTTGACTCAGCTTCCCTTTAAACGTCCTGGTTGTTCATTTTGGCTGTCCAATTAATTTCAGCATTCTTCTATAAAACCACATCTCCAAGGCCTCCATGGATGTTTTCGCCTGTTTATTCATTGTCCAGGATTCGCAGCCGTATGTTAAAACTGGTTCTATGTAACTTGCAAGAACTCTTTTTCTAACTTTCAAGGACAATGACTTATTGCATAACACGACATAACGCATCATATCAGCTACCCTTTTCCGACGCATATTCTGAAAGTATGCGTTAGAGAACGGATGGGGAACCTTGCATTTTTGTCAAGAACAATTTGTATATTCATAGCATCATTCATGATCCGTACCAAATTATCAACTTAACAATTAGCCTGCTGTATGTGGTCAAACATTTAATTAACTCAGCCCTAATGTGATGGCTGGAACAGCTTCTCTTTGGCGAGGAGTGTGACGTTATCTGGTTTTCATGATGTTCTACTGATTTATTGATGATTGTTTATAGGGTTTCTAGATTGTTTGGTGATTGTTTATTGAGTTTATAGATTTATTGGACTTCGAGTCCCGGCTGCGATTGCGGTAGTGGGGCCATACAAAATGATTTCACGGACCTTATACCATCCACGGGCTGGACTTTCCTCCAACTCCTGTGTTAGGAAAAAAAAATAACGCAAAGCTATAGTGACAACATTGTAAGTAACACAAACAATTTCCTACTCCCACCGCCTTCCCCACACGCGCACTCGCGCGCACACACACACACACACACACACACACACACACACACACACATACACACACGCGCGCAGTTGGCAAGCTACACCACAATAATTATTAAAAGTACATGGGGGTAATTATTTTCAGAAATTTAGACCGGCAGGAAAACAAATACGTTTTGGCAGATATAATTACTAGACCTGGAAACACAACGCAAGCATACATAAAAAAAAAAAAAAAACAGTTATCATCATCATCAACATGCGTCATGCTGAGCGGCGCAGGCCATCATTTTTCTTCATAAACTGACGTTTTTCCCTGATTGCCATCCGGTCGGCGGTGGGGCAAAGAGGTTAAGAAAGCGATTCCCAATCCTGCTTACCGCGTTCGAAATACAGCTGCAGTCGATTTGGAAGCAGACGGCCTTGTGCTGATTTTCATACAATTATATGAGCGTCGGTCGTTTGGAAATCAGTGGCAAACTACTGAACGTAAACTTGTCTCGGCATCATCATGTGTCGTCAAGTCGATAAGCGTGGGCGGTCATGTTTCGCCATCTCACATGATCACAAGAGTCGTGGATCAGTTGTCTGTATTATGTCATGTCGTCAAGCCCTCCAGGTATTTACATCTCTGCCTTCCTCGTATTCTTTTTCCCTTTAATCCTGCCAGTAGTCACTAAGTTCTCCAGTTTATTCCGTCTCACAACTTGCCCAGTGAATCACAAACAGCCAAACAAACAATGATGCGGTTAACTACGAAGCTCTGTAAAGAACATACAACTGACGTGTTTATTTAATTACCATCAAATCGTTCAGAATTGTCTTCCTATGTCTATCTTTGCCTCTAAGACAATCGATCTTCCCTGTTGTCACAGACGACCCCAGACCCTGACATCTTCTAGAATGATCACTATGAGAGGTTAAATCAAGAAGTAACATCCTCGCACTCCGGACATTCCCACACGTGCTGTCCCCGCCCTCAATAGCCAGCGAAGAGTTCCCATGCTGGTGGCACCACAGTCCGCCTGCATTGTCTTCTACACGTTGAGTGTCGTGCAGACCTTCTGCACACCATCCCCTTCTGAACCAGCCTCACCAGTTGTGTGTTCTTATGTTTTGCTGCTCGATCCCAGAGAACCTTCACTACCTCAACCTTGACATAATCTAGCCCTCTACTTAAAGGAGCGGCAAGCAAGCAGTCTGTCAGCCTGTTCATTTCCCGCATGCCTCGGGCACAAAATCCATTTATTGCTCTTGACCTTCCGCTTCTCTAGCGATGCAAGCCACTCCACGCGAAACATGCTGGGAAGGATGTATATGCCTGTACTATATATAAACCATTCTGAAATGTGTGCTTCATGTTGAAAGATGCTCTAGACACACAAACACGAGAGTCGGAGAGAAATCAGGCTACTAAGGAAGCAAAGGCACGAACCCAAAGGATTAGTTTTTCTAGGGGCTAGTCCTTCAACGGACTACATCCGCTAAAAACAGACTTCCAATAATCCATCACTGACGGAAGTAAAAAAAAAAAAAAAAAAAAAAACACACACACACACACACACACACACACACACACACACACACACACACACACACACACACACACACACACACACACACACACACACACACACACACACACACACACACACACACACACACACACACACACACACACACACACACACACACACACACACACACACACACACACACACACACACACACACACACACACCACACACACACACACACACACACACACACACACACACACACACACACCACACACACACACACACACACACACACACACACACACACACACACACACACACACACACACACCACACACACACACACACACACACACACACACACACACACACACACACACACACACACACACACACACACACACACACACACACACACACACACACACACACACACACACACACACACACACACACACACACACACACACACACACACACACACACACACACACACACACACACACACACACACACACACACACACACACACACACACACACACACACACACACACACACACACACACCACACACACACACACACACACACACACACACACACACACACACCACACACACACACACACACCACACACACACACACACACACACACACACACACACACACACACACACACACACACACACACACACACACACACACACACACACACCACACACACACACACACACACACACACACACACACACACACACACACACACACACACACACACACACACACACACACACACACACACACACACACACACACACACACACACACACACACACACACACACACACACACACACACACACACACACACACACCACACACACACACACACACACACACACACACACACACACACACCACACACACACACACACACACACACACACACACACACACACACACACACACACACACACACACACACACACACACACACACACACACACACACACACACACACACACACACACACACACACACACACACACACAAACAGCGCAAATATAGAAGCACTGGCCAAACCCCTAGTTGCCGACACAAGCATGAAATCTCCTGGAACAGAGAGAACATTCACCGAATCAGAAGAACACAAATATATGAAAACAGCAATATGAACCACCTCAGTTATAAACTGATGAATGAATTACCAAACAACGAGAAGTAAGCGGTAAGTTTTACTAAAAATTGATGGCTAGTAACGAAATGGACATTGCGGCCAAAGCCTTCGTCAGCACACAAAACTAAAAACACAAACCGGCACAACTACATGATAAACACTACATGAAAATAATAATATAACAGTTACTTATCTAGATCCGTATTGTGGCACGTCTCTCTGGTCTAGAGGTTAGACGACTTTCTCCGTAATCTCGTATACTCTCGTAAGTAACGTGACGTTGCGCGAGAATTGGTCGTGGTTCTCTCCGCGTCGGTAACTTAGGGGTATGTGAGCCGATCGCTCAGAAAGCAATGGCAAACTACTGAGCGTAATCTTGCCAAGAAATCAACTATCAGCTGAAAGATGCTGATGTTGACAGCGATGTCCTGTAAAGGATATGCGAACCCAAAAAAAACACACAAACAATCAAAAATCTGTATTGTGAACTGGACACATCTTTCATTGGATTCGCATATATGATTTCAACGGAATAATTCGAAATCAAACGTATAATAAATAATAAAGCTGTAAAAATCAACAAAAACTTTAGAGACTACGAAGATGAAACCAGAAACGGCTAGTAGCAATTCAGAGAAGTGGTGATGATTAACACTGGAATAAGGGGAATTGCGATAAAGCTTTAAAATGTAATGAATGAATCACTCCAAAAAAAAAAAAAGAAACTAGAAGTAGACTGTAAGCTTTACTACAAGACGATCACAAATAGCTATAACCTAGGTTGAGAAAACCGGCTGAATGAGGTGAAAGGTTATTTTTACCTACTTATTGGATTGGATTGGAATGAGTGTGTGCGTGTGTGCCTGCGTGCGTCGTGCGTGCGTGCGTGCGTGCGTGTGTGTGTAAAACGATTGTGCATTTAGTTTTGCTAACACTTAATAATAATTGCTTCTTTCTAATGTCTTCCGTACCTTGTCCCGAATGACTCGCAAATTACGTTCCAAATTTATTACCGCTGTGTTATCGGCAAGACTAGCTCTTCTTCTTCTTCTTCTTCTTCTTCTTCTTCTTCTTCTTCTTCTTCTTCTTCTTCTTCTTCTTCTTCCTCCTCCTCTTTCTCCTCATCCTCCTCCTCCTTTTCCTCCTCCTCCTCCTTCTCCTTCTCCTCCTCCTCCTTCTCCTCCTCCTCCTTCTTCTTCTTCTTCTTCTTCTTCTTCTTCTTCTTCTTCTTCTTCTTCTAGAAATTCAACAAGATCTGAACATTGAATACAAATATCTCATACACAGTCTCATGTCTTGGGAACAGAAACTCGGCATAATAAACGCCACAATGGTTTGTACAGAACAGTGATAGTAGGCCTTGTTCCTGGAAGTAGAGGCAGTGGTAGACCAGCGCGGCCCAGAACACATGGAATTCTGCAGACACGTTGGGCATGAAATCCATGAGGCAAGTGAGCTGAAGAAGGATGAAGAATCGTTTTTCGTTGAGTAAAGATAGAGCTACGCGCTGCCCAAGACCATACTGTACATGATTTTATTGTTTTATTCGCTCTCTGTGAACTCGAACATAGTCCACGCTGTGGTTTGTGGGTTAGCTTTCCCTATTACCAGCGTCCCTCGCCATCAGGCGATCCCACTGCAACTTCTGAGGTACTTTTAATTTATGTCCCTAAGTCAAGGACGAGAAGTCAACGTTGAGCTCCAACTGACCGGTATAGGGAGAGAATCCCTTACCTCGCCATCAGCGGGGTGGAAGTTTAAGAGCTAGCGCTTTTATTCATGTGGCCACGCTAATTCCAGTTTACTTGATGATAGCAACTGCACCGTTTCTACTGTTGTTCTCATCTTCAGATTACAATTCCTAGAGAAGAACGGAGGGACAATGAGAAAATGTACAACAAAATGACGATCAGACAATTTGCCGAGATGGTGCCTGGGGTAAGTTGACGCTGGGCTATAGATCCCGGTATTTATGATCATGAGAAGTAAATTAACTACCACATGAAAGTTATTCTTGCGCCTTGAGTTGAATCAAGATTAAATTTAATGACAGGGCGCACCAGGTCCTAAATCTTGGTCGGCGACTGGTCTAGGATCGAAGTTCACAGGCGGACAGTTAGAGCATTGCTTTCCTGATCCGGCAGCTTCTGCAGCTTGTCTTGTTCCAGACGTAATGGTGTTGTCTTTCCTCTAGAGAAAACTAGGCAGGCCGAGGGAAACATCTTGCTGTATGATGGTCCCTGCAGTTCAGCCCAGGCTTTGTGCTATGGAGAGGTATAACTCTATCCTTGGTCTTACCGCCATGGGTTGTAGTTATTATGCCTGTTTTGGAGCACATTGTTATAAATTATCGTATTTCAAGACGGCAATGTGCCACCAGTGTTACGATATTTTTGATTAAACTGTATAATTACTGAAAAATGGTTAGCTGCAATATGTGACTTATTTTGTGAACTGGTTTATTCAGATGTGTTGTTCGTTCCTTGTATGATATTTTTGATTCGTGATATGTTTGTCTAAAATCACTGACCATGTGATTAATGAATTTAGTGGTAGTGAAATAGTTGTCTAAATTATTTGACTATGTTTAGTGCCTTATTTGGTCAAACTCTCGCTTTTGTTGATTGTACATTTGACTAAATTATTCAATTTATTGAAATATTTGACTAAAATATTCGACTAATTGTTCTTATACACGACACATGTGGGAAATGTTTTTACATCTGTCACAGACAAATCTGTCGAGTTGTATCAAATATTTCATGGACTAATCTGGCAAAGTGTGTGTCATATTTCACCGACAGATCTGACTAATTAATTTTGCGGCATATTTCACCGATAAACTTCGAATTCTGTGGCATATTTCACCGATAAACCTTGAATTTGGTGGCATATTTCACCGATAAACTTCGAATTCTGTGGCATATTTCACCAAGAAACTTCGAATTCTGTGGCATATTTCACTGAGAAACCTGTCGAAATTTGTGACACACTTGACCAAAGTCTGTTGTTTTTTTCAGTTCGACTGGCTGGACTACTTACAGAAGATCTATGGCACTGTTGGTATCAACATCACAGAGACGGAGAAGATCGTCGTCTACGCTCCCCTCTACTTTCAGAAGTTTGCCAGTTTGTACCAAAGTGTGGAAAAGAGGTAATATGTACTGGCATTCTGTGGTAAATAGTAAATACTGGCATTCTGTGGTAAATGGTAAATTCTGGCATTCTAAAATTGTCCTTAGAGTCACGGTGAGCTATTTGAACATGCTCTTATCCTTAGCGTCACTGTGAACTAACTGACGATGCTCTTATCCTTAAAATCGCTGTGAACTAATTGAAAGTGCTCTTATCCTTAGAGTCAAGATGAACTAATTGAAAATGCTCTTATCCTTAGAGTTAATGTGAACTAATTGACCATGCTCTTATCCTTAGAGTCAAGGTGAACTATCTCTTCTGGAGGATAATGATGAACAGAGTGAACAACCTGCCCAGCCAATATAGGAGCATCAAGAATGAGTTCTTGAAGGTTGGTCCAGGCCTGAATATCTACTGAACTATCATCGTCGTTGTCATTATCATTATCATCATAAGTAGCATCGTCGTTATCATTATTTTCCTACCGATGACGTCACACAGAATCAAGAATGAGTTATTTAAGGTTGGTCCAGGCCTGCGAATCTACTGTGCTATCATCGTTGTTATCATTATCATCATCATTAACAGCATCATCACCATCATTATCATTGTCTTCTTATTTTTCGTATTTTTCTTCTATTGCTACTGCAACTGCTGCTGCTGCTGCTGCTGCTGTTGCTGCTGCTCCTGCTGCTGCTGCTGCTGCTGCTACTACTACTACAACTTACTAATGCTACTATTGTTTACTACTACCGTTGCTGCCACTGCTAATACTACTGCTACTCTTTCTTCTTCTCCTTCTCCTTAATTGAAAGTAGAACATTATGCAAAACTGCAAGTAAGGAGCCAAGATCAGAAATAGAATAAAGACAAAGAAGAAAATGATTGCAGATAGGCAACACACCAAAGCCTGTGAGACGTCAAACGCTACGTGATAGTGGAAATTACCATGTGTTCACATGCATCCATTGTGGACTACCATTTACAGCGTGAATTGATCTGATCAGTCACATTCGCTACCGCTATGGGTTGTAGTTAGTATGCCTTGTTTGAAGCACATTGTAACAAACTATCGTCTGTCAAGACAGCAAGGTAACAGTAGTAAGTAAAGAGACAATCTTCATTTTTCATCATATAATGAGGAGAAAGGCTTGAACAGTTATTGTAACGACTGAACATCATTGTTTGAAGCACAATGTAACAAACTATCGTCTGTCAAGACAGCAAGGTACCAGTAGTAAGTAAAGAGACAATCTTCATTTTTCATCATATAATGAGGAGAAAGGCTTGAACAGTTATTGTAACGACTGAACATCAGACTTTCATTGCCACTGTCATTACCGTCAATAGTACATTGTCACTGACATCACTGTCTATAGTATTTTGTCACTGTCGTTACTATCTGTAGTACATTGTCACTGTCATTACTATATGTAGTACATTGTCACTGTCGTTACTATATGTAGTACATTGTCACTGTCATTACTATATGTAGTACATTGTCACTGTCATTACTATATGTAGTACATTGTCACTGTCATTACTATATGTAGTACATTGTCACTGTCATTACTATATGTAGTACATTGTCACTGTCATTACTATATGTAGTACATTGTCACTGTCATTACTATATGTAGTACATTGTCACTGTCATTACTATATGTAGTACATTGTCACTGTCATAGATGTCAATAGTACATCCTGGTATTGGACAGACATTTTGCTGAGAAAATAAGGTCGTCTGGCTAGTGCTGTCGCCGCGAACTGTGCAGGTTAGGAATTTATTTTTGCCCACGACAGACGCAATCAATCACATTGCTGAGGATTCGAACCTGGGTCTTCCTAATGGGAGGCATGCGTTCCAACCATTTAGCCAGACTTTCTTTACGGCTTGAAATATCAGTGGGAAACATGCATACTCTAAGTGCTGTGATTTTCCGTGTTCTGTCTGTTCCAACCATCCAGGTTTTCAGTTTTGCAGAGCAGGTATTTTAAATCTACAGGTGATATTTGGGTCACACGCGGAGCCAGCCAGGTGGTACGAGTGTGTGACGTTCGTCAATGACAACATGGGGAATGCCTTGGGCAGGCTGTTTGTAGAGGCTCACTTCGATGAAGGCTCTAGAGAGACGGTGAGTGCAGACTGTGTATAGATGAGTCACTTTTCTAATTCTTGTTGTTTAGTTGTGTACCATTGCCAAAGAGAACTACAGATGTCTCTGCTGGGATGCCATCTGAACCAGAAGATTACCCATCCTTCAGAAGTTTTATAGCCTTATTAATTTCTTCGTTAGATGCTTTGTCTACCGTTGCTCAAGAGAACTCCTGGCTGTCATCTGGGCCAGCAGTTTTCCCATCCTTCAGTTTGACAACGTTACTATTTCTCTTCGTTAGATTCTTCTTCTTCTTCTTCTTCTTCTTCTTCTTCTTCTTCTTCTTCTTCTTCTTCTTCTTCTTCTTCTTCTTTTTTTTTCCCCTTTTTTCCTCCTCCACTTCGCCGCCTCCTTCTTCTTCCTATTCTTCTTCTTCTCTTTCTCCACCCGCTGCCGCTGCTGGTCTCCACAACTGTCCTTGTTTCAGAAATACCAACATGCCAATTAAACATTCATTAAACAGCTCCCCACAAAACACGGACACTTGTGGACACACTGTTATGAACTTTTTGTTGTCACAAACAGGCCCTTGAGATGATTCACGACATTCGAAATGCTTTCTACGAAATTCTAAACGCCACCGACTGGATGGATGAAAAAACCAAAAAAGTTGCCAAAGAGAAGGTATTTTTATGTCCTGTGTGTGTCCTCCTCTCTGTCTGTTAGTGTGTGTCTGTTTTATTGTGTATCTGACGCCTGTGTAGTGGCCCGGAAGGGAGTCAGCGAACGAAGTGATACATGAGATCGCAAGATGTGGAGAAGCGTCATCGTCTACGCCAGTCGGCAAGGCATTTATGTGATGACAACGACTGCATGAGATGCTTCCTCAACTGTGGTTCTAGGACTCTAGTTCTTTAAGAGAGAGTACACGGAGAAAATATTTATAGGAAATATCAAAAGATGATATCTAGAGAATATCTATAGAGAATAAATACCTAGAGATAATACTTAGAGATAGTAACTATAGAGAATATCTATAGAGAATGACTAGAGAGAATGTTTAAAGAGAATATCTCAACAGCATATCTAGAGAGAATATCCATAGAAAATATCTAGAGAGAATATCTGCAGATAATATCTAGAGAGAATGTCTACGAATAATGTCTAGAGAGAATGTCTAGAAAGAATATCTACAAAGATTATATAGAGATACTATGTGCAGAGAATATCTAAAGAGAACATCACAAGTAGAACATTTTATGCAACAAATTCCTGTCATTGGATGTTAGGTAAAGAATTATCGCAAGTTACATAGAACCAGTTTTAACATTTTAACAGCAGCAACAACAAAATATTAGGCGAAAGAAGAAAGAAGGCAGCTGACACTGCTGAAGTTGGAAAATGAGAAACTCAAGAGATTTTTGATTACCTCAAACAATATAACAAATATTAGGGAGTCTCCGTGGCTAAGTGATGAAGCCATCTGACTCAGTCTCCGAAGGTTGTGGGTTCATTTCCGGGCCACGTCATTCTGTTCACGAGTGCATTTTTTCGGAGACTCCTGGGGGGTCGTCGCTGAAGCTACGGAGTTCGTGCTTTGTGCGACACTTTCGGCAGCTCGCGCTGCGGAAAGAGACTGGGCCATATGGGATAAAATCCGGTGCAATGAAGTCGACCCTGTCGGCTTTTAAGCGACTTTAAATATAACAAATTACTGAAAACAAGGATTAGGGGAAAGCTGAAAGCAAATGAGTTAGAGGGGATCATAGGCAGGCAATATCAAGATGTGATTAGGATAGCAGAATGGACAGCAAAATTAGTTGCATCTCCATTACAGGACGTAGCAGTCAACTTCTGCATTTTATTGACTGTTTGTGATTTCTTGGCAAGTTTATGTTCAGTAGTTTGCAATTGCAATTTTTAACGATTGGCACTCATGCCATTTTCATTAAAAAAAAACTAACGCAAGGCGGTCTGCTGTCAAATCGCCCGCAGCTGTTTTTGGAACGCGAAATGCGGGATTAAGAACTGTATCCATAAACCCTTTGCCACGGAGCCGACGGAGAGAACTAAACAAACCTCAATTAACCTGTTACTGTATATAAGCCATTGGTGGATACCGGCGGTCGCTTAAGACGATTAATTATTCTATGGAACTTAATCAGTTAAATATTTGATTTTGATGATGATGATGATGATGATGATGATGATGATGATGATGATGATTGTTATTATTATTATTATTATGTTGATGATGATTATGGTCGTCACTAGGAAGAACGAAATACCACAATGTAATATACAAGTAAATCGGAATAGTCTTCAACAAGTGAATCGGTACAATTATCTCGGAACAGTAATAACAGCTGATGGGAGATGCCTTGTAGAGATTATAATAAGAATCGCCACGGCGAAACTAGCCTTTAGCAAGATGAAAAACATATCTATATCTATAAAACAGAATGTATGTATGTGGGTGGGTGGGTGGGTGGGGATGTATTGGATGCGTTCGATAACGGTCCATCCGATTGAGATGAAATTTTCTACACGTCTTCTTTTCATTCCCGTGCTACCAACTGTCATAGTTTTTTTTAGTGTAGAATCAGCTATTTACTTACTAAAATTTAATAATTAAATTACATGACTTAACATAAGAAAAAATATATAAAGGGACATAACTTTTAGTAACATTGCTATATCTTAAGTTAAGTCCCCTGGCGATAGATAGATAGATAGATAGATAGATAGATAGATAGATAGATAGATAGATAGATAGATAGATAGATAGATAGATAGATAGATAGATAGATAGATAGATAGATAGATAGATCTGACCCGATAGATAGAGAGGGTGGGCTAGACGGAGGGAGAGACGGACGGACGGGCAGGCAGACAGACAGACAGACAGACAGACAGACAGCCGGGTCGTCAGACAGACAGACAGACAGACATTCGCGAACAGGAACTTATATGACTACTTATATGAATTAAATGAGATGCTCCCCATCAGGGGCTGGGCGAATCCGAGCCGGGTTAGACAGACAGACAGACAGACAGACAGACCAGACAGACAGACAGACGGACAGTCGGGAACGGGAACTTATATGACTACTTATATGAATTAAATGAGATGCTCCCCACCAGGGACTGGGTGAAGCCGGGCCGGGTCAGACAGACAGACAGACAGACAGACAGATAGTCGAGAACGGGAGCTTATATGACTACTTATATGAATTAAATGAGATGCTCCCCACCAGAAGTGGTGGCCAGACCCTGGAACCCAAGGACCTGACTTAGAGGCGTTCAGCCAAGTCCCATAGGTGATGACCTCGTACGCGCCTAAACCGTAGGGTCGCGCACATCTGTCAACCACAAGTGTCCGGACCTGTGTAAAGCGTGCACTATCGTCAGACTCCCCGCCTGACATTTGCGGATCCCGCGACCACCGGGAATAGGCCCGCCAGAGATATCGCCGGAGATATTGCTCGTCTGTTGCGAGCAAATCTTCCATCCTTCCACTGTGCGGATCTCGCGACGAGCGAAAATTTCAATTGCGCTTGCGCTCCTACCTATGCTAGCATTTTCATGTGTCTTCACAAAGACGGAAAAGAAATGATAAAAGTAGTGGTATTTCAATTGCGCTTGCGCACCCACCTATGCTACACCCTTCATGTGTCTTCACAAAGTCGGACCAGAGTCAAGCTCAACAGGGTCTTCTTTCCCCGCTTATTCTACCAAGCCCGTTACTACTATCTAGCGAAACTACAGCCAAGGGAACGGGCTTGGTAGAAAAGCCTTTGTCAGTACACAAACAACAAACACACACTTATACAACTGCTTAAAATATATTTTGGTTTTAAATCAGGATTCGCGGTTCCCTAGGAGCCAGAGCCGCTTCATGAGGTCCCCACTCCCCTTTTTGTCGTCCGGACCGAGCTGCTGGTGACCCTGGCCAGATTAAGTGCAGATACTACACTTTAGCCCTGGTGCGGGGGAATGAACAGACCGATAGGCTGGCAGGGAATGCACCTCTGGGTGGTAGATTACCTATGGACAAGGTAGAGGTGGTCGTGCGTCTGTGGGACCAGGTGGAGAAGGCGGAGGAACAGAGTAAGAACCCGTATGTGGAAAGAATGATTTGCGAGGGATAGGTAAGGGTTCTCGAAGAATCTCAAAACTGAGAGAGAAGACAAGGAGAACTTTCAGTCGGATAGCGGAGGGAACGCTTCTCTGACTGTTGAACGAGGGCACGAAGCGCGTATGGGAATGTCCTGAGTGTGGCGCTGTCGGTTCCTAGCTCACCTTAACTTAACTACACTTTGATCTTAGCCAAAAGGCCGAGAAGCGATGCATTCCAATATCCGTTTTCTTCTCCAACGACCAACGTTTGCTGAACATAATAATGTTTCTTGTTTATTAAAGGCCGAGCATCGATGCATTCCAATGTCCGTTTTCTTCTGCAATGACCAACGTTTGCTGTACATAATAATGTTTCGTGTCTATTTAATACCAGGCGGAAGCCATCTCAGAAAAAATAGGATACGCCGACTCCATTTTGAATGACACGGCTCTGAATGAAGAATACGAAGGTGTAAGTATCGTCTTGAAAAGAGACTGCATTTTGTACAGATGGCCCGGGCATTTATCACTATTTCATTTGCTCTGTTGTGCATCTTGCATTCTGGCATACCTATGTACTACCGTGGTCTGCTTTTATATGCTATTCTTCCCCTGTTTTCCTTTATCTACGTGTTCCCTCTGGTATTTTATCCACTTGTCTCCCGTTATATTCAGTTACTTACTTATCACCCATAGTATGCTAAAATATACTTATCTCCCTTTGTATTTATCTACTTATCTACCATTGTATTCTCCCCTTGGTATCATTTTGATAATACATTCACGTATATTATTATAACCATTCATAAACATATACTATAATGGGCATATATTAACATGTATTATAATGATTATACATTAACATATATTATAATAACAATACATTACATTAACAATACATTAAATTACACTAAATCTATAGCCATCTTTGTTTTCAAATTAAATTACTCTAACTCTATAGTCATCTTTGTTTTCAACATTAAATTACTCAGTCTATAGTCATCTTTGTTTTCAACATTAAATCACTAAGTCTATGGTCATCTTTGTTTTCAACATTAAATTACTAAGTCTATAGTCATCTTTGTTTTCAACATTAAATCACTAAGTCTATGGTCATCTTTGTTTTCAACATTAAATTACTAAGTCTATAGTCATCTTTGTTTTCAACATTAAATTACTAAGTCTATAGTATCTTTGTTTTCAATATTAAATCACTAAGTCTATGGTCATCTTTGTTTTCAACATTAAATTACTAAGTCTATAGTCATCTTTGTTTTCAACATTAAATTACTAAGTCTATAGTCATCTTTGTTTTCAACATTAAATTACTCCTAGTCTATAGTCATCTTTTGTTTTCAACATTAAATTACTCTAAGTCTACAGTCATCTTTGTTTTCAACATTAAATTACTAAATCTATAGTCATCTTTGTTTTCAACATTAAATTACTAAGTCTATAGTCATCTTTGTTTTCAACATTAAATTACTCTAAGTCTATAGTCATCTTTGTTTTCAACATTAAATTACTAAGTCTATAGTCATCTTTGTTTTCAACATTAAATTACTCCTAGTCTATAGTCATCTTTTGTTTTCAACATTAAATTACTCTAAGTCTATAGTCATCTTTGTTTTCAACATTAAATTACTAAGTCTATAGTCATCTTTGTTTTCAACATTAAATTACTCTAAGTCTATATTCATCTTTTGTTTTCAACATTAAATTACTCTAAGTCTATAGTCATCTTTTGTTTTCAACATCCTCCCCAGGTCGAGTTCTACTCTGACAGGTATTTCGATAATGTCATAGGCAACCTGAAGCACACAGCAGTCCTCAACCTGAAGAGATTAAAGGAGCCAGTCGACAGAACAAAGTAAGTCAGTTCCTCTCACAGTTCAAGGATGTGTCAGAATATGTCATATTTCCGGTTTCTTCCGCCTTTAGCCTCTAATCCTCTAATATATTATGTTCAGTGATGCATCAGAACATGTGTTTTATCCAGTTTCTTCCGCCTTGAGCCTCTAATCTATTATGTTCAATGCTGTTCGAAATGGAGGAGCGGGAGTGTACATAGAATACCCAAATAATACTAGGGACACGGCCAGAGTTTCAACAGGAAAGTACTGCCATAACTACGATGCTGAAATTGAGGCAATCAAGATAGCAACAGAGAAATTACTAAATACCTGCCATGGTACACAACCTGTGATGCTATTGACAGATGCAAAATCCGTAAAGAGGCGCTCCTGTCTGGGAAATTGCCAGTTCTAAGGACACTACTTTCTGAACTTAGCAGTTAGCATAAAGCCACCCTACAGTGGACACCATCCCACTGTGGAGTCCCCGGAAATGACAGAGCTGATCGATTGGCTAGGGAAAGAGCAAAAGAAGAACAACCTGATGTGCCCATTACATACCACCAAAAGAAAAGAATGATCAAATCAGTCAGAAGGCCACCAAACCCTACTCAAGACGTCTACCACGTTATAGACAGACCAGAACATCACTATTCTGCGCCTCAGAACACGACACAATAGATTACGCAACCACATGTATACAAAATTCAAGATTGGTGACTCAGCCATGTGCACATGTAGTTTGGTGTCGCAGACAGCATAGCACATACTCCAGGATTGCCCAAACTACAACATATCCAGGCGAACCTTCTGGCCTAGAGAGACAACAGTGGAAGATAAACTCTATGGACCGCTGACTGAACTAAAAAAGACTGTCAGATTCATACAAGAGACAACATTGCAGTTATAAACATATTTCAGGCGAACGAAAGAAGAAAAAAAATGATGTATCAGAATGTGTGCTATATCCAGTTTCTTCCACCTTTAGCCTCTAATCTATTATGTTCAATGATGTATGAGAATGTGTGTTATATCCAGTTTCTCCAGTATAAACTGCTGGGGTTGACTGCGATGTCCTGTAAAGGATATGCAATTAACTTAACGGACCCCCCGCTGGTTTCTAAGCTTGTTGTGGGTATGGAGAACTGAGTGGGGGGCTGAGTGGTCTAGAGGTATGGTGTCCGCCTCGAGTGCTGGAGGTCCCGGGTTCAAGCCCCGGTGAGGACCTGGATTTTTTCACGTGGACTTCTAGTAATAAAATTTCCCCTGGTCTCTGGATAGTGAGATCGGACACCCTTGTGTATTGTTTCGCACGTAAAACATCCCTTGGCAGTTGGAAACTGAAAAAGAGTAGCCTAACGGCGCTGCCCGGGCAAAATTTCTAGTTAAAAATCTACCCAACGTATTTCAGGATCCTCGCCGTGCACTGAGCTGAGTTTCTCCGGACTCAGGCTTGAGTTAGGTGAAGAACGGAGCACTTATGGGTTACACCCGTATGCCGTGATGTTGATCCGTCAACTAAACTAAACTAAACTAAACTAAACTGGGTATGGAGAACACAGCAACATAGCCGACATTGTGATGATACTTTGGCACTGGGTGTGTTCGAAGTCCTTACACCAACGGGACTTCGATAGACAGAAGCCCTTGTTGGGACACAGGCAACCTGAACACCAATCCATCACCTGAAGAGTTTAAATTACAGAGAATACACAAGTTGAGTTGAGTTTAGTGGAGATTAGTTGAGTTGAGCTAAGAACCGACATCACTGCACTCAGGACATTCCCATACTCACTCCGTCCCCTCGTTCAACAGCCATCGAAGATTCATACTACTAATCGTTCCCACCGCTATCTGATTAAAAGTTCGCCTGGCCTTCCCTATCAGTTTTGAGAATTCTTCCTGAACCCCCACTGATCCGCTGCAATCTCATTCTGTCCACATACGTGGAATCTGTTCAACTCCTTCTCTACCTGGTCCCACAGGCGCACGACCACCTCTCTCTTGTCCATAGGCAATCTACCATCAAGAGGTGCATTCCCTGCCAGCCTATCAGCCTGTTCATTCCCTCGCACTCCCGCAAGGCCAGGGAGAAAGAATCTATACAATTCTCACAATATGTGACCTCTGAAGCGAGTTCATTCCACATGAAACATTCCTTTCTCCGCCTTACTTAGCATACTCCTTGACTAAGAGGATACACAACCAACCAACCACACATGAATGTATAGCTGGGCATTTTGGTAATCTGCAGGTGGTCAACTACTCCAGCAGTGGTCAACGCATTCTACAGCTCGACAAAAAACCAGATAAGTAAGTTTGATCGGTTGTTGTTGTTGTTGTTGTTGTTGTTGTTGTTGTTGTTGTTGTTTTAATTCCAAACACTTATCAATAAGTTCAAAAGTAAACTTAAGTCCATTACAGCAGGTCGCATTCAACCCCATAATTTTCTTTGTGTTTTTTTTTTCAAGCACTTTTACATTCAGTAGTTTGCCATTTCTTTCTAAAGAGCCGACGCTTATATAATTGCGAACATCAACGCAAGACGAATCACAAACTTGGAACCTGGTCACCCTGGGAAGGTTAACAAGGTCAACAAATGCCCGCAGAAGTCGGATGTGTCGGGCTAACGGCGTAAGAATGCAGCTCTGCTGTAAACAGGCACAACGCAATCACGTCCAAAAGAACTCTCCGGGTGAATGAAGAAGAAGAAGAAGAAGAAGAAGAAGAAGAAGAAGAAGAAGAACCCGGTCAGTGGGAATCTTAAAATTGCGTTCACTATCCCTAAGAACATAAGAGCATACAAAATCTCACAGATGCAACAATATTTAAAAAACTCATACATGCATCAATATGGAAAAACTCACACATGCAACAACATTATTTTTAAAAGTTCACAGATGCAACAACATTAAAACTCTCACAGATGAAACAACATTTAAATCTCACAGATGCAACTATAGTCCATTCAGAAATGATTGCCCTCATTCCCGATGAATATTCCTTTTTAAAACTGTCTGTTGCATCGTGTTATGAAATGTTTCCTGCTTTCATATATTTACCCCCACTCGAAAAATATGCCTTTGATAGGTCCAAAGGCAACTTACATCATGGAAAGCGGCGATATGCTTTTATTTTTTGGCGAAAAACTATTGAAAAAAAATGTGTTTTACAGTCTTGCACGTCAGTTCGGGTGGCGACACAAGGCGTATCCAGATTCGTATGGGAGTGGGTGCAATCTGTAATATTAGTAAAGGCAGAGAATTTACAGAGGCATGGGGCAAATAATGTGGAATCGAAATGCAAATGGACAGGAAAGTGGAAGGAATATATTTCTTACCTTATTTTTAATTTCCTTCTTGTTTCTTCAGCTGCGGGTTAATAATGTGTACACACGAAGTCATGTTACTAGGATGCATTTAGCTTTTTATATGGAGTTCTGAAAGCTTCCAAAAAGCTGTACGTTAATGTGCGTATGAAGTGACCAGAGATGATACAGCAATTTGGTCATCATGTGTCCATTTTTAAGGATTTGTTCAGCCGTCTGTATAGTTCTTTCACACGTGACAGAACCGTTTTGAGTCTTTGTGAATTATTGTCTACTCAGCTGAAACAGAACATGATTACATGTTTAGCACGACGAATATAATTGTGAATGTCTCTGTAGTGGGCTTCCTTCTTAACGGCCAAGATGTTGGTCCTCTTTTCAATGAAGTTTATAGATTTATTCGTATGTTCGTGTGTTGTCCCCTCATTTAACAACGTGTTTGTTCTCATGTTTCTTGTTATACCTCAATATGTCATTTTCCACCGCAATATTACTCTTCTGTTGATTTTCAATACGTTTAGTTTTTTTTTTTTTTTCAATGCCAGTTGTTTGTCACCGCTGAGGGCTTGGGGAACTGAAAATTCATCACCGTCGAATACAAACTGTTGTCCTTATAATTTTCCACAAAGTTGACTTGGATAGCTCTGTGTCATTGTTTTTTTTATCAACCACACCCTAAGTTTTGTGTTTTTTTTAAATTCACTATTTCTTTGTTCAGCTATTTGTAATAGTATATGAAAATGTTTCAGGGCAAATTGGTCTCCAAATTAACACCACAAAAACAAAGACTATTGATTGTCGTGTCCTCCTTTAAAGTGTCGTCCCTGGAGTGAGGAGATCCGACACCCACATTATAATATTTTTTTTTCCTCTCAATATTCTGGAGAATCCACCAGCTTCCGTCCAACACACTCCATCAGCCTATGGACACCTTTTCCTATCACTCTCACACTGTCGTACTATGCCCCCTTCTCATACTTCCCCAACGCAACATACTCAACAACTCTTGCTTCTAGAAATTAATAAAGAGTAATTTATTAAAATAAAAGTGTAACGTATATGAGACGTGTATGTGAAGAAAATGTGTGACGTGTTCTATAAAGTGTGTAGACTCTGACTCTCAGACAGCAACCCAGTCAGCTGATCCCAGCAAAGATAGACCACAGCACGGTACGTCAGAACATGTACTTCTCACCCGTTGCCGAAACCATCTTGCCGGATACTGCTTTGCCTCTGTAGACCTCTGGTAATCCAATTTCATGAACATCCGAAATAGACACCGGTGGTATTAACAGTTAATCATGGACCGGTTGCACTCTACACAATGTCCGTTCCTAACGTTCCTTAACAAACTGCACAAGTCTTTTGTAGTGTGTACGCAGTTAGTTAGTTAGTTAGTTAGTCGACAGATCATCCTCGTTGCACATCGAACCATTCAGTCCATAAGTGCTAATTACTAATGTTAATTGTTACTGTACTAACACTAGGTACTCTTAGCCGGTTCTCGGTTCGTTACTACTGTCTGATGCTGTGTGGTTCATCAGTATGCATCACTCTCTTTGATGAATCAATTTCCTTCTAGCGTAAGTTACGTTTCTGTGTGCAACTTTATTGACTCTTGAACTGGTGTTCTTCAGAATGGGTTTTTTAATTCTTTCCCAAAACTTGTAGAGTTTCCTTGGATCTGGTAGGGAACGGTAGATATTATTTCCACTAAGCACTGCAGTGCCCTGGCACTCTGACTAGAGCATTTTTCAAGTCCCCCCTAGTTGATCCCAACTCGGGTTTATATGGCAAACTACCAAAGTTGGCCACGTGACGTTATCCTTTATGCCCCCACACAGGTGGCACCGTGGCAGATCATCCCTTGTCAAGAATCCATTTTCCTGGCTTTAGTCCTGTCAAAGTTGTCAGTAATAGTTTAGATTCTCAAACAAGCCAGCGAGTTTCTGTCGAGTTACAACAAAGAGTTGCAAATAACCCCGTCAATCCTCTCGATGTGCCGGAAACCAAGAATTGACAGATGCACTGTTTTCTCCCTAGTCGGGCACTTCCGACCTGTTGATAAACTGTCAATCTTCTGTTCCGTGGTGACAATCCCAGCAGCCATTTCCGTCTGATGTCCGGCAGTATAGATGACAAACGGAACCATTCCATATCCTAAGCCGACAATCATATGTGATTCTAACTGTTAATGAACTGCCAACTCGATGTATCCATTCCTTCTCACTCACCACCAAATGTGTTTATGGGCTGACACGATGTAACCTGTGCAGCTGTGTTTACTCTGTTAGTACGACTGTTGTGGCCTAGAAAATATACGCCACGCAAACGTCGGTATTATTAGCTGGTTAACTCATGGCGCTCGTGACATTGATCTTACCAACAGTTCAGATGAGACCAAATTGAACAGCTACGTTCTTGAAAAAAGTCAACAGCTTCACATACCTAGGAAGCAAAATGACATCCACAGGGGACTCATCACCAGAAATATCATCTAGAATCGCACTGGCATCTAGTGCCTTCAATAAACTGTCAAACATCTGGAAGTCAAAGACACTCAGCAAACACACAAAACTTAAAATCTTCAACTCTTGTGTGATTCCAGTGTTAACGTATGGATGTGAAAGTTGGAAATCAACGGTAGCTTTAGATAAAAAATTAGACAATTTTGAGAACAAATGTCTTAGAAGACTTCTAAACATCCACTGGACAGACTTCAGAACCAATTCGCAAATAAGACAAGAGACTAAGCAAGATACAGTATCCAATTTCATAAGAAGACGCCGTTGGAACTACATCGGCCATGTACTCAGAATGGACAAGACAAGACTCCCCTACCAAGCCCTCATATGGTCACCGGTAGGGAAAAGAAAACGGGGAAGACCAAGAGAGACCCTGCGTAGAACCATCATTAGAGAAGGCTCATTCAATGGCCAAGTAAATATCCAAGATCTACAACAGATAGCAGCAAACCGCCAGGCATGGAGAGACAGGACTTCTGCCCTATGCGCCGCCTTAGGCTCAAGAGGAAAGACTAACTAACTAACTATTTCTTTGGCATCCAGCATTTTTCTAATAGCTCGCCTTATGATACTCTTGTCAAAACTGTCTGCATTTGCCTTTCTACCTACCGTTTGCTTATTGCGTGGCGATTTCATTCCAGATTCTTGCACCCATCGACGAAATGACCGTTTACTCAAACCAAACGCACGCACTGTTCTTTTCTCGGGATTTGTAATAGTATATGAAACAGTTTCCTGCTATCAGCTTCTTGATAAAAAATATGTGTACAACGTCACAGTGTTGATTTGAAGTGTACACAATTTCACATTCAATCCCATTCAACAATATTTACACATTCAGATGTTAGCGATAACTGGTAAGATTTAGAAAAATCACCACGTTTCATGAAAGCGCCCACATTACTGACGACACCTCTAAACACCCGAGTTCCACTACGCGCGGATTTTGTCATAAGGTCATTCTCGTGTACCACGAGAAAATTAACTAATGATCGCTGATGTTTCTGGGTGAAGATGTCATACATTTTGTAATATGCACTTCATCTCTGACCCGTACATTATATACCGAATATAAACAAACATTGAAATCTGCTGTACAAACTCCAGAACAAATTATTTTTTTTTGTTGGGCGGACATAATGATAAGGTTATATGCTAAACCTCATCATTTTCCCTCAGTTGGTTACTAAGATATGGATTTTTATATTGGGGAAACCAAGTGTGAATGGACTATACACACAATAGAAACCATAGAAAAGGCAGTTTCCTGTGTAGTACGAAGTCTGGAGACGACTTGATCCATGGGGCAAATTGAGGAAGAGAAGAAGAAAACAGAAAAGACAACTCTTCTATTCAATAAGCATAACTGTAATCTTTCATCAGTAGCTTTTAAATTTTCGTAGGACTCCCGTTTCAATAAGGCGGAGAGGGGTCGACCCGTTAAGGCTGTGGTGTGATTTTGCTACTGGCTATGATTTACTTATGTATTTTCTTCATGTTGGATTTGAAGTACATGGTTCTGTCAACACCTAGTGCCACATATATTAAAAGGCAGAAGATCAAATTGTTCAACCATCTAGTTAGAGTGTAACACCATTAACTACTAGAGATGGCCCTACATCAAAGAAGATCTGACACGAGAGCAAGAGGACGCCCGAGAAGCAAATATACTGACGACATCCAAGACATTGTACAATTACACGAAATGATACTATCCAATGTCACCGACCGAGCACTAGAATGTCCACTATTCTTCTCCACGACGCTTCGCGGCAAAAATGAAAGATGATGATGATGATGAGTACATGGTTCTGTCTCAAAGCCACTTAGCTTAGTGCTTGGTGTGACATTTTCGTGTGGATTTCGTGTGGAAAGCTTCTTCATCTGTACTCGGTGGTATGTGTTGTGAACAGCATGTTTAGAGAAAATTGCGGTTGGCCTGTTTCTCAACTTAGTGGTTTGCCTTATTCAGTAATGCGTGTGCAACTGCTGGTTTTCTAGTGACTTCTAGTTTCTAATTCCAACGACTATGAACTGTAATTTTAATGGCCGACTAATGTGTTTTGCAATCTGGCAACGTCCTTATGCATGTATGCGTTTACTTTCTGTTGGTTTTGTCGGGACTGCTAACTTTTCCATTTTTCACATGGAAAAGTTAGGAGCTTTTTTTTGTGTGATATTCGCTGGCACAGGAACGGAGCATTAAGGGGTGATAAACTGCCGTGATGTTGGAACCACGATTGATACTAACGGCTAAATGTTCAAATTGTAATTGCTTTACACATCTTCTGAATATAGATGTTTGTTCTATTTATATATTGTATTGCTTTAATGTCTACAAGAAATTTTCCTTTTGGACTAAAAAATATATTTGTGATTGTTTGTTTGTTTTTCAGTGTTCCCGGCGGCAATCTTACAACCTCCGTTCTACAGTAAAGATTATCCTAAGTAAGTAATCAACCTGGTATAACACCAGAAAATCTGCATAACATCTGTGTGCCAGACTAAAGATTAGTATACCTAGAAGGGTCTTTGTACGGAATCCACATGGCAAAAAGCATAATCATCATCATCACCATGTGCCATATCTCACTCAATCACCAGAGTCGTGGATCAGCACAGTGTTTGGGTCTCGAACGTGGCCAGGCCATTCAGGTATTTACTTCTCTGCTTTCCACTTGTTCTCTTCCCCTCAATCTTGCCAGTTGTCACCAAGTTCTCCAATGTATTTCTTCTCATTACTTGATCAAAAAATGTTAACTGTCACTTCTAATTTATCTAATCAGTTTACGGTTTTCATTTGTTTCTTTAAGGACTTGGTCATTAGTTTTTCTGTCTGTCCATGGTATTCTTTGCATTTTCCTCGGAAACCACATTTAGACAGCCATCAGATGTTTTTCAGCTGTCTTCTCATTGTCCACGCTTCACATCCATACAAAAGTACAAGCTGTGTGTAGCACCTCAACACTCTTTTTCTCGTTGCAAATGGCATCTTTTTATTGGTCAGTATGTTTCCCATCCTGCAAAAGGCTACCTCCGCCATGGCGATTCTTGTTCCAGTCTCTTCAAGGCAAAAAGCATTTTTGGTGAATTACAAATGAGTAAAAGATCACGGAGTCGGCCTAAACTACTGGACAAAGATGTGTGTAAGCGGGACATGATTGATACATGCATTGATATTGCACCTTGAGAGCAAGTCGCCGTTGATCTCGTTGCATGGAGGAATAATATCAGTAATGGAATAAAGATAAAGGAGAAAATTATTACAGATAGGTTATACACTGAGCGTGAGAGACGTAAGATGGTGCATGATAGTGGAAATGACCATGTGTTCTCATGCATCCATTTGGATGAACATTTGCCGCGCGAATTGGTCTGATCAGTTACATTCACTACCGCCATGGGCTGTGGTGATTATGCCTTTGTTTGTTTTATTTTGGTTTTTTAAGCACAACGTAACAAACTAGCGGCTATCAAGACGGCAAGATGCCATCAATGGTGTACATGCACACGTTATTATACCTTGGATATAATGTTGTACATACAGAAGTAGATATCACTTTGCAGTAATGCTGTACACACAGAAGTAGATATCACTTTGCAGTAATGTTATTCACACAGAAGTCTCAACTATGGAGGCATTGGGATGGTCATCGGTCACGAGATTACCCACGGCTTCGATGACAGAGGCAGGCAGTACGACAAGAAGGGCATCCTCGTGCAATGGTGGGATGACGAGGTCATCAAGAGGTTCAAGGTAAGGTCAGTGAAGGCAAGGTCATTGCTGTATTAGGAGTTGTACGGGCACGGTTGTTGTGCGTTTTCCCCCGCTCGTTTTTAACTCAAGCGTAGGCCACGCTGGACTGACTTTTGCTTGTGGGTTAGCTTTCCCTATTACCAGTGTCCCTAGCCATCAGGCGAACCCACACTGACTTCTGAGGTACTTGTAATTTACGTCCTAAAGTCAAGGACGGATGTTAATATTTTAGTCCACTGGTGTGAGTGTTGAACTCGCTACCTCGCCATCAGCACCTCGGAAGTTTAAGAGCGAGTGCTCTTATCCATTTGGCCATGCTAGCCTCCATATACGTGTTTATTTATTAACCGTCTTAGTGGCCTCATAGGCTTCCCCAACTGACATTTATGTGTATTACGTGTGCAGCATTGGAGCTGACCAATAACTTCTCTTCTTTACATGTTCGTGAAGATGCATTACGGACTGATGTGTTTGTGTTTATTATTTGACCTATGCTGGTTTAATATACAATTCTGAAACCTATGGTGCTATTTCAATGGTTGGATGCGAATTCTGTCCATATTCCATAGTTGTGGAATCAGGCGAATAATAGACATGGCTAATGATTACATTGTTAGCGGTGACTAGTTGGTCATTCGTTGAGTAGACTTGTTCCCGCAGTGAGACGTCTAGTTTCTACTTGAGAGCTAAACAATGCATTTGTCTTTATTTACGAACTGTCTTAGTGGTCTCAAAGAGATCTGCAAGTGAAAATTCTATAACTGTCAACAATGGGGACAGTTATAAAGACGTTACAGGATTTCCAGTCCCTAACATGGCAGATAGGCGTTTGAACCGTTAAGCCTCTGGAGTGTTTACGCTTCTGGCTACGGTTTGCAGTCGCAGTTTTCTCATGTTGAACTGGTAGTGCATGGTTCCGTCGCCTTGCTACTGAGTTCAGTGCGTGGCGCAACACTGTGAGCTGTGAATTTCGTTTGGAATGTTTTTACATCTGTCCGTGGTTGTTGTAGCGGGAACTGCATGTTCGGAACGATGGCGGTCGGCCTATCGTTTGGAACTGAATGGCTTTTTCGGTTCACGAGTGCATTTTCCTCGGAGACTCCAGGGGTCGTCGCTGGAGCTACGGTGTTCGTGCTTTGCTCGATGCTTTCAGTGGGCTGCCCTGCCGAAGGGGGCTGAGCCATGTGGGATAAATCCCGGGGCAATGAAGTCGATCCTCTCGGCTTTTAATGTAGAAATGATAAGTAATGTGTGGCTGCTGGTTCTATAGTGACTGCCGCTTCCATCGACGATGAACTGTATTTTTCGTGGAGGTCTTCTGTGTTGGCATTCTGAAGGCGGCATTATGCACAGTGTACCTGTACGGGCTGTTGGCTTATCGAGACTCTTGTCTATTTCACTTTTCACATGGGGCATGAGGAGCATTTTGTGTGATATTCACTGGCACAGGAATGGAGTATAATGGGGATGACCTGTTGCCATAAAGTTGGAACGGCGACTAACTAACTACCTAAAGAAGTTACAAGATACAATGACCGTAGCATTACCTGCGTTAAATGGTATGAAGAACTCAAGGCACAAAAGATGCTTAAACGTTAGCCAGATTAGGGGACACTGTCTGTGGGTTGTCGCACCAAGTAGGTGCCCCAAGGTATCCAATATAATACCTAGTTCTGGTTTTACTACATCAAGTGGTGGGGTGTTGTGCCCCACCGTATTACTTTCACCCCCTCCTTCTCCTTCTTCTTTTTTTTTCTTCCACCTTTTATCACCCACTGTACCACAAACCCTCAATTGTCTACTCACACCAAGACGTCCAATTATGCAACTTCCTTCATATCCTCCCCGTATTACTAATTTCTGATTCTGATTGTCTTTACCGTGTGTTTTCTATCTGCCTCTATTTCGTTTTACGGGCGTGTTCCAGCGAAAGGCCTTTATAGTTATACTATGATCAAGTTGTATCAGTGTGTGTCCCATCCATCGCCAACGTTGTTTCATCACTCTTGATTCGCTGGATTCTACCTCGCTCTCTCCCAAGGCTCAGCATTAGCAATTCTTTCATACCATTTTATTACTTCCATTCTGCATAGCGACCAATTAATAAATGTGTGTAGTTCATTAGAAATTATTTTAGCGCTATCCGTGTTTCTGATCCATTTGATAGCGCTGATTTAACGTCTGTGTTAGATGTTCCAAGTTTGGTGCTAGATTTCTTCTTCTGCCTTCGTCCGGAATGTTGTTTTTGACATAATTACGTTGTGCCTGTTTACAGCAGAGCTGAAATATTTGCACCTTTCTGCCGACACATCCGATTTCTTCGGGCATTTGTTGACCGGGTTACCTTCTCAGGTTGGCGCTAGATTTTATTTTTATTTTTTTTTTAATTCCGCAAAATTCCTAGCGCCAACGAAAGCTCACATGGCCTCTAGTGTGTGTTTATTATCTCTGTCTTTGTCTGCATCGCTTCTTAAATAGAATTTTGGTAACTGACTGTTCAGTGTGGTAACTGACTGTTCAGTATGGTAACACTATGGTAACTTGTCTCGGATGGCTGTGTAAGGTACACCAAAATGGGATCTTCCCAGCCAACGTAAGTTAGCGAGGCAGGCGTTTCGAGAATGTAACCGCATCGTGCAGCCAGGGTCGTGGTTTGAGCGGGAAAAGAGCAAAATTTGTACGACCGTTCGACAAAGTCTCGATAAGCGCCCACTCTCTCTCTCGACGAGTAGTGGGCCTGCAGTCAGTAAGCTGGTATAGCTTTTTTTTCGGTCAGTCCTGCCGGCGTAGCTTGAAAGCTCGTCGGTCAGTGGTTTTGCATGTATCACCTTGTACCGGGAGGGCGCGCTTTAGCGATGCTACTCTTGGCTTGCGTGAGCGTGAACGTCTGTCCTGTCAGTCGCCATGTGCACTTGTGCGCTGGTGAGGCTCAACCGTAAATCGGGAGATCTGCTCGCAACTTAGACGAGCAATATCTTCTGTGGGCAGCTTCTCGCCTCATATGTGTGTGGTCTGATCTGGCGGTCAGTCCGTCTTCGGCGAAGGAAATCTTGTGGATCCTATCAGTAATTATACGCTCATTGCTTGTCGCTACGCTTGTCTTAGAACTGAAAATTAAAGGAATTGACGGAAGGGCCGTTTGCACGAGGCTCTCGAGAGCCAATATATACAGGGATAACTGGCCGTGGCAGCCTAACGTCCACTGCATCTGTGTCCGTCTTCCAGTCGTCTTGCCATGCTCGCCACTGGAGCCAGACGGACACAGACGAGGGAGCGGGGACGACGGTGTTGCGCGACCACTTCCTCGCTATATAAAACCAAAGCGCAAGTCATTCGTTCCTCATCAAAAGATGTAGTGTAATGAATGGTCCTCGTCATTCATGATGGACGAACATCACATGGTAACTGACTGTTCACTGTGGTAACTGACTGTTCAATGTGGTAAATGATTGGTCAGTATGGTAATTGGCCGGTCGTTGTGATAACTGAAGTGAGGTTTCACCAAAAGACATCGATATATATTAATTGCCTAATTTATTGTCATTATCTTTGTCGTTTACTCTTTAGAAATGTCAGACCGAATTGTTGTGACCTCCCATCAATTGACTGTCTCCTGTTGAATCTATTGCATTCAGTGCCAGGTATAACTAAAATTCCATGACATTCAGTGCGAGGTATAATTAAATTTCTATGACATTCAGCGCCAGGTATAAGTAAAATTCCATTAAATTCAGTGCGAAATATGACTAAAATTAAATGGCATTCAATGCGAGGTATAACTAAAATTATATGACGTTCAGTGCCAGGTATAACGACAGTTCCCCCACAACATCGCTCGTCTTCTTTTTGATCTGTATTCCTCTTTCGAGGGAAGTGCGTCACACCAAGTTATGCACACCAAATGCCAGTGTGTCCAACTTCGGCCTGCATTCACTGGTGTCAGGTCTGCTTCCTCTAGACAGATTCCATCCCAGGTCACGGGATCTATCTACCTTTAGGTCGGTTTACTTTTCCTGACAAGTTTGACACATCCTGCCACATCCTGCACCCATCTTCTCGTTTGCCTTCCTCTTCCTCTCTTTTCAGGCATATACCAAACTAATGTTGATTATTCGAACCAACATACCTCGGATTCCTATCAACATTGGTGTGAAACCACTGGGAGGACAAAAATCTGTCACCAGTTCACTTTGCCTTCATGATGATGTCTGCATCAGAATAGACAGAGGACTTAGGACACTCATTCATCATGACACGACAGGGGAGTGAAGGCGTTTGATGTTCGACTGGGATGTGCGACTAAAGCCCTTCAGAAGTGGAGTTATCTTACATTAGTGTATCCATTGATATCTTCTAATCTTCCTCAACTTCACTCAGTGTATCCATTGAGCATCTGATCTTCCTCAGCTTCACTAATTATATCCATTGATATCTTCTGATCTTCCTCAACTTCACTCAGTGTATCCATTGATATCTTCTGATCTTCCTCAGCTTCACTCAGTGTATCTATTGATATCTTCTGATTGTCCTCAACAGGAGAGGGCACAGTGCATCATTGACCAGTACAGTAACTACACACTGCCAGAAGTCAACATGAAACTCAATGGTATCCAGTGTCAAGGGGAGAACATCGCTGATAACGGAGGACTCAAGGAGGCATATATGGTAATGTTGTCTCCCTTGACTGACTGACTGACTGACCGACTAACCGACTGACCGACTGACTGAGTGACTGGCGGATTGATTAAGTGACTGACGGATTGATTAAGTGACTTACTGACTGAGTGAGTGACTGACTGACTGACTGACTGACGGTTTTTGGAAATCATTTAAAAAAAAAAAAAAAGAATAAAGCCGGAACACCGTGCTGCTAACGACACCAGTTCTGTGTTGGTTTATTAATCTTCTTTGGCTTCCTGCATAGTGTTCTTGTTTGGCCACACCTCTTTTAACTTGCCGTTCTCGCAGTCTGACCATGGTTTTAGATATACTGTCATCACTTGGTTCCCACAATCGACTTACGTCTCGTAGAGCATTCAATATATCAGCCTGGTCAAAGGCTGTTTTTTCTTTAATATTTATTGTAACCGCTTCTTTTTCACATAGGAGATGGATAGTTTCATCTTTTGCGTGTAATCATGTGTGCCAGGATGTAAACCAGGACGAACAATAAACGATTACTCAAATACAGTGAGACATTAGCAATTAGGCGGCTCCAGCCGATTTTGTGCAAACAGAACGATTTCGTTATAAATTTGAAATTACCGTGGAGATAACAGATTCGAATTATACCTGTGACTATGTGTTTTAATTGTTTCAGCTTAACTATTATTCACTTCATATGTTATATAACTCTGCAGTATGCACATGATGAAATGCAGCGAAATTTGCCAGGCAATTTAACACATTGCAATATATTTTTTGTGGCTTCTGTTTAAATTCACAAAGGAAATACACTGTTTTGACTTAAAGCATTTAGTTTGTATGTTTTAATTACATCTCTTCTGTTTTTGTTGTAGGCCTATAGAAAGTATGTGGACGAGCACGGACACTCGGAGCCTCGATTACCTGGCTTGCTACAGTTTAACAGTGATCAACTTTTCTTTATCAACTTTGCACAGGTAATTCTTCTTGAACTTGCTCTTTCTCTACTGCTGTTCGTTATTATACTACTACTACTACTACTACTACTACTACTACTACTACTACTACTACTACTACTACTACTACTACTACTACTACTACTACTACAACTACTACTACTACTACTTAGTACTACTACTACTACTACTACTATTTAGTAGTACTACTACTACTACTACTACTACTACCACTACTACTACTACTACTACTACTACTACTTAGTACTACTACTACTACTACTACTACTACTACTACTACTACTACTACTACTACTACTACTTAGTACTACTACTACTACTACTACTTAGTACTACTACTACTACTACTACTACCACTACTACCACTACTACTACTACTACTACTACTACTACTACTACTACTACTTAGTACTACTACTACTACTACTACTACTACTACTACTACTTACTACTACTACTACTACTAGTACTACTACTACTACTACTACTACTACTACTACTACTACTACTACTATTACGTGTTTCCCCGAAAATAAGACCGGGTCTTATATTAATTTTAGCTTTTAAAAAATGCATGTATTTTCGGAGGATGTCTTATATTTTATTTTTCTTTTCAAATACAAAAATCTACATTTATCCGTTTGCAAAATTATACATTTATTCAAATACAATCATGTCATCTTCTTCTGGAACATCGTCATTACCTTCCAAATCCCGAATTCCGGCCTGAATTTCTTGCGACACAATTTCCTATAGAACCCTTGGCTCCAGTCGCTCATGTCCAGCAATAAAGCTTTCCTTAAATGAGCATTTCTTGTCCATGTAGCCAGCTCGTATTGCACAGGTAATTTTATTTCACATGAGTGACGTAATGAATTATGAACAACATCTGTTCATTATCAAGTGGGCACCAGTGGCGTCTGTACTCCGACTGGCCATTCGGTAACAAGTCTCTCATTCTAGCTGACGATCTTAAAGAGGGCTTATTTTAGGGGTAGGTCTTATATTAAAAGCATCCTGAAAAATCAATTAAGGCTTATTATAGGGGTAGGTCTTATTTTCAAGGAAACACGGTACTACTACTACTACTACTACTACTACTACTACTACTACTACTACTACTACTACTACTACTACTACTACTACTACTACTACTACTACTACGGGCTATTTGGCAGTCGTGCTGCAGACAGTGACCAGATGATCTGGCCGACATTCAAAACTCTAAGGAAAAGTTAGACGGACACACAATCAGATCTGCTACAGGTACCATCAGTATTGGGACTGGCTGTTGCAGATGAGGACGGGGCATGTATGGGAATGTCCTGAGTGCTTGGATGTCTGTTCTTGACTTAACTCCACGACTTTCATCTTTGACGTCCAGAAGTGTTGAGGACAGCACCTCGCTGCAGGAACAAGTGTATATCGAAGCATTAGCGAGGCGCTGTCGTCATTTGGAATTGACAGGTTCGAATTCCTGGCGGTAACTATAGCTTTAAACTTGTATGTTGCCTAGTGCGTCCTCTTGTCTGCTTCTTTCTTCTACTTTCTTCCTTTCTCGTTCCTCTTCTTACTCTTCTGCTACATCTGCATCATCTTACCTCTAATTTTCCCTCCTTCTCTTCTTCCCTATCCTCACTAATCTTCTACCAGATCTTCCTTCCTTTATTCTTCCTTCTCCCCCTGATTCTTCTACCTCGTCCTTTTCTTTTTCCTCTCCTGCCTTTTTAAGCCCGTAAAGGCTCTCGCCCTATGCTTGCCAACCCTTATCTTTACCTTTACTAATCCAGCCTTTCACTTCTTGTATTTCCCCACATAGCATTTATCTTTACATTACAAGTTAACCTTCAAGGAAAAGAACCTCATTTTAATCGGAACTGGCTGATTTATCGTCCCCGTATTTTCATTTTCCAGAAATTATGTTCCTACTTGCCGTTAATCGACTCTCTTCCTCAGGTGTGGTGTGGTGTTATGAGGCCCGAGGCAGCTATAAATAGAATAAAAACAGGTGTGCACAGTCCAGGACGTTTCAGGTGAGAGTTCTTTTGTACAGGTGAGAGTTCTTATGTACAGGTGGCAGTTATTTTGAACAGGTTGGAGTATCGGGGTTTTCTTTTCAAATGTTTCAGAAGATTACTGGGTGGCGAGATCAGGCTGATAAGGAGAGGTAACGAGGTATCAAATGAGAGGTAAGGTGCCTCCTTTCTTCCGCTAATCTGCGGGACACCCTTGGGCAAAGTGGAGTACCCGTTTATCCTCCGATCAGGGTTACGTGAAGCCATGTATGCAGGTGGTGGATGAGGTTGAAGAGCAGCCGACAGATATTTGTAGGTTATGGTCTCAAATGTAACGACGGTAGGCAGCGAATCTCTGGGGGGGGGGGGGGGGGGGGTGGAGGGGGAAGAGAGATAAGATAATAAATAAGATAATATAGGAACAGCCTTGCCCAGTAGGGGTAGTCATGTGCACCATGTGACTCCAGACCGTCAGCAGGCGACGGAGCGCAAAAGATTTCCAATATGTCTTACAAGAAACACATGAAAACCGTAAACTGATTTGAGAAATTTGACGTAGACAGTCATACTTTTTTTTAACACGTTATGTGCATAAATAAATTGGAGAACTTGGTGACAACTGGCAAGATTGAGGGGAAGATAACAAGGGGAAAGCAGAGAAGTAAATACCTGGATGGCTTGGCCACTTTGTATGGTCGAGACAAAAACACAGAGCTGATTCACGACTCTGGTGATCGTGAGAGATGGCGAAACATGACTGTCTCCGCTTATCGGCATGACACATGATGATGGTGAAGATTATGCATCATGTGGCAGATCCTTTGCAGAACGTGGCGCTCATTAAGATATCGATATGTAACCATCCTTCTTGCCTCACGCACCCTCATGCACTCTAATAAAACCTCACGCACCCTCACGCACCACCATGTCTAAGTTGTCTGCAGTTTCCCGTGTTCTTCTTCGGGATCATCGACTTTCTTCCAGGTAGCACGCCTTCTATCGTCGTTCTTTCCCAGACAGTGTGATGTTTAATATGGCAGAACTGTTTGGGTTTGAAGACGCATGTGTCGTAAACTGCATTATGTTTCAAAAACTAATCGGGTACTTTTGCTTTCTTTCACCCCAAACAAAAGGGAATCCCAGGGTATGACGTCACATCCAGGGGTTCCCTGTGTTGCGCCGAACATCCAGGGGGTTTCCGTGTGTTGCGCCGTAGCTCGGTGCGCAATTCTATGCGGCGGCGGTGCTGCGCTATTCTTTCACTTTCCGGTTAGGGGTAGGGTTAGGGTTACGGGTAGGGTACACACAACCCTAACCCTAATCCTAAACCCTACCCCTAACCCTAACCCTAACCGGAAAGTTATTGCAGGACCTATGCAAATAAGGATCGAAAGGAGACAGACACTCGCACAGAAACGGTTGCCACAGCCCAAAGAAACAACACTGTGGTGTGGGGCAATTGAAACGCACTGACACGCACTCCAGCCGAACACAGAGGAGATCACCGTCGGCGCTAAATATAGCTGGTGACTCTAAATATAGCTGGCAAAGTTTGTTTGGGGTGAAAGAAAGCAAAAGTACCACTAATCGACTTTGTTGTTTGTTTTCTTGGATGGCTATATGGTTAGTTTATTTGTTGGTTGATTGATTGGTTTGTTTGTTGGTTGGTTGTTTGGTTAGCTTATTGGTTTGTTGGTTGTCTGGTTAGCTGATTGGTTGGTTGATTGGCTTGTTGGCTAATTGGTTGGAGGTTGTTTTGTTTTTTTTTTTTTTTTTTTTTTTTTTGAATAATTGGTTGATTTGTTGGCTTATTTGCTGGTTGATATGTAGGTTAGTTGGTTGGTTGGTTGGCTTGAGGATTGTTTGGCTGGATTGTGACGATGACCTATATTCTTGTACATCTCCCAGGGTCATAGGAACACTTCAAAACTTGCAATCATTCTCCGATGCCTTCAACTGCTCCGTAGACTCCTACATGAACAGGAGAGAGAAATGCTCCGTGTGGTGAGAGAGTTGCCTCCACCAGTTGTTACACTTGAATACCTTTTTACATAGGGCACAGAATGTCGGCCTGACGGTGCGTCAGTTATCACTGCAGCAGAGTTATACAGCTCCACGTCATTGGAACTTGCTGGTCCTCGGAGTTCAGCATACAGGTTTCATAAATCCGCCGCGTGTGGATAATCTACAACTGGGATGTGCCAATTTGTCTGAGGTGTAAAAGACATTGGTGACAGTTGTGTACAGAAATGGTTGACTTTGTGAATCGTTTTGTTACTTTTTGAATATGCTAGACAGAATACGTAATTCAAAACAATGTTTTCTCGTTGTGAATTTGGATAGTGAAGGCACAAACAATATATTGCATAATTTATTGCTTGGCATATTTCGCTGTCTCTCGTGAGGTACATACAACAGAAGAAGAAAACAGTTTCAACATAATACAGTACAGTAATAAATCCTTTCACTCGAAATACACAAAACACTTTGTCATATGCTTCAATGTCACTATGATAGATTAAAATAGGCTATCATGGCTTATTACTTATATAAGTGTGGTTTACCTGAATGTATAGCAATTGCCTCTGCATATATTAGTAACTTGTGTTACTTACCACCAAAAGAGAAGAATGATTAAATCAGTCAGAAAGCCACCAAAACCTGCTCAATGCGACTACCACCTTATGGATAGACCAGAACAAATCATTATTCTGAGCCTCAGAACAGGACACAATAGATTACATAACCACATGTATACAAAATTCAAGATTAATGGATCAGCCATGTGTACATGTGGTTTGGCGTCGCAGAAAGCAGATCACATCCTATAAGACTGCGAAAATATGACATAACTAGGCAAACCTGGCCAAGAGAAACAACAGTGGAAGATCAACTCTATGGACCGTTGAGTGAACTTAACAAAAATAAAGACAGTTAAATTCATACAGGAGACAATATTGCAGATATAATCACATTTCAAGCGAACTTCACGCGAAGGAGAAGAAGAAAACACTTTTGTTGGTTATTTGTAGTGAAAAGCACACTAAACTTCTCTTTATGTGCAGATTCAGTTAAACGGCGTGTTGTTGGAGACGATACCAACAATTACAAAGATAAACCAAGGCGTCTTCTATTCAATCAGGTAAACCACATTTATGAAATCAAAGAGACATGATGGTCCCTTTAAAACTAACGTGGTGACATTAAAACGTATGACAATTTGTGGTGTTTATTTCAGTTAAAGGGATATAGCGAAATATGTCAGGCAATAAATTGACAATGCATTGTATTTTCATTATTCAGAACACGTAATGTTTCATTATAGTCTAGGTTGGGTGATAAGAAAGATGTGTCACCGTAATTCCCTTGTATATATTATATTATAAAATATAAAGTGAATGAAGATTTCTTTTTAATTATAATTGTCGGTGTAAACTGTAAAGATATAAAGTGACTGGGGATAAAAGTATAATTACTGGTGTAAAAGATATAAAATGAATGTAGATTTTTTTTTTTAAATAAATATTGTGTGTACAGTTCAAAGAAATAAAATGAATAGGTGTGAAAATATAGTTTATGTAAATTAAGTTTAAAGATAAAAAGTGAATGGTGGTAAAAAATATAATTACAGTGCAAATCGCTTAAAGCGAACACACCTGGGACCCAAGAAATAGTTCTTCTTATCAGAAATTCCTATTAAAAGAGTTCAAACGTATAGTAATGCATTTACAACGTACAATACAATATTGTTCTTCACAACTGAAATTCGCCACATCCGACATCGTCTTAAGCGGTTTGCACTGTATATAATTACTGCCTGTAAACTTTGAAGGCAGTTAAATTAAGAGAAAAAGTATTTACCGCTTGTATCTAAGCTTAGAATGACCCGTGAATAGGGGAGAAGAAATCAGGCCGAATCAAAAACAAATTAGTTGAAATAAATACAACATGAATGTGTGGAAGAATTTCACATAGAAGTGTGTGTGAGTTTGTGAGCGACAAGATGCGGTGATTAGCAACAGATAAACTATGATTAGAGATGGGGATTTGTCACAGTATAATTTGTCACTGTATAATGTGGCACAGTATAACATGTCATGGTGTGGCATGTTTTGAATTGTCACGGCATAACATGTTCTGTTTTATCACAGTAAAATATGTTCAATGAATGTTCTGTTTTATCACAGTAAAATATGTTCAATGAATCCATGTTGCTAGAATTTAGTGAAAGTTGTGGAGTCATTTCATTTAGTTCTTGTCGGAGTTTCTCCTTCTTCTTCTCGTCTTCTTCTTCTCCTTTTTCTTCTCCTTCTTCTGCGTTCATCGGAAATGCTTATTTTTGACGTAAATGCGTTTTGCGTGTTCACATCAGAACAGCGATATTTGCGCCTTTCGGCCCGACACATCCCAACTTCTTCAGACTTTTGTTGACCGGGTATGCCTTGCCAGGTCTATTTTTCTTCTCATCCTCTTCGTACTTTTCTCTTCTTCTTTATTTGTCTTGTCAGAAGCAGACATTGTCGATCATGTCCTTCCGCATCTCAAGTTGTTTGATATTTTAATTCAGTTAATGTTGCTGGTAATCCTATTTGTTCCCCAATTTCCACATATCTCTGCCTTGTTTTTGTCTCTCACGCCTATTATTTTCCCGAGCAAGGCCATTTTTTTTTCTATTCGGCCTCCTTTGGTATGACCTATAATTGTTATTTCTCTTCTCCTTATGGCTTTGATGAATTATATAGTAACACCCTCAGTTCTCAATACTTTGACGCATAATTACTTCAGTTAAGTAAATGGTTGATTTGTAATTACATAAGTTAAGTTGATGGTGGAGAGATAAATACATAAGTTAAGTAAATGGTGGGGAGGTAATTACATCATTTAAGTTAATGGTGGGGTGGTAATTACATAAGTTAAGTGAATGGTGGGGAGGTAATTACATAAGTTAAGTGAATGGTGGGGAGGTAATTACATAAGTTAAGTGAATGGTGGGGTGGTAATTACATACGTTAAGTGAATGGTGGGGAGGTAATTACATAAGTTAAGGTAATGGTGGGGAGGTAATTGCACAAGTTAAGTTAATGGTTGGGAGGTAATTACATAAGTTAAGTTGATGGTGGGTTGGTAATTACATAAGTTAAGTTGATGGTGGTGAGGTAATTATATAAGCTAAGTTATGGTGGCGAGGTAATTACTTAAGTTAAGTTAATGGTGGGTTGGTAATTACATAAGTTAAGTTGATGGTGGGAAGGTTTTTTTTTTTTTTTTTAGTATATCCTTTACAGGACTTAGCTGTCAACACCAGCATCTTTCAGCTGTATGTTGATCTCTTGGCAAGATTACGCTCAGTAGTTTGCCATTGCTTTCTGAGCGGCCGGTTCGCATACCCCGTAAGTTACCGATGCGATTCGAACCATTGCTGATTTGAACCGTCATCACGTTACCGGCGAGAGTATACGAGATTACGGAGAAAAGTCATAACCTCTAAGCCACGAAGCCGGCGGGAAGGTATTTACATAAGTTAAATTGATGGTGGTAAGGTATTTACATAAGTTGATGATCGATTGGTAATTACGTATGTTAAGTTTACAGTGCGGAGGTATTTACATAAGGTAATTGATGGTGGGTTGGTAATTACATAGGTTAATGTAACGGTGGGGAGGTAATTACATAAGTTAGTTAATGGTGGGGAGGTAATTACATAAGTTAAGTTCGTCCCCCGCTGGTGACTTGCGGGATAACTGAGCCGGCCGCTCAGAAAGCAATGGCAAACTGCTGATCGTAATCTTGCCAAGAAATCAACAGACAGCTGAAAGATGCTGCTGTTGACAGCGATGTCCTGTAAAAAGGATATGCGAATTTTAAAAAAAAAAGTTGATGGTAGATTGCTAATTACATAAGTTGATGGAGGGTTGGTAATTACATAAGTTAAGTCAAAGGAAAGGTACTTATATCTTAAAGGTAGTCTGGTAATTATATAAATTCAGTTGAAGGTCGAATATATTAATATAAGCGAGGAAAGGTGGGACTTATAATTATACAAGCTCGCTAAACATAGGTTAAATATGGTAAAGGGGGAGCTTGTAATTTGACGTGTTGGGTTAAAGGCAGTCTTTTAATAATATAAGTAAGGAAAAGTGGAGTTTGTAATTATATAAACTGCGATAAATGTGACTTTAAAAATATGAGTAAAGACGCGATTTGTAATTGTATAAGTTGAGTTAAAGATGGGTTTATGGTATCTTAACTTTGGGACTTGTAATAATATAAGTAGAGTTTAGTATGGGCTTGTAATATCTTAAAGATGGGTTTATAATTATAAAAGATTAGTTGCAAGTGAGTTTAAAATAAATTAAACTATATCATGAAATGTTTAGGCATTACGAACGCTCATGTTTTGGACATTCTTGATAATAATCTCTCATATACCGGTGATGATTTTATAATTAAGTTTAAAATTGTACAAAACCACAGTCTGTGAATGGGGACTCCACAAATATAGACAGTCTGGGAATTGTTATGGGAACTCCACAAAAGTAGACAATCTGTGAATTGTTTTGCGAACTCCACAAAAGTAGACAATCTGTGAATTGTTGTTTTTCTGACTCCACAAAAAGTCATAGTCTGCCGTTTGTTATGCTGACTCCACGCGCATTTGTTTAAACAATTAAATATTAGTCTGCTCTTTGTTTTCCATTTCACCGCAAATGATCCGGCGTATGAATTTTTTTTTCCCCGACACCATAATTAGAAGTTAGTTGCATATCGTTTACATGACGTCGCAGTCAACCCAGCATTTTGGGCTGTGTGTTTGGCTGTTTTGACAATTAAAGCCAGGGTTTTTAAACTGTTATACTGGCTCTCCACGTGAAGCAAGTTTCTGATAACTCTTTCTGAGTCCACAAATGAAGTCATAGTCTGTTAAATGATTTACTGACGCCACAAATGAAATAGCATTCTGTTAAATTATTTACTGACGCCAAAATCGAAGTCACAGTCTGTTAAATGCTTTACTGACGCCACAATTGAAGTCGTAGTCTGTTTAATGATTTACTGACGCCACCAATTAAGTCATAGTCTGTTAAATAATTTACTGACGCTACAAGTGAAGTAGTAGTCAATTAAATGATGTACTGACGCCAAAAATGAAGTCATTGTTTGCAAACTGCTATACTGATCCCAAATTAAATTAGCTTCTATGAATTTGTGTCTGACTCCATTCACACATGAAGCCAGAGTTTATGAAATTATTTCCTGACTCCATAATTGAAGCCGTAGTCTTTGAATTGTTTATTTGACTAAACACATAAAGCCAGGCTGTGAAATGTTTGTTTTTCCTGACTCCACAAATAACATCAGATTGCGAATTATATTTCTGAATCCACAAATAAGCTAGTCTATGAACTGTTTTTTCCTAACTCAGCACATAATCTGTGCATTGGTTTTTTTTTACACCACAAATAATCTGTGAATTGTTTCTCTTGAATCCACAAATGAAGCTAGTCTGTGAATTGTATTTCCTGACTCTACAAATAATCTGTTAATTGTTTTTGCTGATTACACAATTAATTAATCTGTCAATTATTTTTCCTGACTTCACAAATAATCTGTGAATTATTTTCCTGACTTCACAAATAATCTGTGAATTGTTTTTCCTGACTCCACAAATAATGTGGAATTATTTTTCCTAACATCACAAATAATCTGTGAATTGTTTTTGTTGACTTCACAAATCATCTATGAATTGTTTTTGTTGACTTCATAAATCATCTGTGAATTGTTTTTGCTGACTTCACAAATAATCTGTGAATTGTTTTTGTTGACTTCACAAATCATCTGTGAATTGTTTTTGTTGACTTCATAAATCATCTGTGAATTGTTTTTGCTGACTTTACAAATAATCTGTGAATTGTTTTCCTAACTTCACATATGACGCCAGTCTGTTAATCTGACTCCACAACCTTGTATACATAAAGTATGATGCAGAATGGCAACAGTCTAATTGTCTCTGTGTGTTGCATGAATTAATTGGCAGTTGGAAAGACTATCATTGGAAAAACTTGCCTGTGTAATGTTTTCTTTGAGTATTTTCATATTTAATGTTAATGTATTTGTGAATTGCTTATGATGTACATGATATATCCCCAGAAGTTTGTTCTTCATCATTTTTATCATGTGCCATGCCGACAGGCATGGGTGTTCATGATTCGCCATCACACACGATCACCAGAATTTTGGGTCAGTTCTCGTTGTTAAGTTATTCGTGTTTTCCACGGCTTGCAGAAAGCTAACCTGTATGGCCCGTTCAGTTCAAGGCAAGGCGAGATGTGTCGCAGGCCCTTCATCTTGAATCCAAATAATCGTGGTATGCATTCTTTTACATTTGACCAGAAGATACTAACAGGCTTCTCCTGTGGCCACTCCACTGTGCATATAGTCTCTTTGAAAGTACACCAAATAATGACTAAAATAACTAACAGTAAACTTTAAATATGCATTAACTGGTGCATTGACAGAAGAAAGATAGCTTCGTGTTCTTTACAGGACGTCACTATCAACCCCAGCATTTTTGTATTTGCTATTTACCAGGCAAGTTTACTTTTAGTAGTTTGCCTTTGCTTTCTGTACGACCGACGTTAATACCATTGTTAGAATTCAACACTAGGCGGTCTGTTTACAAATAGCCTGTGGTTGATTTCCAATGCGGTTTGTATGATTGCGTATAGCAATTATCCCGTGTACAGTGAGCTAGCAATAAGACAAATGCAGCAATGGGGTTTTCTTCGGTCCTTTGTCGAGAGGAGTGGTATCACCCAGCTATGTTCCTCACAGGTCAGTTTGTTCGACAAGCCATTTAATACCTCAATGTTATGACCCACCATAACATCATCCTGTCATCCATCTCTGGTGTAACCCATCATTCCTACCACCATTCCTACCCACCTCTTACCCCACTCCTGTGTGGTCTAACATACCTACCCCCTCTCACCCCACTCTTGTGTGGTCTAACATACCTACCCCCCCCCCATCTCACCCCACTCTTGTGTGGTCTAACATACCTATCCACCTCTCACCCCACTCTTGTGTGGTCTAACATACCTACCGCTCTCTCATCCCCCACTCGTGCAGCCCGCCATACCAATCACCTTTCACCACACGCTGGTGTAACCCACCATTCCAGCTACCGTCTCACCCCACTCTAGTAGAGTTAGTAACCGACATCATTGCACTCGGGACATTCCCATAAGCGCTCAGTCCTCATCTTCAACAGCCAGCGGAGAGCTCCAATACTAATGGTGTCCGTTGCAATCCGATTATATATCCGTTTTGCTTTACCTCTGTGTGGCGACTGTCGACCAGATCCTCTGACCAACTCCTGCCGCTGCATTCTCTCCAGACCGTGATAGTCTGTCTGTTCTTCCGCATTATTCACATGCTCCCAGAGGGTCTTCACCACATCTGCCTTATCGTGCAAGAAATCACCCTTTAATAATGCGGCACAAGCCTAGTGTGATCTAACTTACCTACCACTCTCTCGTCCTCCACTCGTGCATCCTACCATACATATCACCCTCTCACCACACTCATTTAACCCACCATACCATCTGGAACCCAACAACATTTTCTTCTATAGTAAGTTTTATGTTTATAGAAAATAACAGAACTAGGCTAACGACGGCTATCATTCTCTTGACCGGTATGGACAGATCATCGTTTTAAGGCTTAATGCAGGGCATAACGGACTGAACAGACATATGTCCATGCTTTGAGTGAGTGCCTCACAATTATCTTCATGCAGGCAGTGTGACCAAACTGCATAACATATTCTCCGGGATTTCCCCCAGTACAGCTAACTAAGAAGAGAATACTGGCCTAGTGGAACGGCACCGCATAAACTACATGGAACAAAACGGAGCTCTAGACTCCCGTCGACTACATGAAACGAACCCTTCTGCCCGTGTCAAGATGAAAGAACGAACGTAAGAAGAAGAGGAAGAATTGATCAAAGTAACAGAATTTCAAAACTAGTAATTGCAGTTAGAAAAGATGATGAGGGAGAGAACTGACCAATGCTTTTTATACATTTCTGACACAGAGAGGTTTTAGAATTTCACACTCATACAAAATAATTTGTTATGAAACTATACGCTTTTGTTTATGTGATATAACTTGTATCTCGGTGATAGAAACTATATGGGTTATGTGATCCTACAATTATGATATGATTATGAATGTTATATTATTTGTACAGTCCTGTGTATAAAGTCCTGTAACACTTTGCCATATTATAATATTATGCTTCATGACAGTAAAGTGGATTCACAGGGCATATAATTGATGGGATGAAATGATTAAGCTGTTTGCTTCGCGCTCTGACAATTTTGCGTTCGTTCCCCAGACTGCGCCGTTGAGTTGAGTTGAGCTAAGAAACGTCATCGATGCACTAAGAACATTCCCACAAGCACTGCGTCCCCTCGTTCAACAGCCAGCAAAGAGTCATACTGCTAATGGTTCCAACTGCCATTTGATTTAAAGTTCTGATCTTCCCTCTGTTTTGATATTATTCTACAACCCCTACCGATCTCCCGCCATAACATTCTCTCCACATGCAGAAACTCAGTCTGTTCCACCGCTTTCTCCTCCTGATCCCACAGGCTCCCGACCACCTCTCCCTTGTTCATAGGTAATCTACCACCGAGAGGTGTATTCCCTCCCAGCCTATCAGCCTGTTCATTCCCCCTCACTCCCGCATGAAGATGTAGGTAGTGTAGAAGTAGAAAATCATACAATTCTCACAATCCGTGAGCCTCTGATGCGAGGCCAGCCATTCTACACGAAGCATTCCTTTCCCCGCCTTGCTCAGCATACTCCGTGAGTCCGTAATGAATACAATGTGTGTTGCAGCGGCCTTCTCCATGAGTGCACTTTCTCCCACAACTCCTAGAAGTCACCGCCAGGCGAGCTACGGAGTTCGTGCTGTGTGTGATGCCACTGCCGGAGCTACTGAGTTCGTGCTTTGTGCGATGCTCCAAGCAAGTAGCTTGCCATTATGTGCAGAGAGACTGACCCAGATGGGTTTAAACTCTTTGTAAAGAAGTCGACCCTCTTAGCTTTAGTACTTAGTACTTTAATAATAGAAGAATGCTGGAAATCCTTGGACAGCCCAAACGCCAAATCTCTGACATTTTGAGGGAGGCTATGTCACAAAGACAACTTATTACAAGCATCAGAAAGAAGCAGTCATATTTTTTTTTTTTGGGGGGGGGGGGGGCATATTATAAGAAGACAAACACTGAAACACCTTGTGACAGCCGGGAAGATTTGTAGAAAAAGTTATACTGGAAGACATCGTGAGAAGATTCTTGACAGTCTTTTGTCAGGGCACGGAAGGGAATCAACACACGAATTGATCCATGTCGTCGGAGATCGCAATTTGTGGAGAGGTATCATCGCCCACGTCAGTCGGCAAGGCTTTTGATGATGATAACTTTAATCAATATGGGGGATTACTTGAGACTGTACAGCTCCATCCATCTAGTTCAAGTATATCTGATAAAACTTGTTGATTTCCGCGTCAGCCAGATCACTCCGCGACTGGAAGATCACTCCGCGACTGTAAGATCACGCACTTACTGATTCAGTGCCAAAGGATAATATAACACCATGTGTGACCTCGCAGTTGGACAGTAGGAGGATATATCGCCATAGTAGGATCGTAGTGTTATTTATTTCTTTTTGTGGTACCTTCCGCAATTTCAATGCTCAGTGAATGAAAATTTACATTATAATACTTGTTCATTTGATTGTGCGCCACGTTTGGTGCCACTGAATCAGTTAATGCGACTTGTCTGTACTACAAAAAGTGCCCTATGAATCCACCTTTGCAGTTGTAATGTATTTACTTCATCAAATAGATAAATTGTGTTGTATAACGTCATACCTCAGCATGAGAAGTGGAAGGGAGACTGTGTTATACCTGCCCATAAACATTTACACATATTTACCACAACCATACGTATCTTTTATTTTTTGAGGAGTGCAATAGTGATAGTACAAACCTTACCCTAGTGCGAGGAAATGCAACCAGATAACTAAATTACAGGGCAAGGCAGACCAGGCCTTAAGCCTTGGTCGGTAACTGGTCTAGGATGGAAGCTCCGACAGGGGGACAGTTAAAGCATTGCTTCGCTAATACAGCAGCTTCTCCATCTTGCCGTGTCCAGATGTATTGCTGTTACCGTTCCTCTGAAGTAAACTAGGCAAGCAGAGAGAGGGATCATGCTGCATGGGCAACACATGGTCTCTATATTCAGCCTAGGCTTTGTGTTATAGAGAGGTATAACTCCATTTTACAAACTATCGTCTATCTCTATCAAGACGGCCAAGGTGCCAGTCAGTCACGTATCTTTCCACAGTGTAACATTCTGTCAAATTTAGTTATATGAATGAAGAATCCTGACTACAGTTGGGTATTTCTTTCCTTCGTAAAACTGGTGTTCAGTAACTTGTAATTATGTTGAATTGTACCTTTGTTAATAGTTTAATATTTACATATATCCATCTTGTATTTATTCAGCTTGTATTTTATTTACTTTATGAGTGTAACATATGTACTTGTTCATTATATACCTGCATACAAAATATTTGTACTTACAGTACTCCATACCTGCAGTGTCTGAGTGAGTTTTGTCCATAGGTATATGCGTATGTAGGGGGTTTTGATGAGTTTGATGAGTTTACTGTTTGAGTGAGTTTTGTCCATAGGTATATGCGTATGTAGGGGGTTTTGTTGAGTTTGATGAGTTTACTGTTTGAGTGAGTTTTGTCCATAGGTATATGTGTATGTGGGGGTTTTGTTGAGTTTTATGAGCTCAGTGTATGGGTGAGTTTTTCTAGTTAACATGCATGTGTGCTTTTTACTCAGTTTAAGATGCATATTAGTGTGAGTTTTGTTTATTGTTATTTGTGTATGATTGGGTGGGTTGTGTTAAATTATATATGTACGTGGGGAAGTCAATAAGTAAGTCACAAATGGCTGTAGAAAAATAACTAAATATGATAACAACTTGAAACCAGTTTATGTTTATACATATTGTCCCTTTATTTCTCAACATCATTTCCACCAACATTGATGCACGTATCCCATCGTTTTATCAGTCCATCCAAAACCGGCTGCATAGAACTGCTTGCTCTGTTTTCTACACCACGTTTTCACTTCATATTCAACTTCGGCGTCATTCGCGAAATGTCTCCCGCCAAGGTGGGTTTTCAGTGGACCAAAAAGGTGGAAATCGCTAGGGGCTAAGTCGGAGCTGTAAGGTGGATGTTCCAGAACTTCCCACCTTAGTTGGTTAATTTTCTCTTGAGTTAATCAAGCCGTATGTGGTCTGGCATTGTCATGAAGAAGCAACACTCCTCTAGCCAGCAGTCCTGGACGTTTTCTTCGAACTGCATCATGAAACATCGATAGAACTTCATAGTACGATTCAGAATTCACATTGTCACCTTTCTTCTTGAAATTGGTTAAAAGCACTCCTTGACAATCCCAGAACACTGTCAGCATAACCTTCCCTGCTGATGGCGTAACCTTGAATTTTTGGACACAAGGCGAAGAAGGATGTGTCCATTGCATTGAAGCACGCTTTGAGTCGGGCTGGTAGTGATGCACCCATGATTCGTCCCCAGTAACAGTCCTGTTCAGCATGTCTTCTCCTTCATCTTCGTATCGACAGAGATGATGCAAGGACAGGCCAAATCGGTTCATTTTGTGTTCCTCCTTCAATTGTCTGGGTACCCACCTTGAGCACACTTTCTTAAATTTCAATCGATCATGCATTATGCTGTATGCTGAACCATGTGAGCACCCTATTGCAGATGCTACAGAGTCTATCGTTACTCGCCTGTCACCTCTAATCATCTCCTCCACCCGCTGCACGGATGCTTCTGTTGCAATCTCAACAGGACGACCAGATCGGATTTCATCAACAATTTTAGAGCGTCCTTGAGAAAATGTTTCTACCCAGCTATGCACCGCTTTACGGGACAAACATTTGTCAGCATAAACAGGAAGCATTTCCTTATGAATGTCCTTTGCAGGCAGTCTTTTTGCCCACAAAAAAACGCACAACAGCACGTTGCTCTTTGGTTGTACACTCCGTAAGTACAGTCGCCATTTTGTTTATGCGCTGCGCATGCGCATGAGACACCTAGCGCCACCTGACGAACGGGAATATAAAGTTCGATGTTGATGTCACCTAATGACACCTGTAGAAAACACCAACTACACTATACACTTACCTACCATCCAACAGAACTGTGTGACTTATCTATTGACTCGCCCTCGTATGTTTGTGTGAGATGTGTCCATAGTTACTTGTGTATGTTTTACTTGGGGACGTAAATTACAAATACATCTGAAGTCGGAGTGGGTTCGTCTGATGGCGAGTGACACTGTTAATATGGAAAGCTAATAATCCTCAGACAAAAATCCAGTCCAGCACTACTAGAAGTAGTGTATATGGACTACGTTTGCGTTAATAACGAGCGAGCGCAAAACGAAAAAAGAGAAAAAAACTAGATATGTATGTTTGTGTGAGCTTTGTCCATAGCTATATATGTATGTTTGTGTGAGTTTTGTCCATAGCTATATATGTATGTTTGTGTGAGTTTTGTCCATAGCTATATATGTATATTTGTGTGAGTTTTGTCCATAGCTATATATGTATATTTGTGTGAGTTTTGTCCATAGCTATATGTGCATGTTTCTGTTTTTGTCAGTATTGTCCATAGTTTTGAATGCCAATGCATCACACTTTAAGAGTTACTTTGAGATGGCCACTGCATCGAGGGACTGAGCACGCATGGGTAGATCCAAATGTGGGGATGCTGTGATTACGTGATTGTGATAACATAAAATAACATAATTTCAGAGTTAAATAACATGACTTAAAAGTTAAATAACTAATATAACTTACGAGTTAAATAACATAACATAAGAGTTAAACAACATAACATACCTTAATCAGTTAAATAATATAACATAAGAGTTAAACCTCATCTCATTATGTTCCTCTTGTACCTTGCGGTGTCGAGGTGAAGTATAAACAACGGGAGAGTGCCCGCTTATGGGCTTCATGTATTGAGATTCCCATGGACTCTGCTATTCCCTGCGTCCATCGTTTACGTGGTCGGCCTCTTCCTCTGCTTCCATCTGGTCTGTACATCATTGCTTGTTGTGGTATACTGTTAGTTGGTAACCTACTTGCATATCCAAACCATTTGACTCGCTGCCTTCTAATAAAATCTAGCGCAGCTATAACCCACACTTTAGTCCTGATTTCTTCATTTCTGATCTTCTCTCTTCTTGATACATTGAGTATTCTTCTCAGGAATCTCACTGCTGTTGTTGTGATTTTTATTTTCTCTTTTTCTGTCATTGTCCAGGTTTGGCATTGGTAACATAGAGTTGGTAGGAAGATTGTGTTGTAAAGTGCTTTCTTAGTAGTTATTGATACATGTTTGTTCTTTGGTATTGGTACCATTTGTCCAATGAGTTGGTGCCTTATTGCATCAATTTTCGATCTCGTCTTCTGATTTGCCATTTAATGATATTATACTTCCTAGGTACTTGAAACTCTTTACTTGTTTCAAGGGATATTCTTTTGGGTGCACTGTTGTTGTTTCTTCTTCTTTAGTTATAGTCATTACCTCTGTTTTACTTGTAATAATTTTCATGTTATGTACCCTACACATTTCGTTTAGACTATTCATGTGGTTTTGTAATTCAGCTTCTGATTTTGCTATTAGTGCTTTGTCGTCCGCAAACAGGAGTTCTCTAATGGTGTAATTTACAGATGGTTCTTCTTCTGTGTTCTCGTCATGCGGTGTTCTTGCGGTCTCTGTTTGGCTGGTTTCTTTACATATGTTGTCTATATATGTTATGAACAAGAGAGGGGACAGGACACAACATTGTCATACTCCGGATCTTATGGTAAAGGGTTCTGAGTGCCCTCCAGTTAAATTAAATAACTTAACATAAGAGTTAAATAACATTACATAAAAGTTAAATAACGTAACACAAGGGTTAAATAATATACCATAAGAGTTAAATAACATAACTTAATCAGTTAAATAACATAAGAGTTAAATAACATGACTTAAAGAGTTACAACTCAGTTGTCCAGAGGATTTACTTTTACAATCAATTAAATAACCCTCCTGCCCCCGCCCCCTACACACACACACACACACACACACACACACACACATACACAATATGCTCTTGTACCCATGTGAGGCCGTGTATCGACCTTAAAGTCACTAAAAATATCTTACTCTGAGGGAGATTTGAACCTGGGGCTCCTAGATATGCAGGCAAGTGAACTAACTGCAATCCCAATGCAGCTCTTGGACAAATGAGTGCTCAGTCAAATATTTCAAAACATGACACGGGTGAAGAATGTAAAAGTTCTTTATTCAGCAAACACAGAAATAAAGTCGCCACGTCATTCAGTAAACATGTACATTCACTTCATCCAGTAGACATGGAAATTAAAGTCATTCAGCAAACATAGAAATTCACGTCATTCAGAACACAGGAATTCACGACCTCATTCAGCAAACAGCGAAATTCACCACGACATTCAGCACACATAAAAATCCACGACCTCATTCAGCAAACACAGAAATTCATCATGTCATTCAGCAAACACAGAAATTCACATCATTCAGCAAAAATAGAAATTCACCACGGCATTCAGCAGTGTTAATATCGGCACTGACTTGTTCAACTAACATCTCCCCAAAGGTAATGTCAGCTATGATACCAAAACATGCCAGATAGAATCACCTTAACATCTCCCAAAGTGACATCATGCCATGACACGAAGACATGCCAGATAAGACAGGTAAAATCACCTGAACATCTCCCAGAATTGACATCAGCCACGACACCAAGACATGCCAGGTAAGACCATCTGAACATCTCACAGAAGCGACATCAGCCAGGACACCACAACTCGCTGAGTTAGATCCACCGAGCTGTTATCTGGCAAGGGTTGCATCGATCTGCGTCACCCATGGCAACGTCAGCAAAATTTTCCTGCGGTAGTTCGGATCCATCTTTTTTTCAACGTTGAAATATATGGGGTTTCTCTCCAAGTACAGGGTCTCCAGTTTCTTCAGCTTTGTTAATTTTTGCACTTCTTCCCATGAATCCACGAGGTTGTCGTTGAACTGAGAAAATAAGAGAAAATGTCAAAGAATCTACCAGGTTGCTATTGAACCAAGAGGATAAGAGACAATGTCAAAAATATTCATTGAATTTGTCATACAACTGTGGAGGTAACGGGAAATGTCAAAGAATCTACTAGGTTGTCGCTGAATTGAGAAGAAAAAGGAAAATGTCAAAGAATCCTAGTGGCACTAGGTTATCATGCAACTGAGAAGTAAACGGAAAATGTCCAAGAATTCAAGAGGTTGTCATTGAACTTAGAAAAAAAAAGGAAAATGTCCAAGAATCCACATGGTTTTCGTTGAACTGAGAAGAGAAAGGAAACTGTCCAATCCCCAAAGTTGTCATGGAACAGAGAAGAAAATGGAAAATATCCAAGAATCCACAAAGTTGTCATTGAACAGAGAAGAAAATGGAAAATATCCAAGAATCCACAAGGTTGTCATTGAACAGAGAAGAAAATGGAAAATATCCAAGAATCCACAAAGTTGTCATTGAACAGAGAAGAAAATGGAAAATATCCAAGAATCCACAAAGTTGTCATTGAACAGAGAAGAAAATGAAAATATCCAAGAATCCACTAAGTTGTCACTGAACAGAGAAGAAAATGGAAAATATCCAAGAATCCACAAAGTTGTCATTGAACTCATAAGAAAAGGGAAAATGTCAAATAAATAACAACATCGACCATGTGTTAGTAAGGCACAGAAGAGAAGCCAAGAATACTAATACTGCAACGTACCATACATGATGTCAGAGGCCTCTAAGGAGGGTTGGTGCAGGGTGGCACCCCCAGCTTGAAGACAATTTTAACAAAACCTCACTCCAAGAGGTTGAATCATGCAAATATTAAGGCAGCAATGTAGACAAAATATGGGGAAACAGATAGAGATGTTAACATGAGAATAAAAAATTCAAGAAGAGCTATGATAAACCTTGGAAATTTGTGGAAATCAAAAGAAATGAAAACTTAGCACCACACTTTGAATATTTAATTCTAATGCTCAATCATTACTACTGTATGGACTTATGGAGCACACAATAAATGGATAGCAGCTCAAATAATGACAAATAAACTACAAACATGTATTAACTAGTGCCAGCGTAGAACAAAAGAACTATAATGGCATGACAGAATCGCTCATACGGATCAAAGCAGTGAACCAAGAAGTGAGGAAAGACACTGCCGCTGGATAGGACACGCATTGAGAACACCTGAACACAATGTAGCTAGACAGTCACTTCACTGGGATCTATGGGGGAAATGAAACACACAGAGAAAAGAAATGGAGACATAGATTAATACTTCGGGGCGTCAAATGTAAACCTTAATTTTTAAATTTTTTTTTTAATTGGGGGGGGGGGGGGGGTGTGTGTGTGAATATATTCTTAAAAATACAGAACAAATGTATCATTTTCCGATGTAGTCATCACTGCGTTCAATGCAAGTCCTCCAGCGCCGATAAAGTGCTTGGATATCTGTAGAAAAATTGACTCTGGAGTCACTTCTCGGTGTGCCTGACCAGGTCGTAAACAATCTCTCATAGACGTCACACCGTTTAGAAACTTCCTACTCCACTCATACACTTGCTGGACTGAAAAGCATGGAACACCATACTGGACCTTCATTCGCCGATGTACTTCTATAGGTTTCACCCCTTCACTTTTCAAAAAACGGATAACAGAACGCTGCTCAAAAGTTGAGCGGTCATCTTTAAACTGTCCTTATGACGTCACCGTGTTTGTCTGCACCGTGGTGTCACATGCTCGACACCCCTGATAACTTTAACAACAATATTGACAGGTTACAAGACTATGACATGGCTATTGTAATGTCTATCACACTTGTCAGGTTTTCATTTGAAACCCCCTGGTAAATAATATATGGAGGAAATGGATCCAGCTACAGTAGACAAGAAACTACAGGATGCTGTGACATGACTGATGGTTGTTAATTGACCAGGGCTGCCAGTTCCACCCACCTTAATATGGGTATCAGGAAATGTTCTGGGAAGTAAAGTCAGCCAACACGACACTGACTACATCACCCCTGGGTCCCCTGTGGTCCATGATCGTATGGGGCCAGCACCATGCACCCATTAAGTCCACGGGCGTAGAAAAGGGTTGTTTGAGTTTGTTTTAACCCAGCTCAAGGTGCTTTGGTCGGACACTGGCTAGCTAACTCGCCTGCCAGATGAGTGGCCCTAGGTCAAATCTCCCTTCAAGGCACGTGATTTTTTTTTTTTTTTTTTTTTTGCAATGCATAGCTCTGTCTGAATGAATCACTGAAAAACTAGAAGTAGATTGAGAGCTTTACCAAAGCACGACTACAAAAACCAATGGACGTTGCGGCCAAAGCCTTCGTCAGCACAGAACAAACAAACAAAAATAGATTAACAAATACACGATCGACACTACATGAAAGTACAAATTTCAACTTATCTGTGTCCTAGCTTGAAACGGCTATCCATGGATGGAATAAAACAGATGTTGTGGTTAACGGGGTCAACTGACTACAGGTCAGTACAGCCAGAAACTCGGTGATTGGATAAGTCAACCGGTGAGGGAACCCGCGCTGGGGGGATGGGGGTGCGCCCAGGAAAGGGAATGGAAAAATATGGATGTGTAACTCTGGGGCGATGTAACGGATGCAGTTCGCAATTCCGCACGCCAAGTTCGAAACGCTGCTGTGGGCAATATGGATGCAGACCAACAAGAGTTTGCTATCATAAAGTAGCACAAGTTACGGTTATTTAGAACGCAATGAGAAGAGACCCCACGCAAACCAACCAGGAAGTCACAGAAAGCAGAGATAATGCTGGTGTTGACTACCACGTCCTGCGAAGGACATGCAACTGGCTTGGAAGTGGTCTATACGACTGCAGAGATGGGGGTGGGGACAAGGGGCGTTGGGGACTTAAATAAAACTGTGTTGGACATTGAGGCCGTGAGGGTAGAGTGAACCCAACTGGAAGATAAGACGGTTTTCCAATGTCTTGCGATCGCGTTCGTGAGATGTGCACGATTTTATCGCCGTAACACGTATGTCAGCAACCCCACAGTGGTCGGAACTGTTGAAGTGTAGGGGTACCGGTTTCTTGGCACCACTGTCGATATCAGATAAATGTTGTCTAAATCTGTCCGCCAGACGAAGGCCTGTCTACCCAAGATACCTCATGTCGCAAAGTGTGCAGATGATGGCATAGATAATGTTGCGACTCGTAAATTTTTCTTTCTTTCTTTTCCTCACTTGTTTACAACTTAAGTGTAGTCAATACTCTCTGTAGATGTGATGGGCCTCTCTGTAGATGTGATGGGCCTCTCTGTAGATGTGATATGCCTCTATGTAGATGTGATATGCCTCTCTGTAGATGTGAAATGCCTCTATGTAGATGTGACGTGCCTCTATATAGATGTGATGGGCCTGTCTGTAGATGTGCCATGTCTCTCGGTAGATACGATGGGTCTCTTGATAGATGTGACGTGTCTGTAGATGTGACATCCTTGTCTGTAGATGTGACGAGCCTCTCTGTAGATGTGATGTGCCTCTCAGTAGATGTGACGTGTCTCTCGGTATATTACACGTGTCTCTCTGTAAATGTAACGTGTCTCTCTATAGATGTGATGTGCCTCTCTGTCGATGTAATGTCACTCTGTAGATGTAACGTCTCTCTGTTGATGTGATGTGCCTCTCTGTAGATGTAACGTGTCTCTCTGTAGATGTGATGTGTCTCTCTGTAGATGTAACATGTCTCTCTGTAGATGTGATGTGTCTCTCTGTAGATGTGATGTGCCTCTCTGTAGATGTGGCGTGTCTCTCTGTAGATGTGACGTGTCTCTCTGTAGATGTGGACGTGTCTCTCTGTAGATGTGACGTGTCTCTCTGTAGATGTGGACGTGTCTCTCTGTAGATGTGACGTGTCTCTCTGTAGATGTGACGTGTCTCTCTGTAGATGTGACGTGTCTCTCTGTAGATGTGCGTGTCTCTCTGTAGATGTGGCATGTCTCTCTGTAGATGTGACGTGTCCTCTCTGTAGATGTGGCGTGTCTCTCTGTAGATGTGGCGTGTCTCTCTGTAGATGTGGCGTGTCTCTCTGTAGATGTGCGTGTCTCTCTGTAGATGTGACGTGTCTCTCTGTAGATGTGACGTGTCTCTCTGTAGATGTGACGTGTCTCTCTGTAGATGTGGACGTGTCCTCTCTGTAGATGTGACGTGTCTCTCTGTAGATGTGACGTGTCTCTCTGTAGATGTGACGTGTCTCTCTGTAGATGTGACGTGTCTCTCTGTAGATGTAGCTTGTCTCTCTGTAGATTTGATGTGCCTCTCTCTAGATGCAATGTGTCTCTGTAGATATGATGTGCCTCTCTCTAGATGCAATGTGTCTCTGTAATATGATGTGCCTCTCTCTAGATGCAATGTGCCTCTGTAGATATGATGTGCCGCTCTGTAGAATAGTGATGTGTCTCTCTGTAGATGTGGCGGGTCTCTCAGTAATGGTGACGGGCCTCTCTGTAGATGTTATGTGCCTCTCTGTAGATGTAACGTGTCTCTCTGTGGATGTGATGTGCCTCTCTTTAGATGTGATGTGCCTCTCGGTTGATGTGACATGTCCTCTCTGTAGACGTGACGTGTCTCTCGGTAGATGTGACTGTGTCCTCTCTGTACATGTGAACGTGTCTCTGTAGATGTGACGTGCCTCTTCTGTAGATGTGATGCGTCTCCCTGTAGATGTGACGTGTCTCTCTGTAGATATGACGCACATCTCTGTAGATGTTACGCGCCTGTCTGTAGATGTGTCGTGGCTCTCTGTAGCTGTCACGTGTCTCTCAGTAGATGTGACGGGCCTCTGTGTAGTGCCTCCCTGTAAATGAGGCCGTGCCTCTCTGTAGATGTGAAGTTTCAGTCCCGGTCTTGCAGACCCCGATGGTGTCTGAACTTCACAAGTATAATAATAGCTCTGCAAGACAGTCCTCAACGAGTATTAACTCGGTGCCAGGTCAGGAGGGAAGTCACCAGGCCAACCATACTCTGATGGATGCAGGCCATTTTTAGGGCTCAAATTCCATGGACACCAGTGCCTGGGACTTAACCAGTCTTCCAAAGTATTCATTAACCTCCCAACCAACTTCTAAAACTGAATGCCATGCATTAGACTTAACCAGTCTTCCAAAGGATTCACCCCCCAGAGAACACTTAACTCTCACACATCTGTGCGACAGGTGCCTCCTTGGCATCTTCTGCAGTCTTTTCTGACTGATCCAGTTGTGCACGAGCTGTGTTTCTGCAAGTACTGATAGAGTTTCAGCTTGTGCTGATCCAGTGGAAGCATCTTCTGTTTGTGTCACCTTGGCATCTTCTGCAGTCTTTTCTGCTGATCCAGTTGCATATCTGCATCTGTAAACCATGTTTCTGCCAATACTGATGGAGTTTCAGTTTGTGCTGACCCAGTGGAAGCATCTTCAGTTTGTGTCTCTTTGTCATCTTCTGCAGTCTTTTATGGCTGATCCAGTTGCATATCTGCATCTGTAAACCATGTTTCTGCAAGCACTGATGGAGTTTCAGCTTGTGCTGACCAAGTGGAAGCATCTTCTGTTTATAATTAGCAGGTTCCCTATGCAAGTAGTGCATGTTGAAAATCCCACAGCAGTTACAAATAGCAACAAATTGGCTTTGAGGCTGAAGCCCTGGCAAAAATGTTAGGAAAGATAACGTACCCACGGGTAGACAGAGCCCGTTACTAGAGATAGAATATGTCTAGATGAAGCAAGCCTAACACAAATGCATCCCAAATCCGGCACACTGACCTTCGAGGTGCATTACTGGGTGTAACACACTTTCCCCAACAGAGGAACGAAGAAGCAGAAGGAGGATTCACCAACCAACTAACACAAACTACTCATGGAGGATTCACCAACCAACCAACAAAAACTACTCATGGAGGATACACTAACTGATCAACAAAAACTATACATGGAGGATTCACCAACTAACCAACCAACAAAAACTACTCATGGAGAATTCACCAACCTACCAACAAAAAATACTCATGGAGGATTCACCAACCAACCAACAAAAACTACTCATGCAGGATTCACCAACCAACCAACAAAAACAACTCAGGGGGATTCACCAACCACCCAACCATCAAAAACTACTCATGGAGGATTCACAAACCAACTAACAAAAGCTACTCACCCAAAACTCCTCCAAGTGTTCAAGATGATCAATGTTTTCAATTTTGCGTATCCTGTTCCCAGCCAGGTCCAGTGTTTTGAGTTTTGTCTAAGAGACGCATTATCAAAACGACGTCAGGTCAAGGAAGATTACTCTATAATGAAATATGTATCTTTATTCTTGGGAGCCAAGGTAGCGAAATTACTAGACGATAGCCTGTCGGCCTGGTGATCTCGGCTTTGATCAAGGCGGATTTTTAATATTAACCTGGCATCCCGGGTCGACCCAGTATAAAATGGGTATAAGTAAAGGCAGTCGCCGACACACTGACCACATCACTGACCACATCACTGACCACGTCACTGACCACATCACCGACCACATCAATGACCACATCACTGACCACATCACCGGCCACATCGCTGGCCACATCACTGGCCACATCACTGAACACATCGCTGACCACATCACTGACCACATCACTGACCACATCAATGAACACATCACTGACCACATCACTGACCACATCACTGGCCACATCACTGACCACATCACTGACCACATCACTGACGACATCACTGACCACATCACTGACGACATCACCGGCCACATCACTGGCCACATCACTGAACACATCATTGACCACATCACCGGCCACATCACCGGCCACATCACTGACCACATCCCTGACCACATCACTGACCACATCACTGACCACATCACTGACAACATCACTGACCACATCACTGACTACATCACTGGCCACATCACTGACCACATCACTGACCACATCACTGACCACATCACTGACCACATCACTGACCACATCACCGACCACATTACCGACCACATCACCGGCCACATCACTGGCCACATCACTGACCACATCACTGGCCACATCGCTGACCACATCACTGACCACATCACCGGCCACATCACCGGCCACATCACTGACCACATTACTGACCACATCACTGAACACATCACTGGCCACATTACTGACCACATCACTGACCACATCACTGGCCACATCACTGACCACATTACTGACCACATCACCGGCCACATCACTGGCCACATCACTGACCACATCACTGACCACATCACTGACCACATCACTGACCACATCACTGACCACATCACTGACCACATCACTGACCACATCACTGACCACATCACTGACCACATCACTGACTACATCACTGACCACATCACTGACCACATCACTGACCACATCACTGACCACATCACTGACCACATTACCGACCACATTACCGGCCACATCACTGGCCACATCACTGACCACATCACTGACCACATCACTGGCCACATCACTGACCACATCACTGACCACATCACCGACCACATCACCGTCCACATCACTGGCCACATCACTGAACACATCATCAGCCACATCACTGAACACATCATTGACCACATCACTGAACACATCATTGACCACATCACCAGCCACATCATCACTGACCACGTCAATGACCACATCACCGACCACATCACTTACCACATCGCCGGCCACATCACTGACCACATCATCACTAGCCACTTCACTGACCACATCACCAGCCATATAACCGGTTACATGACCGGCCACAACACTGGCCATATAACTGGCCACATCATTGGCCACATCACTGACCACATCACTGGCCACATTACTGACCACGTCACTGACCACATCACTAACCACATCATTGACCACATCACTGGCCATATAACCGGCCACATCACTGGCCATATAACCGGCCACATCATTGACCACATCACTCGCTATATAACCGGCCACATCATTGGCCATATAACCGGCCACATCATTGGCCATATAACCGGCCACATCACTGACCACATCACCGGCCACATCACCAGCCACATCACTGGCCACATCACTACATTCTGAATGCTCTACGAGAAGTAAGACTTTTGCGAGAACCAAGTGATTACTGTGATTCTGTCTGTCTGTGATATGTATATGTGATACTTATCTTTGATATTCTTATCTGTGTGATATGTATCTGTGATGCTTATATTTGATTCTTATATGTCTGTGATGTATATTTGTGAAACTTATCTTTGATTCGTATCTGTCTGTGATATGTATATGTGATACTTATCTTTGATATTCTTATCTGTCTGTGACATGTATCTGTGATACTTATCTTTGATTCTTATCCGTCTTTGATATTGTATCTGTGATAATTATCTTTGTTTTTTATCTGTCTGTGATACTGTATCTGTAATGCTTATGTCTGTGATATCTATTGTGATAGAAATTGATTTTTATTTGTCTGTGATATGTGACTGTGATACTTATCTTTGAGTCTAATCTGTCTTTGATATGTATCTGTGATACTTATCTCTGATTATCTGTCTATGATATGTATTTGTGATACTTAGTTTTGATTCTTAATTCTGTGATATTGTATCTGTGATACTTATCTTTGATTCTTATATGTCTGTGATATCTATCTGTGATACTTATCTCTGATTCTTTTCTGTCTGCAATATGGATCTGTGACACTTATCTATCTGTGATAATCTGTATGCCTGCTTATCAAAGTCACCTGTGATATATTTCTTTATCTGCTTAACAAATGTATATATATGATAATTCATCATCCTGTGCAGAATGCAGATCCCCCTCCTCCTTTTCCCCCAGTCTTTCAAAATGTATCTCTATTATAAGCCAGATGTGCTGCCTTGGTTGCTGTAATGTGTAAATTATCTGTGGTTGCTGTCATGTGTAAATTATCTGTGGTTGCTGTCATGAGTAAATTATCTGTGGTTGTTGTCATGTGTAAATTATCTGTGGTTGCTGTTATGAGTAAATTATCTGTGGTTGCTGCCATGTGTAAATTATATGTGGCTTTTTTGTGTGTAAATTATTTGTGTTCGCTGTCATATGCAAATTATCTGTGTGTGCTGTCATGTGTAAATTATATGTGTTTGCTGTTGTGTGTAAATTATCTGTTTGATGTCGTGTGTAAATTATCTTTGGTTGCTGTCGTGTATACATTATTATTGGTTGCTGTCGTGTAAATTATCATAGGTTGGTGTCAAGTGTAAATTATCATTGGTTGCTGTCGTGTGTACATTATATTTGGTTGCCGCAGTGTGTAAATTATCATTGGTTGCTGTGGTGTGTACATTATCATTGGTTGCTGTTGTGTGTACATTATCATTGGTTGCTGTCGTGTGTACATTATCATTGGTTGCTGTCTTGTGTACATTATCATTGGTTGCTGGTGTGTGTACATTATCATTGGTTGCTGTCGTGTGTACATTATCATTGGTTGCTGTCATGTGTACATTATATTTGGTTGCCGTCGTGTGAACATTATCATTGGTTGCTGTCATGGGTAAATTATCAATGGTTGCTGTCGTGTGTACATTATCACTGGTTGCTGTCATGTGTACATTATCATTGGTTGCTGTCGTGTGTACATTATCGTTGGTTGCTGTCATGTGTACATTATCTTTGGTTGCTGTTGTGTATAAATTATCTATCACATCTTTAATTCGACACTGCATGTTCCCTCTACTCCACATCTTCAATACACTTCCCACCATAGTTACCTTTTCCATACAGTCTCTCTCTCTCTCTCTCTCTCTCTCTCTCTCTCTCTCTCTCTCTCTCTCTCACACACACACACACACACACACATGCTCCCACGCACGCACGCACGCACGCTCCCACGCATGCACACACACACACACACACACACACACACACAAGAGCAACCAAGGATCTAACTTACACAACTCTGCAGGCCTTCAATACACTCCAGTCCATTGTGACTTATGTACAGCTCCGTAAGCTCCGTCAGGTTGTCCAGCCCCTCTATATGTAGCAGCCTGTTGCTCTGAGATGACACCAACCAACACTACTCAAATACAGTAAAATATTCAGCTAATTCCACAGCAGATACTACAGCAGGGATGCCAGGTGTAAAATCTTCACATATACTAGATCATGGCATTATAAAGTTTGATGATTGGTACACTTGCCACATATCTCACTTGGCAGATTTGCTTTACTTGCTTGAGCGGTCAAGAAGCACTTTCAATTCTTCATCTTCTTGTCTTTCGTACTTGTTATTCTTCACTGGAGTAGGCCACAACCAACCCTGACCCAACCCTCCTATCCTTACCCATCCCATGCAGCTCCATCCAAGACCTCCCCATATTATTCATTTCTATTTCTACTTCTCTTGTGTTTTTAGACCTTCGTCCGTAGCGAAGGTGTTACAGGCGCAGTTCGTAATCCCGCATAGAGCGTTAAAAACACAGCTGCTGGCGATTTGGCAGCAGACTGTCTGGACCTTCATTCACTGATGAATGTCTATAGGTTTCACCGCTTCACTGATCGAAAAACAAATAACAGAACGCTGCTCCACCTCGGTGAAAGTCAATAGTGGGGTGGCCATCTTTAAACTGTAATTATTACGTCACTGTGTTCGTCTGCACCATGAAGTCACATGCTTAATCCTCTTTACATTCTTAACAACAATATTGAGAGGTTACAAGACAACGGCATGGTTATTGTAATTTCTATCATACTTTTAAGGTTTTCATTTGAATCCCCCTCGCCCGTGCGTGCGTGCGTACGTGCGTGCGTGAGTGTACACACACATACACACACATACACACACACGCACGCACGCACACACACACACAGAGAGAGAGAGAGAGAGAGAGAGAGAGAGAGAGAGAGAGAGAGAGAGAGAGAGAGAGAGACCAGAATAAAATTATTATCAGCCTTAACATTTAGTGCTTATCAACAGTGTGGGATTAATAATGTGCATGTGGCCGCACATCCAATTAGTGGATGTATATGTGTTTTTATATAGGGTACAAGCCTTATCCTGGTGCGTGGAAATTCAACCTAAGACTAAATGTCATGGCAGGGCAGACCAGGCCCTAAGCCTTGGTCGGCAACTGGTCTAGGATCTAAGCTCCGGCAGACGGACAGTTAGAGCATTGCTATGCTGATCCGGCAGCTTCTACAGCTTGTCTTGTTCCAGGCGTATTGGAGACCTTTCCTCTGGCCAAGAAAGAAAGACATGGTCTCTACAATTCAGCCCAGGCTTTGTGTTATGGAGAGGAATAACTCCATCCAAGGTCTGGCTGTAGTTATTATGCCGTTTTTAAAGTTCAGTATAACAAAATATTGTATGTCAAGATGGCCAGGTGCCAGCAACTGTAAAATAATAGAGGCACTCGAGATGTGGTGTTATCGAAAAATGACAAGAAGCAGTGGGACTGAAACGGTGACAAATATACAAGTCAATCCATTCAAGTGTTTGGGTGCTTTGATAACAACAGATGGAAGATCCGTTGATAAAATTATATGTAGAATAGCCCAAGCAGAGGCAGAATTTCACAAGATAAAGAATATACTTTACAACATATCATGGTGAGATGCTCAAGATGCCTTGAAGAGATTAGAACAAGAATCGCCATGGCAAAAGTAGCCTTTAGCAAGATGAAAAACATACTGAACAATAAAAAAAAATGTCAATTGAAACGAGAAAAAGAGTGTTGAGGTGCTACATAGAACCTGTACTTTTATATGGATGTGAAGCTTGGACAATGAGCAGTCAGGCTGAAAAACTTCTGATGGCTGTAGAAATGTCGTTTCTGAGGAAAATACAAAGAATACCATGGACAGCCAGAAAAACCAATGAACAAGTCCTTCAAGAAACAAATGAAGATCGTAAACTGATTAGAGACATTAGAAGTAGACAGTCACAATTTTTGGGCATGTTATGAGAAGAAATGATTTGGATAACTTGGTGACAACTGGTAAGATCGAGGGGAACAGACCAAGGAGAAGACCTAGAAGCAAGTACCTGGATGGCTTGGCCTAGCGGCATGGTAGAGACAGAAACACAGAGCTGATCCACGACTCTGGTGATCGAGTGAGATGGGAGAACATGACCGCCCACGCTTACCGGCATGGCACATGATGGATGGATATCTTGGTCAACTGCCGTGAGAAAAGAGTTAAAGAGCTACATCAAGCCAATCTTGATGTACAGATGCAAATCATGGATAATTAGCAGACAAGTGAAGGAATATGTGGAAGCTGCTTACATGTGGATTTTTGTTTTTTTTTTAAGAATAATAATGAGGACACCACGGATGGATAAAAAAGCGCAATGAAGATATTTTGACAGAATTAAGTCTCAAAGAGAACTGGCTACTCGCATCATAAGAAGACAGTCTACATTCTTAGGGCATGTCATGAGAAGAAGAAAGCTGTAGTACTTCATGACAACAGGAATGCTGGATGGGAGAAGAGGCAGGAAAAGAGTGCTAGAGAAGATGATGGGCAGTGGGCATTATGGAATGGAGGAACATCAAACATTATAAAATGACACAAAGTAGTGCAGCTTTACATAACAGATTTACGACACATACAGGGCGTTGCGGCGATTAGCCTTCATCAGCAAACAAACACATTCACAAACACAACATATAGTCAAGGAGATCTCCTGTGACAACATCAAAAGGTGACGACAGGACGAGAAGAACAAAAGGATGAAGAAAAGAAAGCAATGAAGAAAAAATGAGAATTGAAAAAAAATTTCATACTTACCTCACAGCTCCGATCCGTGAGTAACTCAGAATATCCCCTATGTATTCTTTTTATACCGACGGAGCGAGATGGAGGATGAAGACAGGATGATATGTGTTACGGTTAAATGAGCACATAGAAAGAAGGGGTAACGGAGGCAGGAGGGCAGGACGGCAGTCTGTCCGGCAGGGGCATCCGAGCAATCACAGTGGATGCACTGACGAAGCGTGAGTGGGCGCAAGCATGATGGTGGTACCGACCAAAACCACATTATGCACTCATATATGTTGTTATGAGGCAAGTCCCAAAGTCTGGATGGACTGATATGCGTAAGTGCACATACATACATATACACCGCTCAGCAGACATTCATACACCAGTGTACATCTGCGTGTGCAAGGTAAATATAAGAAGAGAGAGAGGGAGAGAGAGAGAGAGACAGAGAAAGAAGAGAGAGAGAGGTTGGAAAAGTGCCTGCGAAATACCACATGAGGTATGTGGAGTCGGTCGGTCTACAAATACGAGGCTTCAATCATACTGTTCCCTATGAAATAGAGTCAGTAAGGTTGATTATTATACAACGTATTTTAGGATCAAATCACCCAGTGCTTGTGTTATTGGGGCTGTATAAGATCCAACCACCAGCAATACACATGGCATAGGTAGGCACAGAGAAGCAAGATTGTAGAGAGAGAGAGAACGAACGAACGAACGGACGAACGGACGAACGAACGAACGAACTTTATTTTAAAAGGGTAACAAATTGGGTACGCAGGCCCGTCTTACATTCGGCCCTTTCGATCACTCATCTTTCTTTCATCAAATGTGCATGTTTCATTACATAGGGGGGGGGGGGGGGGGGGGGGGGGGGGGAACATGTCAAATTGATTTTGTAAGCATAAACAATGCATATTACGCATGGTACATTCACATGGGGAAAAAAGCATTGTCAAATGAAAGTTGTACACTGTGAACAGTGCATATTGCAATGTTGTGAGACACATCCCCATCCACCCTCACACCCCGCAGCCACCCACACATCCCTCAGCCACCCACACATCTCTCAGCTACCTACACATCCCCCACCCACCACACATACCTCCACGCACTCACTCAGACTCAGGCAAACATACATGCCACCACCCATCCACCGATCCCCCACCCACACACATTTCCCCACCCACACATACATTTCCCAACCATCCCATAACCGACACACATACACACCCTCCCACATATTCTCCACCACCCACCCGCACACACCCAGCAAAACACACATCACAAAACCACACACACACACCACCGTCAACCCACACTTCCCGCACCTATCCACACATACATCCTGCACCCTAACAAATTTTCCCCAACCACCCACACACATTATCAGCCAACCTACACCCACTGACCCACCCAATATCCGCCACCTCTCAACTACACATCCTCCACCTATACATACATCCCCACCCACAAACACATCTCCCCACCTGCCCACACATATCTCCCACACACATATACCCCACCCATACACATTGCCAAGGAGCTTGTGCTGCCGCTCGTTAATGATAATTAACGAAAGTATCTTCTCACCTGTTTGAAAAATGCTCAAACGCAGCGAACGTAAATAACTGACGACAAACCGTGAGAACTGAAGGACGGCATTTATTCATGCACTGTAGAATCTTTCATGGATCAAACTACTCGAAGACAAATGAAGTGCCATTTAATACATGGTCGGTCTTCACTCAAAACATCTAAGAACTAGTTGTCCAAAACAATT
>JACEFZ010017789.1:800000-1084239 GCA_014155875.1 Cepaea nemoralis
AGCTCTTCAACTTGTCCATCAAGGGCATCAACTCTACCAACTTTCATATGTACATCCTGAGTCTGTTCTCTCCCCAGTTTGCTCATATTAGATAGAGGAGTATGTTTTCCTGCCGTACCAGCATGACCTGGCCCACTCCGGGAGGGGACCGTCTCATCCTCCTCATCTGACCAGGTATATTTCTGCTGGACTGATGTCCCACTGCCTGTCAATATTGCATCAAACTCACGCCTGTCCACAGACACTGCATCATCTTCTGTCCTCCATGTCCCGACCTGTTTGATCTTCCTGCTGGTACCTGTCAATACTGTATCAAGCTCATGCCTGTCTTCTGTCCTCAATGTCCTGTCCTGTTTGATCTTCTTGCTGTTACCCACAACATTGCCACTCTCTGCCTTATCATCATCATCATACTGTCTCTTCTTCTGGTTCTCTTTACTTTGTGTCCGCTGTTTCTTTCCCCTGGTCATTGCAAGCTTCCTTCTCGCTAAACCTCTTGTCACTTTCACAGGAAGCCAGTCATCACTTTCGTGATCATCTTCTTCACTCTCAACCACATCTTCATTCAGCTCATCTGTCACATAACGCAGAGGTGGCTCACTGCCGCTGACAACTTTAGCAGTCCTCATCTGATCATGTGCTTGACGCTTGCATTTCTCACGTTGTAGCCTTTGATGACTGTCAACATCTTCTTTAAGAGTCCATGGAAACTTTAGCTCAAAATCATCATCTTCATCACTGTCATATTTCCTAGGCTTGTCCATCCTGCTAGAACCCTGGTTCTGTGGGTACTTGCGTCTCAAAGCTCTTTCCCTCCAACCCTCCACATCTTGAGCCTGTTCATCCTGCAGCCTGGAGGTTCTGGCCCGCAGACAACCTTTCATGTGACAGCCGGATCTCACTGGCTTCCCCCAGGCTCTAGAGACTTGATTGATGTGCTGCTGAGCTCGGCAGACGCGGTGCATGTAGATGTCCAGCATCCGCTTGATCACGTCGGTGTAGACGCCCGGGTCCTGGACTGTGCCTGGGGCGTAGAAACTAGGCCACGATGCCTGCAGGAAGACAACAAACTTTACCAGCAAATACTCTCTCTCAAACCTGTCCCTGGCTAGTAATACTTACACATTACCTGAACAACTGGTTCACTATCAGTATGCCACAAGCCACTTCAGACGGCACACAGTGAGACCCACAAATATTACACACCTCTGCGGGTGGCAGACTGACATCTAGTTTAGTTTAGTTTAGTCGATGGATCAACATCACAGCCCACGAGTGTAACCCATAAGTGCTCAGTTCTCCTCCTAACTCAAACCTGAGTCTGGAGAAACTCAGCTCAGTGCACGAACTCCGTAGCACCGACGAGGATCCTGAAATACTTTGGGTATCATGAACAACCTTAGAGAAATGAAACCAATTTATAAAGAGCATTACAAAGAGTGCCTGAAAGATCATTACATCCCCCCCCCCCTCCCAACACTTCACTGAGATAAATGGAGGAAGAGAGCAAGACGGATCTGTGGTGGTACATTCCAACAGACTGTGTTTGTTGATCTCATGATGTTATTCTGTTACTCATAATATTCATGTAAACAAATGTAATATTGTTCACTAACAGACTTAACATTGTAAATAATATAATAATTGTTTGCATATCCTTTACAGGACTTTGCTGTCAACATCAGCATCTTTCAGCTGATTGTTGATTTCATGGCAAGATTACGCTCAGTAGTTTGCCAATGTTTTCTGAGCGGCTGACTCACATACCCCGTAAGTTACTGACGCAATTCGAACCACTGCTGATTCTCACCGTCATCACGTTACCTACAAGAGTATACGAGATTACGGAGAAAAGTCGCTAACATCTAGACCAGGAAGCCGGCATTGTAAATAAACATATGACTTAATATTGTCATCACAAGCAGACTCAATACTAACCAATAGCCAATTGTGTGCAAACAGAAAGACATGTTAGTCAGTTTAAAATTACCGTGGTAGACAATTGAAATTACTGTAAGAACATGTGTATATTTCAGCTTGAAGGATTTATCTAGTTATTTTACTTTATGTTGTGTGAATTCTGCAGTATGTACCTGACGAGATGCAGCGAAATATGCCAGGCAATAAATAGTGCAATCTATTGTTTGTGTCTTTGTTATTCAAAGACTCAATACTGACAGTCCTAACAGACAGACCTAATACTGTCATGCCTGGTAGACTTAATACTGTCACTAACAGACAATTGTCACAACAACAAGACTTAATACTGTCATAACTAACATATTTAATATTGTGATTAACAGACCTAATACTGTACGCCAATTACAATTGTATTTACCAATTTACATGCAGGTGCCAGTCTACCTACATCGGCAGAACGGAGAGGCAGTTGAATTACGGGGTGGTCAAACTCATACCCAATTGGATTGACAGAATAATAAACAAAGACTTTGGGAACTTGGCCAAGCCTACACACCACAAATCTCATATATCGTCAATTGGATGGCACATTTTGGAAACTGGTCATGTGATTGATAGGGACAATGCATCTTGTGTATTGTTTAACACAAAATGGTCATATATTAAAGCTGACAGAAGCAATCGCCATTAATTTACAGAGACAATTTTGTGCAAACAGAAAGACACAATACTCAGTTTAAAATTACCATGGTAGACAATTCAAATTATAGTGTAAATATATGTATTGTATATATCAACTGCCGGCTTCCTGGCGTAGAGGTTACGACTTTTCTCCGTAATCTTGTATACTCTCGTGGTTAACGTGATGACGGTGAGAATCAGCAGTGGTTCGAATCGCATCGGTAACCTACAGGGTATGTGAGCTGGCCGCTCAGAAAGCAATAGCAAACTACTGAGCTCTTGCCAACAAATCAACATACAGCTGAAAGATGCTGGTGTTGACAGCGATGTCCTGTAAAGGATATGCAAAACAAAAACACAAACAAACAAAAACAAAAACAAAAATATATCAACTGGAAGGATTTAACTAATTATTTTACTTTATGTTGTGTGAATTCTGCAGTATGTGCCTGACGAGTTGCAGCGAAATATGCGAGGCAATAAATCGTGCAATCTATTGTTTGCATCTTCGTTATTCAGATGTAAAACTGTTATAAATAGATGGACATATACTCTGATGTTGACTGAGTTGACGTCGCAATGCCTGTGACAAGAGAGTTGAGCTGAGTTAAGAACCGACATCACTGCACTCAGGACATTCCCATACGTGCTCCGTCCCCTCGTTCAACAGCCAGCATAGAGTCATAATACTAATCGTTCCCACCGCTATCTGATTAAATGTTCTCCTGGTCTTCCCTCTCAGTTTTGATATTCTTTCATAACCCCTGCCGAGCCCCCGCAATCTCATTCTTTCCACATATGGGTTCTCAATCTGTTCCTCCGCCTTCTCCACCTGGTCACACAAGCGCACGACCACCTCCCCCTTGTCCATAGGCAAGATACCACCAAGAGGTGCCCTCCCTGCTAGCCTATCAGCCTGTGACAAGTGAACAAAAGCAAGACAACTACTGACAAGTTATGTACAACTACCAAAGTGTAACTACTCATCTGTTTATGTGTTACCTTCACTTGATTCGGCTGGGCTCTGGAGACAAAAAGACAGAAACTTCTGTAAAACACAGAAGCTATAACGCAACTTCACCACCAGGCAATCTCAGTCACAAGAAACAAGGTCAAGTTCACCACACAACAAACAAGGTCAAGTTCACTACACAACAGTTACTGACTTACAGGGTCAGAATTGTTCACGGCTGACTTAACTCTGCCAGCTTCTCTCTGGGTGGTCAGTGTAAATTCAGTCTCTCTCTGGATCTCATCACACCTTGTTCCTCTTGTACCTTGTGGTGTTGAGGTGAAGTATAAACAGCGTGAGAGTGCCCGTGATGGTCTTCATTATCGTGATTCCCATGGACTCTGTTATTCCCTCTTTCCATCGTTTAAGTGGTCGGCCTCTTCTTCTGCTTCCATTTGGTCTGTACATCATGGCTTGTTGTGGTATACTGTTAGTTGCTAACCTAGTTACATAGCCAAACCATTTGACTTGCTGCCTTCTAATAACATCTAGTGCAGCTATAACCCAGACTTTAGTTCTAATTTATTTTTGATCTCGTTTTCTAATTTGCCATTTGATGATGGTTTACTTCCTAAGTACTTGAAGTTCTTTACTTGTTTCTGGGGGTGTTCTTTTAGATGAATCTTTGTTTTTTTTTTCCTTTTCTGGTTATGGTCATTACCTCTGTTTTACTGGTGCTAATATTCATGTTATGATCCTTACACATTTCGTTTAGATTATTCATATGGTCTTATAATTCTGCTTCTGATTTTGCTATTAGTGCTTGATATAGGAGTTCTTTAATGGTGTAATTTACTGTTGGTTCTTCTTCTGTGTCCTGTCCCTCATGCAGTGTTCTTGCGGTCTCTGTTTGGCTGGTTTTCTTTACATAAGCTGTCTATGTAGGTTATGAACAAGCAGGACACAACCTTGTCGTACTCCGGATCTTATGGTGAAATGTTCTTAGTGTCCTCCATTTGTTCTCACTTTGCATTTACTGTTGTATAAGCTTCTTTTAGATGTGTACTCACTCCATATCGCACAGCTTGTTTCTATCTACTCTATCAAATGCCTTTTCTTGGTCAACAAAGGCTAAGTAGAGTGTTTCATTAAATTTTATTGATTTTTCTATAAATTGTCTAAGAGCAAGGATGACATCTGCACATTCTTTGTTTCTCCTAAATCCAAGTTATGTTTCGCTTAGCTGGGGTTCTATTGTAATTTGTAATATTTTCTCAAGAATTTTGCAAAATATTTTGCCAATATGACTGGGTAGTCAGTGTAAATCCAGTTTCTCTCTGGGTAGTCAGTGTAAATCTGGTTTGTCTCTAGGTAGTCAGTGTAAATCTGGTTTGTCTCTAGGTAGTCAGTGTAAATCTGGTTTGTCTCTGGGTAGTCAGTGTAAATCTGGTTTGTCTCTGGGTAGTCAGTGTAAATCTGGTTTGTCTCTGGGTAGTCAGTGTAAATCTGGTTTGTCTCTGGGTAGTCAGTGTAAATCCAGTTTCTCTCTCTGGGTAGTCAGTGTAAATCTAGTTTGTCTCTGGGCAGTCAGTGTAAATCTAGTTTGTCTCTGGGTAGTCAGTGTAAATCTAGTTTGTCTCTGGGTAGTCAGTGTAAACCTGGTTTGTTTCTGGGCAGTCAGTGTAAATCTAGTTTGTCTCTGGCTAGTCAGTGTAAATCTGGTTGGTCTCTGGGTAGTCAGTGTAAACCTGGTTTGTCTCTGGGTAGTCAGTGTAAATCTTGTTTGTCTTTAGGTAGTCAGTGTAAATCTGGTTTGTCTCTGGGTAGTCAGTGTAAATCTAGTTTCTCTCTGGGTAGTCAGTGTAAATCTAGTTTCTCTCTGGGTAGTCAGTGTAAATCTAGTTTCTCTCTCTGGGTAGTCAGTGTAAATCTTGTTTGTCTTTAGGTAGTCAGTGTAAATCTGGTTTGTCTCTGGGTAGTCAGTGTAAATCTAGTTTGTCTCTGGGTAGTCAGTGTAAATCCAGTCTCTCTTTCTCTGGGTAGTCAGTGTAAATCTAGTTTGTCTCTGGGTAGTCAGTGTAAATCTAGTTTCTCTCTCTGTCTGGGTAGTCAGTGTAAATCTAGTTTGTCTCTGGGTCATTCATTCATTCAGTAGCATGTCCTTTGCAGAACCTCGCTCCCATAACAACCTTCCGGAAAACTTCTCGATCACAAGCAAGATGTCCCGCGTCTGATACACCCATCTGGAGATCATCCGCCACATCCTGCACCCATCTTCTCTTTGGCCTTCCTCTTCCTCTCTTCCCAGGCATATACCCTTCCATTATTGTTCTCTCCAAACTGTCATGACGTTTCAAGTGACCAAAATACTTCAATTTTCTTTGTTTTATCGTCTTTAATAGCCATCCCTCCTCAATATTCAACTCTTGAAGTATGGTTGCATTTGTTCTTTTCTTTACCCAAGATATTCTTAGAACTCGTCTATAACATTTATATTCAAAGGCATGTATGCGCTGTTCAGCTTGTTTAGTAAGTGTCCATGTCTCACAGGCGTATGTTGCAATGGGAAAGATGCATGCTCTTAAAAATCTAATTTTTGTAGTTCTGTCTGTCCCACTCCATAATTTATTCATCTGTTTTAGTCTTTGAAGAGCAATGGATAGTCTCTGGGTAGTCAGTGTAAATCTAGTTTCTCTCTGGGTAGTCAGTGGAAATTCATTCTCTCTCTCTCTCTCTCTCTGTCTGTCTGGGTAGTCAGTGGAAATTCAGTCTCTCACTCTGGGTAGTCAGTAGAAATCCAGTTTGTCTCTGGGTAGTCAGTGAAAATCCAGCCTCTCTCCCTCTCTGTGGGTAGTCAGTGTAAATCCAGTTTCTCTCTCTCTCAGGGTAGTCAGTGTAAATCTAGTCTCTCTCTCTCTCTCTCTCTCTCTCTCTGGGTAGTCAGTGGAAATCTAGTCTCTCTTCCTCTCTCTGGGTAGTCAGTGGAAATCCAATTTCTCAGACAAGGAAGAAAATTAGTAGTTTTTATGTTAAAAATACCTTGGGAGTTGGATATTGTAAAATGTCAGCTGGAAAGTACAACTATCTTGGAACAGTCAAAACATCTGATCAGAGGTGCCTTGAAGAGATCAGAACAAGAATCGATATGGCAAAGGTAGCCTTTTGAAAGACGAAAAACATACTGACCAATTAAAAAGATGTCAAATGCAATGAGAAAAAATAGTGTTGAAGTGCTACATAGAACCTGTACTTTTGTATGGATGTGAAATGTGGACAATCAGCAGAAAAGCTGAAAAACATCAGATGGCTGTGGAAATGTGGTTTCTGAGGAAAATGCAAATACCATGACAGACAGAAAAACCAATGAGCAAGTCATACAAGAAACAAATGACAACAGTAAACAGATTAGAGAAATTAGACGTAGACAGTCACAATTTCTGGGTACAATATGAGAATAAATAAACGAGAACTTGGAGACAATTGGCAAGATTTAAGGGAAAAGAACAAGAGGAAGGCAGAGAAGTAAATATCTGGATGGCTTGGCCATGTGGCATGGCCAAGACAAGAATATGGAGCTGATCCACGACTCTGGTTATCGTGTGAAATACCAAAACATGACCGCCAATGCTTATCGACATGGCACATGATGATGATGATGATGAAAGACTATCGCCAAAGCAATATTTCTATATTGCAAAGCCAATTTACAAAGGAATATTTCTGAATTAACAAAACCCATTCACAAAGGAATATTTCTACATTACAACAACCGTTCACAAAGGAGTATGTCTATTATGAATGAATTCTTGTGATTCTGACATCTGACATGCTATTTAAATGCAACAGTGAATGCACTAATTGATTACCTGTATATCCTCGTCAGGGGCACATCTTGTTCAACCTCCTAAATGAGAAATACAAATCTGAATTTACACCAGCAAAAGTTCATGTATTTATTTATTTGTTTGCTTGTATGTTTGTGCTCCACATCTACATAAATGTTTCACTCATATTTTCTGTTCACTTACTTATGAACAACCTGTTCTCCAATCTCTGGTGTGAACGAGATTATGATCTTCTTCTTCTTCGCTCATCTGGATTTTTTTTTCGGATGTGACTGCATTGTGCCTGTTTACAGCAGAGCTGCGTTCTTGCACCGTTAGACCGACACATCCGACTTCTGCGGGCATTTGTTGACCGTGTTAACCTTCCGGGGATATTATTATCTATACACAGTCTAGTCAACCTGGCTCAAACATCAGCCTGATCTACATATAGTCTAGTCCAGTCCCTGACTGATGAGATCCTGACTGAAGACATCTACATATTGTCTAGTCCAGTCCCTGACTGATGACATCTACATATAGTCTAGTCCAGTCCCTGACTGATGAGATCCTGACTGATGACATCTACATATAGTCTAGTCCAGTCCCTGACTGATGGGATCCTGACTGATTACATCTACATATAGTCTAGTCCAGTTCCTGACTGATGAGATCATCCTGACTGATTACATCTACATATAGTCTAGTCCAGTCCCTGACTGATGGGATCCTGACTGATGACACCTACATATAGTCTAGTCCAGTCCCTGACTGATGACAACTACATATAGTCTAGTCCAGTCCCTGACTGATGAGATCCTCCTGACTGATGACATCTACATATAGTCTAGTCCAGTCCCTGACTGATGAGATCCTGACTGATGACATCTACATATAGTCTAGTCCAGTCCCTGACTGATGGGATCCTGACTGATGACATCTACATATTGTCTAGTCCAGTCCCTGACTGATGACATCTACATATTGTCTAGTCCAGTCCCTGACTGATGACATCTACATATAGTCTAGTCCAGTCCCTGACTGATGGGATCCTCCTGACTGATTTCATCTACATATAGTCTAGTCCAGTCCCTGACTGATGGGATCCTCCTGACTGATGACATCTACATATAGTCTAGTCCAGTCCCTGACTGATTAGATCCTGACTGATGACATCTACATATAGTCTAGTCCAGTCCCTGACTGATGAGATCCTCCTGACTGATGACATCTACATAGAGTCTAGTCCAGTCCCTGACTGATGGGATCCTGACTGATGACATCTACATATAGTCTAATCCAGTCCCTGACTGATGACATCTACATATAGTCTAGTCCAGTCCCTGACTGATGGGATCCTCCTGACTAATTTCATCTACATATAGTAGTCCAGTCCCTGACTGATGAGATCCTCCTGACTGATGACATCTACATATAGTCTAGTCCCTGATTGATGAGATCCTGACTGATGACATCTACATATTGTCTAGTCCAGTCCCTGACTGATGACATCTACATATAGTCTAGTCCAGTCCCTGACTGATGAGATCCTCCTGACTGATGACATCTACATATAGTCTAGTCCAGTCCCTGACTGATGGGATCCTGACTGATGACATCTACATATAGTCTAGTCCAGTCCCTGACTGATGAGATCCTGACTGATGACATCTACATATAGTCTAGTCCAGTCCCCTGACTGTATGGGATCCTGACTGATGACAATCTATCATATTGTCTAGGTCCGTCCCTGACTGATGAGATCCTGATGATGACATCTACATATACGTCTAGTCCAGTCCCTCTGACTGATGAAGATCTACCAATTAGTCTGAGTCCAGTCCCTGACTGATGAGATCCTGTGACTGCTGACATCTACATATTGTCCTAGTCCCAGTCCCTGACTGATGACATCTACATATAGTCTTAGTCCATTCCCTGACTGATGAGATCCTGACTGATGAGGATCCTCCTGACTGATGACATCTACATATGTCTAGTTCCAGTCCCTGCTTATGAACATCTACATATAGTCGATAGTACCAGTCCCGACTGATGAAATCTACGTATAAGTCATATGTCCAGTCCCTGACTGATATCCTGACTGATGACATCTACCATATTGTCTAAGGTCCAGTCCCTGACTGATGACATTCTACATATAGTCTAGTCCCAGTCCGCTGACTGATGATAGTCTAGTCCAGTCCCTGACTGATGAGATCCTGACTGATGACATCTACATATAATCTAGTCCAGTCCCTGACTGATGACATCTACATATAGTCTAGTCCAGTCCCTGACTGATGAGATCCTGACTGATGACATCTACATATAGTCTAGTCCAGTCCCTGACTGATGAGATCCTGACTGATGACATCTACATATAGTCTAGTCCAGTCCCTGACTGATTAGATCCTGACTGATGACATCTACATATAGTCTAGTCCAGTCCCTGACTGATGACATCTACATATAGTCTAGTCCAGTCCCTGACTGATGAGATCCTGACTGATGACATCTACATATAGTCTAGTCCAGTCCCTGACTGATGAGATCCTGACTGATGACATCTACATATAGTCTAGTCCAGTCCCTGACTGATTAGTCCCTGACTGATTAGATCCTGACTGATGACATCTACATGTAGTCTAGTCCAGTCCCTGACTGATGGGATCCTGACTGATGACATCTACATATAGTCTAGTCCAGTCCCTGACTGATGGGATCCTGACTGATGACATCTACATATAGTCTAGTCCAGTCCCTGACTGATGGGATCCTCCTGACTGATTTCATCTACATATAGTCTAGTCCAGTCCCTGACTGTTGAGATCCTCCTGACTGATGACATCTACATATAGTCTAGTCCAGTCCCTGACTGATTAGATCCTGACTGATGACATCTACATATAGTCTAGTCCAGTCCCTGACTGATGAGATCCTCCCGACTGATGACATCTACATAGAGTCTAGTCCAGTCTCTGACTGATGGGATCCTGACTGATGACATCTACATATAGTCTAGTCCAGTCCCTGACTGATGGGATCCTGACTGATGACATCTACATATAGTCTAGTCCAGTCCCTGACTGATGAGATCCTGACTGATGACATCTACATATAGTCTAGTCCAGTCCCTGACTGATGAGATCCTGACTGATGACATCTACATATAGTCTAGTCCAGTCCCTGACTGATTAGATCCTGACTGATGACATCTACATGTAGTCTAGTCCAGTCCCTGACTGATGGGATCCTGACTGATGACATCTACATATAGTCTAGTCCAGTCCCTGACTGATGGGATCCTGACTGATGACATCTACATATAGTCTAGTCCAGTCCCTGACTGATGGGATCCTCCTGACTGATTTCATCTACATATAGTCTAGTCCAGTCCCTGACTGATGAGATCCTCCTGACTGATGACATCTACATATAGTCTAGTCCAGTCCCTGACTGATTAGATCCTGACTGATGACATCTACATATAGTCTAGTCCAGTCCCTGACTGATGAGATCCTCCCGACTGATGACATCTACATAGAGTCTAGTCCAGTCCCTGACTGATGGGATCCTGACTGATGACATCTACATATAGTCTAGTCCAGTCCCTGACTGATGGGATCCTGACTGATGACATCTACATATAGTCTAGTCCAGTCCCTGACTGATGAGATCCTGACTGATGAGATCCTGACTGATGACATCTACATATAGTCTAGTCCAGTCCCTGAATGAGATCCTGACTGATGACATCTACATATAGTCTAGTCCAGTCCCTGACTGATGAGATCTACACATTGTCTAGTCCAGTCTCTGGCTGATGACATCTACATATTGTCTAGTCCAGTACTCTGGCTGATGACATCTACAGTCTAGTCCAGTCTCTGGCTGATGAGATCTACAAGTCTAGTCAGTCCCTGGTCCAAATATCAACCTGATTTACCTAAACTAGTTCAATGGTTTTCAAACTGCCTACCTCACTTCAATGTTGGTATAAATATGTGTCCTTGCAAACCAGCAAATATACATGGGTTAAGTAGGTAAGGAACCTACGCCTGGTCTAGCAAACCGGTAGGGAATTTACTTGATCCTAAAAATTCTGCTCAAGATTTATGGAGAAAATTGGAGGAAAGGTGCTAGTCACGGCGCTGGAACTCCAATTAACCATCCCCACGACGCCTAACGGCATAAGTGGAAGAAACAACAACAACAACAACAACAGCCAAACCAATTAAACAAAATGCCTCCCACAACGCAGAAGCAAACAAGGGAACTAACTCCCAGTAGCCATGTCAGGCTACTCTCTCAGAATGAACATATCACACCATCATTAACCTCTTTCTTGTCACCAATAAACTTATTTTTGGAAAATAAATGTGGGGATATTCCACATTAAACATAAGTGATGCACGCAACAAACATTATATTGTATGTAGGTTTTAGAATATTTGGAATATGAGCATGGATGAGGTCAATCACAAACTATAGTGCTTTTTTATACAACACAAAACGAGCAACTGTATATCATGTACATATAGAGAGAGGAAGAATGACATCAATAAGTGCACAAACCACACAGGAATGAAGTCTGGGGAGAACCGATGCAGCACTGCAAGACTCAAGCATCCTTGAACTATCGGCTTGTTTCACAATGCCATCGTGTAAGTGTGAAATTACCATTGGCTCATCTTGGCTGTGAGTGTCCGAGCTATTACTGGTAGTCTGTGTCTCCGGAATGGTCTCCTCCATCATCATCTTGTGTGTCAAGGTTTGAGGCGATCTGATACATATTAATAAGAATGTGTACAAGTTAAACAAACAGACGGGATCTCACTAAGTAGCAAGATGTATTATGTAAACAGGGAGCTGATTTCAACAGTATAACCACTTCAATGTATCAGATGACAAAGTAGATTGCAGCATCATGATTGCCAATGTATTAGATGACAGAATAGATTTCAGCGTCATGATTGCCAATGTATTAGATAACAGAATAGATTGCAGCGTCATGATTGCCAATGTATTAGATAACAGAGTAGACTGCAGCATCATGATTGCCAATGTATTAGATAACAGAATAGATTGCTGCGTCATGATTGCCAAAGTATTAGATAACAGAGTAGACTGCAGCATCATGATTGCCAATGTATTAGATAACAGAATAGATTGCAGCGTCATGATTGCCAAAGTATTAGATAACAGAGTAGATTGCAGCATCATGATTGCCAATGTATTAGATAACAGAATAGATTGCAGCATCATGATTGCCAATGTATTAGATAACAGAATAGATTGCAGCATCATGATTGCCAATGTATTAGATAACAGAATAGATTGCAGCATCATGATTGCCAAAGTATTAGATAACAGAATAAATTGCAGCATCATGATTGCCAATGTATTAGATAACAGAATAGATTGCAGCATCATGATTGCCAATGTATTAGATAACAGAATAGATTGCAGCATCATGATTGCCAATGTATTAGATAACAGAGTAGACTGCAGCATCATGATTGCCAATGTATTAGATAACAGAATAGATTGCAGTGTCATGATTGCCAAAGTATTAGATAACAGAGTAGATTGCAGCATCATGATTGCCAAAGTATTAGATAACAGAATAGATTGCAGGATCATGATTGCCAATGTATTAGATAACAGAATAGATTGCAGCATCATGATTGCCAAAGTATTAGATAACAGAGCAGATTGCAGCATCATGATTGCCAAAGTATTAGATAACAGAATAGATTGCAGCGTCATGATTGCCAAAGTATTAGATAACAGAGTATATTGCAGCATCATGATTGCCAATGTATTAGATAACAGAATAGATTGCAGCATCATGATTGCCAATGTATTAGATAACAGAATAGATTGCAGCATCATGATTGCCAAAGTATTAGATAACAGAGTAGATTGCAGCATCATGATTGCCAAAGTATTAGATAACAGAGTAGATTGCAGCATCATGATTGCCAAAGTATTAGATAACAGAATAGATTGCAGCGTCATGATTGCCAATGTATTAGATAACAGAGTAGATTGCAGAGTCATGATTGCCAAAGTATTAGATAACAGAATAGATTGCAGCGTCATGATTGCCAATGTATTAGATAACAGAATAGATTGCAGCGTCATGATTGCCAAAGTATTAGATAACAGAATAGATTGCAGCGTCATGATTGCCAATGTATTAGATAACAGAATAGATTGCAGCATCATGATTGCCAAAGTATTAGATAACAGAATAGATTGCAGCGTCATGATTGCCAATGTATTAGATAACAGAGTAGATTGCAGCATCATGATTGCCAATGTATTAGATAACAGAATAGATTGCAGCGTCATGATTGCCAAAGTATTAGATAACAGAGTAGATTGCAGCATCATGATTGCCAATGTATTAGATAACAGAATAGATTGCAGCGTCATGATTGCCAAAGTATTAGATAACAGAGTAGACTGCAGCATCATGATTGCCAATGTATTAGACAACAGAATAGATTGCAGCGTCATGATTGCCAATGTATTAGATAACAGAATAGATTGCAGCGTCATGATTGCCAAAGTATTAGATAACAGAGTAGATTGCAGCATCATGATTGCCAATGTATTAGATAACAGAATAGATTGCAGCGTCATGATTGCCAATGTATTAGATAACAGAGTAGACTGCAGCATCATGATTGCCAATGTATTAGATAACAGAATAGATTGCAGCATCATGATTGCCAAAGTATTAGATAACAGAGTAGATTGCAGCATCATGATTGCCAAAGTATTAGATAACAGAGTAGATTGCAGCATCATGATTGCCAAAGTATTAGATAACAGAATAGATTGCAGCGTCATGATTGCCAATGTATTAGATAACAGAGTAGATTGCAGAGTCATGATTGCCAAAGTATTAGATAACAGAATAGATTGCAGCGTCATGATTGCCAATGTATTAGATAACAGAATAGATTGCAGCGTCATGATTGCCAAAGTATTAGATAACAGAATAGATTGCAGCGTCATGATTGCCAAAGTATTAGATAACAAAGTAGATTGCAGCATCATGATTGCCAATGTATTAGATAACAGAATAGATTGCAGCATCATGATTGCCAAAGTATTAGATAACAGAATAGATTGCAGCATCACGATTGCCAATGTATTAGATAACAGAATAGATTGCAGCATCATGATTGCCAAAGTATTAGATAACAGAATAGATTGCAGCATCATGATTGCCAATGTATTAGATAACAGAATAGATTGCAGCATCATGATTGCCAAAGTATTAGATAACAGAATAGATTGCAGCATCATGATTGCCAATGTATTAGATAACAGAATAGATTGCAGCATCATGATTGCCAAAGTATTAGATAACAAAGTAGATTGCAGCATCATGATTGCCAATGTATTAGATAACAGAATAGATTGCAGCGTCATGATTGCCAAAGTATTAGATAACAGAATAGATTGCAGCATCATGATTGCCAAAGTATTAGATAACAGAGTAGATTGCAGCATCATGATTGCCAAAGTATTAGATAACAGAATAGATTGCAGCGTCATGATTGCCAACGTATTAGATAACAGAGTAGATTGCAGCATCATGATTGCCAATGTCTCTAGACCAGGAACCCGACAAAGGAGAAGAATCCATTTCAAAACAAAAAAGTTCTCTGAGTGTTGGAGCCTCATCTGTGCCAGATGGGAAATATTCTCACCAACAAAAACTGTCACTGTAGTGAGAACAAGAGTGCTGAAGGATTATATAGAACCTATACTGTTGTATGCATGTATGATAATAAACAAGATGAGAGACAAGCAATGGAAATGTGGTTTCTTAGGAAGACACAAATAATACCATGGACATACAGAAAAATATATCAGAAAGTCAAAGAAACAAACAAAAACCATAAACTGATTAGAGAAATTAAACGCAGGCAGTCAAGATGCTTTGGGCATATTATGAGGAGAGATGAACTTGATAATTTAGTGATAACCAGCCAAAAATTGATGGGGTGAAGCAGGCATAGCTGGACAAGAGCAAAGATGGGGTGAGGCATGGCATAGCTGGACAAGAGCAAAGATGGGGTGAGGCATGGCATAGCTGGACAAGAGCAAAGATGGGGTGAGGCATGGCATAGCTGGACAAGAGCAAAGAGCTGATGGGGTGAGGCATGGCATAGCTGGACAAGAGCAAAGAAGCTGATGGGGTGAGGCATGGCATAGCTGGACAAGAGCAAAGAACTGATGGGGTGAGGCATGGCATAGCTGGACAAGAGCAAAGACTGATGGGGTGAGGTATGGCATAGCTGGACAAGAGCAAAGAACTGATGGGGTGAAGCATGGCATAGCTGGACAAGAGCAAAGATGGGGTGAGGCATGGCATAGCTGGACAAGAGCAAAGATGGGGTGAGGCATGGCATAGCTGGACAAGAGCAAAGAGCTGATGGGGTGAGGCATGGCATAGCTGGACAAGAGCAAAGAGCTGATGGGGTGAGGCATGGCATAGCTGGACAAGAGCAAAGATGGGGTGAGGCATGGCATAGCTGGACAAGAGCAAAGAGCAAAGATGGGGTGAGGCATGGCATTAGCTGGACAAGAGCAAAGAGCTGATGGGGTGAGGCATGGCATAGCTGGACAAGAGCAAAGAGCTGATGGGGTGAGGCATGGCATAGCTGGACAAGAGCAAAGATGGGGTGAGGCATGGCATAGCTGGACAAGAGCAAAGAGCTGATGGGGTGAGGCATGGCATAGCTGGACAAGAGCAAAGAGCTGATGGGGTGAGGCATGGCATAGCTGGACAAGAGCAAAGATGGGGTGAAGCATGGCATAGCTGAACAAGAGCAAAGATGGGGTGAGGCATGGCATAGCTGGACAAGAGCAAAGATGGGGTGAGGCATGGCATAGCTGGACAAGAGCAAAGATGGGGTGAGGCATGGCATAGCTGGACAAGAGCAAAGAACTGATGGGGTGAGGCATGGCATAGCTGGACAAGAGCAAAGAGCTGATGGGGTGAGGCATGGCATAGCTGGACAAGAGCAAAGAACTGAAGGGGTGAGGCATGGCATAGCTGGACAAGAGCAAAGATGGGGTGAGGCATGGCATAGCTGGACAAGAGCAAAGAACTGATGGGGTGAGGCATGGCATAGCTGGACAAGAGCAAAGATGGGGTGAGGCATGGCATAGCTGGACAAGAGCAAAGAAGGGGTGAGGCATGGCATAGCTGGACAAGAGCAAAGAGCTGATGGGGTGAGGCATGGCATAGCTGGACAAGAGCAAAGAGCCGATGGGGTGAGGCATGGCATAGCTGGACAAGAGCAAAGAGCTGATGGGGTGAGGCATGGCATAGCTGGACAAGAGCAAAGATGGGGTGAGGCATGGCATAGCTGGACAAGAGCAAAGAACTGATGGGGTGAGGCATGGCATAGCTGGACAAGAGCAAAGAAGGGGTGAGGCATGGCATAGCTGGACAAGAGCAAAGAACTGATGGGGTGAGGCATGGCATAGCTAGACAAGAGCAAAGATGGGGTGAGGCATGGCATAGCTGGACAAGAGCAAAGATGGGGTGAGGCATGGCATAGCTGGACAAGAGCAAAGATGGGGTGAGGCATGGCATAGCTGGACAAGAGCAAAGATGGGGTGAGGCATGGCATAGCTGGACAAGAGCAAAGAGCAAAGATGGGGTGAGGCATGGCATTAGCTGGACAAGAGCAAAGAACTGATGGGGTGAGGCATGGCATAGCTGGACAAGAGCAAAGATGGGGTGAGGCATGGCATAGCTGGACAAGAGCAAAGAGCAAAGATGGGGTGAGGCATGGCATTAGCTGGACAAGAGCAAAGAACTGATGGGGTGAGGCATGGCATAGCTGGACAAGAGCAAAGATGGGGTGAGTCATGGCATAGCTGGACAAGAGCAAAGAAGGGGTGAGGCATGGCATAGCTGGACAAGAGCAAAGAGCTGATGGGGTGAGGCATGGCATAGCTGGACAAGAGCAAAGAGCTGATGGGGTGAGGCATGGCATAGCTGGACAAGAGCAAAGATGGGGTGAGGCATGGCATAACTGGACAAGAGCAAAGAAGGGGTGAGGCATGGCAGAGCTGGACAAGAGCAAAGATGGGGTGAGGCATGGCATAGCTGGACAAGAGCAAAGAGCTGATGGGGTGAGACATGGCATAGCTGGACAAGAGCAAAGAACTGAAGGGGTGAGGCATGGCATAGCTGGACAAGAGCAAAGAAGGGGTGAGGCATGGCATAGCTGGACAAGAGCAAAGAACTGATGGGGTGAGGCATGGCATAGCTGGACAAGAGCAAAGAAGGGGTGAGGCATGGCATAGCTGGACAAGAACAAAGAGCTGATGGGGTGAGGCATGGCATAGCTGGACAAGAGCAAAGAACTGATGGGGTGAGGCATGGCATAGCTGGACAAGAGCAAAGATGGGGTGAGGCATGGCATAGCTGAACAAGAGCAAAGATGGGGTGAGGCATGGCATAGCTGGACAAGAGCAAAGATGGGGTGAGGCATGGCATAGCTGGACAAGAGCAAAGAACTGATGGGGTGAGGCATGGCATAGCTGGACAAGAGCAAAGAAGGGGTGAGGCATGGCATAGCTGGACAAGAGCAAAGATGGGGTGAGGCATGGCATAGCTGGACAAGAGCAAAGAACTGATGGGGTGAGGCATGGCATAGCTGGACAAGAGCAAAGATGGGGTGAGGCATGGCATAGCTGGACAAGAGCAAAGATGGGGTGAGGCATGGCATAGCTGGACAAGAGCAAAGATGGGGTGAGGCATGGCATAGCTGGACAAGAGCAAAGAACTGATGGGGTGAGGCATGGCATAGCTGGACAAGAGCAAAGAACTGATGGGGTGAGGCATGGCATAGCTGGACAAGAGCAAAGATGGGGTGAGGCATGGCATAGCTGGACAAGAGTAAAGAACTGATGGGGTGAGGCATGGCATAGCTGGACAAGAGCAAAGAGCTGATGGGGTGAGGCATGGCATAGCTGGACAAGAGCAAAGATGGGGTGAGGCATGGCATAGCTGGACAAGAGCAAAGAACTGATGGGGTGAGGCATGGCATAGCTGGACAAGAGCAAAGAGCTGATGGGGTGAGGCATGGCATAGCTGGACAAGAGCAAAGAAGGGGTGAGGCATGGCATAGCTGGACAAGAGCAAAGAACTGATGGGGTGAGGCATGGCATAGCTGGACAACAGCAAAGAGTTGATGGGGTGAGGCATGGCAAAGCTGGACAAGAGCAAAGAACTGAAGGGGTGAGGCATGGCATAGCTGGACAAGAGCAAAGAAGGGGTGAGGCATGGCATAGCTGGACAAGAGCAAAGAGCTGATGGGGTGAGGCATGGCATAGCTGGACAAGAGCAAAGATGGGGTGAGGCATGGCATAGCTGGACAAGAGCAAAGAGGGGGTGAGGCATGGCATAGCTGGACAAGAGCAAAGAAGGGGTGAGGCATGGCATAGCTGGACAAGAGCAAAGAACTGATGGGGTGAGGCATGGCATAGCTGGACAAGAGCAAAGAAGGGGTGAGGCATGGCATAGCTGGACAAGAGCAAAGATGGGGTGAGGCATGGCATAGCTGGACAAGAGCAAAGATGGGGTGAGGCATGGCATAGCTGGACAAGAGCAAAGATGGGGTGAGGCATGGCATAGCTGGACAAGAGCAAAGAACTGATGGGGTGAGGCATGGCATAGCTGGACAAGAGCAAAGAAGGGGTGAGGCATGGCATAGCTGGACAAGAGCAAAGAACTGATGGGGTGAGGCATGGCATAGCTGGACAAGAGCAAAGATGGGGTGAGGCATGGCATAGCTGGACAAGAGCAAAGAGCAAAGATGGGGTGAGGCATGGCATAGCTGGACAAGAGCAAAGATGGGGTGAGGCATGGCATAGCTGGACAAGAGCAAAGAGCAAAGATGGGGTGAGGCATGGCATAGTTGGACAAGAGCAAAGATGGGGTGAGGCATGGCATAGCTGGACAAGAGCAAAGATGGGGTGAGGCATGGCATAGCTGGACAAGAGCAAAGAGCAAAGATGGGGTGAGGCATGGCATAGCTGGACAAGATCAAAGAGCTGATGGGGTGAAGCACGGCATAGCTGGATAAGAGCAATGAGCTGATCCAAGTCAGCAAACTATGACCACCCATGCTGATCACAATGGCATATTATGATGATGATGATACATTCTTGTACACTTTGTAATGATGAGTTTTACCTAGAGCTGTCACCTGGTCACATGAATGTCTGCTTCACTGTCTGATCTTGTCTCCTGTAAAATGTCTGTCTAATGTTGTCTCCTGTAAAATGTCTGTCTGATGTTGTCTCCTATAAATTGTCTCACTATCTTAAATTTTCTCCTGTAACATGTCTCACTGTCTGATATTGTCTCCTGCCAGGTGTCTCAATATCTTATATTGCCTCCTGTCAAGTGTCTCACTGTCTGATGTTGTCTCCTGTCAAGTGTCTCAATGTCCAATGTTGTTTCCTGTCAAGTGTCTCAATGTCTTATATTGTCTTCTGTCAAGTGTCTTAATGTCTGATGTCTCCTGTCAGGTGTCTCAGTGTCTTATATTGTCTTCTGTCAGGTGTCTCAATGTCTGATGTTGTCTCCTGCCAAGCGCCTCAATGTCTGATGTTGTCTCCTGTCAGGTGTCTCACTGTTTAATATTGTCTCCTGCCAGGCGTCTCAATGTCTGATGTTGTATCCAGCCAGGTGTCTCAATGTCTGATGTCTCCTGTCAGGTGTCTCAATGTCCAATGTTGTCTCCTGTCAAGTGACTCACAGTCTGATGTTGTCTCCTGTCAGGTGTCTTAATGTCCAAAGTTGTCTCCTGTCAGGTGTCTCAATGTCTTATATTGTCTCCTGTCAGGTGTCTCAATGTCTGATGTTGTCTCCAGTCAGGTGTCTCAATGTCTGATGTCTCCTGTCAGGTGTCTCAATGTCTTATATTGTCTTCTGTCAGGTGTCTCAATGCCTGATACTGTCCCATGTATGGTGTCTCAATGTCTTATATTGTCTTCTGTCAGGTGTCTCAATGTCTGCTGATGTCTTCTGTCAGGTGTCTCAATGCCTGATATTGTCTCCTGTATGGCGTCTCAATGTCTGATGTTGTCTCCTGTCAGGTGTTTTCAATATCCAGGTACAACAACTCAGCAGAGTATCAGAGGAGCAACTAAAGAAAACTGTAATGTGCTCTGCATTATTGGGGAGGGAGGAGGAAAAGAGGTTTCTACACTGAAGACAGGAAATTCAAGACTAAATCAGTTTCTACACTGAAGACAGGAAAGTCAAGACTAAATCAGTTTCTACACTGAAGACAGGAAAGTCAAGACTAAATAGGAATGAATAAAAACAAACAATAAAGTTATCATGTGACTGTACAGTAATTACTTCATTGTCTAGGGTATAGGAGAATTTTATCTTTTCTTTATTTTTATTTTCAAAGGATAACAAATTGGGCATGCAGGCCCGTCTTACATTTGGCCCTTCCAATCACTCATCTTTCACTCATTAATTGTGTATGTTACATTCACATAGAGAAAGGAATAAGAGATAGTTATCTTGTGACTGTACAGTAATTACTTCATTGCCTAGGGTAAAAGAGAACAAACGAACGAACAAACTTTATTTTCAAAGGGTTAAGAATTGGGCACGCAGGCCCATCTAACATTCTGCCCTTCTATCACTCTCTTTCATACATTATTTCATTCACACATCATTCAAGGCTAACAGAGAACAGCAACAGTATAAAAGATATGCATTATAAAGGCATGGGCAAAATGCGAACATCAAAACCACACGACTCAGTAATATTAGATAATGGTCTGACACTTGTTATTAGCGATGTAGAATATACTGGCCTACCAAAAGGGGACTGGCTGTTATACTAGGGTTTTGTTATTATTATTATTATTTCTATTATTAAGGGGGAAGATAATCCGTACTGAGATAGTGTTCAAATAATTTGCGATTATATGAATAGGGATTGGTGATGTCTTTGATTTCTTGTGGAAGATTGTTCCACAGCTGAGCTGCAGAGTACGTTGAGCTTGTTTTGTATAAGTCAATCCTAGGCTTCGGAATGTGTAATATATTTAAACGTTTACTGTATCTAGCATTATATTTAAACAATGGCCAAAGGTATTTTGGGGCATTTCGATGTAGGATTTTGTGAATTAGTTTAGCTTTATTGAAAAGCAGGCGTTTGTGAAGTGGTAGTAACTGAAGGCGTTTATGCAGAGGCTTGGATTGTCAGATAAATGTTTGCTGTAAATTAGACTCATGGCCCGTTTCTGGAGTGAGTAAAGTCGCTTGGTGTTTGAATTAGAACAACTGTCCCAGATTGTAGAGCAGCAGTCAAAATGTGTCTGAATATGAGAAGTATAGAATATTTTCCGTGTGTCCTCATCAAGTAAGTTTTTAATTTTGGCGAGTTGGTAGACTTTTTCGCTGTTTGTTTAATAAGCGCTTGAACGTGGGAATTAAAGGTTAGGTTTCTATCAATGATTAGGCCTGATGTTTTGTGCTCAATTACACTTTCTACTGGCATGTTATCGATGTGAAGTTGAAGTGATGTGTGTGAGTTTAGAGTTTGAAGTCTTTGTCTGGTTGTTAATAACATTGATTTTGTTTTAGGGATGTTAATTTGCATACAGTTTGCATAGCTCCACCTAATTACATTATTAGAGAAAAGAATAAGAGATAGTTATCTTGTAACTGAACAGTAATTACTTCATTGCCTAGGGTAAAAGAAAAAGGAATCAGACAAAGTTATCTTGTGACTGTACAGTAATTACTTCATTGCCTAGGGTAAAAGAGAAAGGAATCAAACAAAGTTATCTTGTGACTGTACAGTAATTATCTTGTGACTGTACAGTAATTACTTCATTGCCAAGGGTAAAAGAAAAAGGAATCAGACAAAGTTATCTTGTGACTGTACAGTAATTACTTCATTGCCAAGGGTAAAAGAAAAAGGAATCAGACAAAGTTATCTTGTGACTGTACAGTAATTACTTCATTGCCAAGGGTAAAAGAAAAAGGAATCAGACAAAGTTATCTTGTGACTGTACAGTAATTACTTCATTGCCAAGGGTAAAAGAAAAAGGAATCAGACAAAGTTATCTTGTGACTGTACAGTAATTACTTCATTGCCAAGGGTAAAAGAAAAAGGAATCAGACAAAGTTATCTTGTGACTGTACAGTAATTACTTCACTGCCTAGGGTAAAAGAAAAAGGAATCCGACAAAGTTATCTTGTGACTGTACAGTAATTACTTCATTGCCAAGGGTAAAAGAAAAAGGAATCAGACAAAGTTATCTTGTGATTGTACAGTAATTACTTCACTGCCAAGGGTAAAAGAAAAAGGAATCAGACGAAGTTATCTTGTGACTGTACAGTAATTACTTCATTGCCTAGGGTAAAAGAGAAAGGAATCAAACAAAGTTATCTTGTGACTGTACAGTAATTACTTCATTGCCAAGGGTAAAAGAAAAAGGAATCAGACAAAGTTATCTTGTGACTGTACAGTAATTACTTCATTGCCAAGGGTAAAAGAAAAAGGAATCAGACAAAGTTATCTTGTGACTGTACAGTAATTACTTCACTGCCAAGGGTAAAAGAAAAAGGAATCAGACAAAGTTATCTTGTGACTGTACAGTAATTACTTCCTTGCCAAGGGTAAAAGAAAAAGGAATCAGACAAAGTTATCTTGTGACTGTACAGTAATTACTTCACTGCCAAGGGTAAAAGAAAAAGGAATCCGACAAAGTTATCTTGTGACTGTACAGTAATTACTTCATTGCCAAGGGTAAAAGAAAAAGGAATCAGACAAAGTTATCTTGTGACTGTACAGTAATTACTTCACTGCCAAGGGTAAAAGAAAAAGGAATCAGACGAAGTTATCTTGTGACTGTACAGTAATTACTTCATTGCCTAGGGTAAAAGAGAAAGGAATCAAACAAAGTTATCTTGTGACTGTACAGTAATTACTTCATTGCCAAGGGTAAAAGAAAAAGGAATCAGGCAAAGTTATCTTGTGACTGTACAGTAATTACTTCATTGCCAAGGGTAAAAGAAAAAGGAATCAGACAAAGTTATCTTGTGACTGTACAGTAATTACTTCACTGCCAAGGGTAAAAGAAAAAGGAATCAGACAAAGTTATCTTGTGACTGTACAGTAATTACTTCATTGCCAAGGGTAACAGAAAAAGGAATCAGACAAATTATCTTGTGACTGTACAGTAATTACTTCATTGCCAAGGGTAAAAGAAAAAGGAATCAGACAAAGTTATCATGTGTGTGAATGACAACACAGAAAATACAAATATGACTTACACTTTACTGTCTGTTGTAAGAGAATCTAGATCATAAGGCTGTGTTTCCGCCTCCTCATCCACCTTCTCCTCATCACTATCCAGAACCAATTGAACAGGTTGCTGAAGTGGAGTTGGTGATGGAAGTTCCTCATCCATCTGTCTTTCTATTGGCATAACCTGGTGGGTAAAACAAAGTCAAGAAGAACACATGAAAGTCTATCAGGCACAATCAAGAATTCAGTCACAATCATATAATTCAGTCACAATCATATAATTCAGTCACAATCATATAATTCAGTCACAATCATATAATTCAGTCACAATCAAGAATTTACAATCTACTCTGGCACCAATATAAGCATAGCAACATCAGTCTTCCAGCCAGCATCCAGTGTAGTGTAGCGGCTAACGACACCAGTTGTGTGTTCTTTGGCTTCCTGCGTAGTGTTCTTGTTTGGCCACCCGTCTTTTAATTTGCTGTTCTCGCAGGGAGCACAGTTTGACGAGAGGCAGTTATTGGATGGCACAGGTTGGAGGCACAATTAGACATGTCTGTGAGATTGGTCAGATAGTGTGGGGGAAGGCACAGGCCAAGGTCTCACCCAATATGGCATATAATGACAGTCACGGGGGGGCCAAGGCTGCCAGGAATGGACAGCGGGTTAGACAGAGGCATCTGTGCAACAGCTGATAAGTGACAACTCACACCCACGTGATTAGACAATATACACTGTTGGTTCTGTGATGAGAGGTAAACAGAGCAGGTCATGCTTTATTGCAAAAGCTGTGGTAGAAATAAGAGTCTTGTGGATGATACCATGACTTTCAGCATGAGAATGGAGGTGGAGACTGTAACAGTAGTGTTCTGATGGCTGGAGAGTGGTACAGAATCTGGTGAGTTTGTGACAGACTCGCGATGCATGCTACATAAAATAGAAACTGTTCCGAGATGATTTGCATCACTTGAAAAGACGAAGGTGAAGAGCATCAGGATTTCTGCCCAGGACATGCAGGTGTGTGAGGACATGAACAGGCTGAGGGACTGGCTGCTGCCCTACCTTGGGGGATGAGCTAGATCATGACAAGTTTGATGCTTGGGGGATGAGCTAGATCATGACAAGTTTGATGCTTGGGCGATGAGCTAGATCATGACAAGTTTGATGCTTGGGGGATGAGCTAGATCATGACAAGTTTGATGCTTGGGGGATGAGCTATAGATCATGACAAGTTTGATGCTTGGGGGATGAGCTAGATCATGACAAGTTTGATGCTTGGGGGATGAGCTAGATCATGACAAGTTTGATGCTTGGGGGATGAGCTAGATCATGACAAGTTTGATACTTGGGGGATGAGCTAGATCATGACAAGTTTGATGCTTGGGGATGAGCTAGATCATGACAAGTTTGATGCTTGGGGGATGAGCTAGATCATGACAAGTTTGATGCTTGGGGGATGAGCTAGATCATGACAAGTTTGATGCTTGGGGGATGAGCTAGATCATGACAAGTTTGATGCTTGGGGGATGAGCTAGATCATGACAAGTTTGATGCTTGGGGGATGAGCTAGATCATGACAAGTTTGATGCTTGGGGGATGAGCTAGATCATGACAAGTTTGATGCTTGGGGGATGAGCTAGATCATGACAAGTTTGATGCTTGGGGGATGAGCTAGATCATGACAAGTTTGATGCAGGGAAGGCTGTCTGCGATCCAGTGGGAAGTGCAGCAAAACAAAGGACCCATAAAAACATAAGTGGACGTTCTATCAGGTTGTCACGGTACCTTCAGCACAGGAACCCCTTGTTGGCTTCTGTAGAAGGGGACAGAGCACATGTGGGAACGTCCTGAGTGCAATGATACTGATTCTGGATTTCATATTTATATAGTTCTCTGTCTTACAACATGGAGTACAGCTAAAATACAACAATGTTTGATGTCAATCAGACCTGTTCCACTTGTACCAGGTCACCCATTCCTGAAGGTGAAGGCAAGGGGTCAAGACCAATAGGCGACGTCACCTCCAGCTGTCTTGCTGGCTGCGGCACCACACTGAATTCTGAACCGCCACCTCTGAGCGAGCCCTCCGAGCTGTGTGTGGATCTGCTGTCGCTGCTGTCGGCATGAACAATAAGTGTGACCTCTTCTTCAATAGCCAGATTTTCTGCCTGGATGACACAAGTGACAATTATGAACAGATAATATGGTTGCTTCAGGAAGATTGTCACTGGACTCCATCTGTCCCAGACAGTTATCACATTAACCCACTCAGGTTAGTTAATATTTTAACATAATCTGTCCCAGACAGTTGTTACATTAACCCACTCAGGTTAGTTTATACTTTAACATAATCTAGACCAGACAGTTGTTACATTAACCCACTCAGGTTAGTTTATACTTTAACATAATCTGTCTCAGACAGTTGTTACATTAACCCACTCAGGTTAGTTTATACTTTAACATAATCTGTCCCAGACAGTTGTTACATTAACCCACTCAGGTTAGTTTATACTTTAACATAATCTGTCCCAGACAGTTGTTACATTAACCCACTCAGGTTAGTTTATACTTTAACATAATCTGTCCCAGACAGTTATTACATTAACCCACTCAGGTTAGTTTATACTTTAACATAATCTGTCCCAGACAGCTGTTACATTAACCCACTCAGGTTAGTTTATACTTTAACATAATCTGTCTCAGACAGTTGTTACATTAACCCACTCAGGTTAGTTTATACTTTAACATAATCTGTCTCAGACAGTTGTTACATTAACCCACTCAGGTTAGTTTATACTTTAACATAATCTGTCCCAGACAGCTGTTACATTAACCCACTCAGGTTAGTTTATACTTTAACATAATCTGTCCCAGACAGTTGTTACATTAACCCACTCAGGTTAGTTTATACTTTAACATAATCTGTCCCAGACAGTTGTTACATTAACCCACTCAGGTTAGTTTATACTTTAACATAATCTGTCTCAGACAGTTGTTACATTAAATCACTCAGGTTAGTTTATACTTTAACATAATCTGTCTCAGACAGTTGTTACATTAACCCACTCAGGTTAGTTTATACTTTAACATAATCTGTCCCAGACAGTTGTTACATTAACCCACTCAGGTTAGTTTATACTTTAACATAATCTGTCCCAGACAGTTGTTACATTAACCCACTCAGGTTAGTTTATACTTAACATAATCTGTCCCAGACAGTTGTTACATTAACTCACTCAGGTTAGTTTATACTTTAACATAATCTGTCCCAGACAGCTGTTACATTAACCCACTCAGGTTAGTTTATACTTTAACATAATCTGTCTCAGACAGTTGTTACATTAACCCACTCAGGTTAGTTTATACTTTAACATAATCTGTCCCAGACAGTTGTTACATTAACCCACTCAGGTTAGTTTATACTTTAACATAATCTGTCTCAGACAGTTGTTACATTAACCCACTCAGGTTAGTTTATACTTTAACATAATCTGTCCCAGACAGTTGTTACATTAACCCACTCAGGTTAGTTTATACTTTAACATAATCTGTCCCAGACAGTTGTTACATTAACCCACTCTGGTTAGTTTATACTTTAACATAATCTGTCCCAGACAGTTGTTACATTAACCCACTCAGGTTAGTTTATACTTTAACATAATCTGTCTCAGACAGTTGTTACATTAACCCACTCAGGTTAGTTTATACTTTAACATAATCTGTCCCAGACAGTTGTTACATTAACCCACTCAGGTTAGTTTATACTTTAACATAATCTGTCCCAGACAGTTGTTACATTAACTCACTCAGGTTAGTTTATAGTTTAACATAATCTGTCCCAGACAGCTGTTACATTAACCCACTCAGGTTAGTTTATACTTTAACATAATCTGTCTCAGACAGTTGTTACATTAACTCACTCAGGTTAGTTTATACTTTAACATAATCTGTCTCAGACAGTTGTTACATTAACCCACTCAGGTTAGTTTATACTTTAACATAATCTGTCTCAGACAGTTGTTACATTAGCCCACTCAGGTTAGTTTATACTTTAACATAATCTGTCCCAAACAGTTGTTACATTAACCCACTCAGGTTAGTTTATACTTTAACATAATCTGTCCCAGACAGCTGTTACATTAACCCACTCAGGTTAGTTATAACTTTAACATAATCTGTCCCAGACAGCTGTTACATTAACCCACTCAGGTTAGTTTATACTTTAACATAATCTGTATCAGACAGCTGTTACATTAACCCACTCCGGTTAGTTTATACTTTAACATAATCTGTCCCAGACAGTTGTTACATTAACTCACTCAGGTTAGTTTATACTTTAACATAATCTGTCTCAGACAGTTGTTACATTAACCCACTCAGGTTAGTTTATACTTTAACATAATCTGTCTCAGACAGCTGTTACATTAACCCACTCAGGTTAGTTTATACTTTAACATAATCTGTCCCAGACAGCTGTTACATTAACCCACTCAGGTTAGTTTATACTTTAACATAATCTGTCTCAGACAGTTGTTACATTATCCCACTCAGGTTAGTTTATACTTTAACATAATCTGTCTCAGACAGTTGTTACATTAACCCACTCAGGTTAGTTTATACTTTAACATAATCTGTCTCAGACAGTTGTTACATTAACCCACTCAGGTTAGTTTATACTTTAACATAATCTGTCTCAGACAGTTGTTACATTAACCCACTCAGGTTAGTTTATACTTTAACATAATCTGTCCCAGACAGCTGTTACATTAACCCACTCAGGTTAGTTTATACTTTAACATAATCTGTCTCAGACAGCTGTTACATTAACCCACTCAGGTTAGTTTATACTTTAACATAATCTGTCTCAGACAGTTGTTACATTAACCCACTCAGGTTAGTTTATACTTTAACATAATCTGTCTCAGACAGTTGTTACATTAACCCATTCAGGTTAGTTTATACTTTAACATAATCTGTCCCAGACAGTTGTTACATTAACCCACTCAGGTTAGTTTATACTTTTAACATAATCTGTCCCAGACAGCTGTTACATTAACCCACTCAGGTTAGTTTATACTTTAACATAATCTGTCTCAGACAGCTGTTACATTAACCCACTCAGTTTAGTTTATACTTTAACATAATCTGTCTCAGACAGTTGTTACATTAACCCACTCAGGTTAGTTTATACTTTAACATAATCTGTCTCAGACAGTTGTTACATTAACCCACTCAGGTTAGTTTATACTTTAACATAATCTGTCTCAGACAGTTGTTACATTAACCCACTCAGGTTAGTTTATACTTTAACATAATCTGTCTCAGACAGTTGTTACATTAACCCACTCAGGTTAGTTTATACTTTAACATAATCTGTCTCAGACAGTTGTTACATTAACCCACTCAGTTTAGTTTATACTTTAACATAATCTGTCTCAGACAGTTGTTACATTAACCCACTCAGGTTAGTTTATACTTTAACATAATCTGTCTCAGACAGTTGTTACATTAACCCACTCAGGTTAGTTTATACTTTAACATAATCTGTCTCAGACAGTTGTTACATTAACCCACTCAGGTTAGTTTATACTTTAACATAATCTGTCTCAGACAGTTGTTACATTAACCCACTCAGGTTAGTTTATACTTTAACATAATCTGTCTCAGACAGTTGTTACATTAACCCACTCAGTTTAGTTTATACTTTAACATAATCTGTCCCAGACAGCTGTTACATTAACCCACTCAGGTTAGTTTATACTTTAACATAATCTGTCCCAGACAGTTGTTACATTAACCTACTCAGGTTAGTTTATACTTTAACATAATCTGTCCCAGACAGTTGTTACATTAACTCACTCAGGTTAGTTTATACTTTAACATAATCTGTCCCAGACAGCTGTTACATTAACCCACTCAGGTTAGTTTATACTTTAACATAATCTGTCTCAGACAGTTGTTACATTAACCCACTCAGGTTAGTTTATACTTTAACATAATCTGTCCCAGACAGCTGTTACATTAACCCACTCAGGTTAGTTTATACTTTAACATAATCTGTCCCAGATAGTTGTTACATTAACCCACTCAGATTAGTTTATACTTTAACATAATCTGTCCCAGACAGTTGTTACATTAACCCACTCAGGTTAGTTTATACTTTAACATAATCTGTCTCAGACAGTTGTTACATTAACCCACTCAGGTTAGTTTATACTTTAACATAATCTGTCTCAAACAGTTGTTACATTAACCCACTCAGGTTAGTTTATACTTTAACATAATCTGTCCCAGACAGTTGTTACATTAAATCACTCAGGTTAGTTTATACTTTAACATAATCTGTCTCAGACAGTTGTTACATTAACCCACTCAGGTTAGTTTATACTTTAACATAATCTGTCCCAGACAGTTGTTACATTAACCCACTCAGGTTAGTTTATACTTTAACATAATCTGTCCCAGACAGCTGTTACATTAACCCACTCAGGTTAGTTTATACTTTAACATAATCTGTCTCAGACAGTTGTTACATTAACCCACTCAGGTTAGTTTATACTTTAACATAATCTGTCCCAGACAGTTGTTACATTAACCCACTCAGGTTAGTTTATACTTTAACATAATCTGTCCCAGACAGTTATTACATTAACCCACTCAGGTTAGTTTATACTTTAACATAATCTGTCCCAGACAGCTGTTACATTAACCCACTCAGGTTAGTTTATACTTTAACATAATCTGTCTCAGACAGTTGTTACATTAACCCACTCAGGTTAGTTTATACTTTAACATAATCTGTCTCAGACAGTTGTTACATTAACCCACTCAGGTTAGTTTATACTTTAACATAATCTGTCCCAGACAGCTGTTACATTAACCCACTCAGGTTAGTTTATACTTTAACATAATCTGTCCCAGACAGTTGTTACATTAACCCACTCAGGTTAGTTTATACTTTAACATAATCTGTCCCAGACAGTTGTTACATTAACCCACTCAGGTTAGTTTATACTTTAACATAATCTGTCCAGACAGTTGTTACATTAAATCACTCAGGTTAGTTTATACTTTAACATAATCTGTCTCAGACAGTTGTTACATTAACCCACTCAGGTTAGTTTATACTTTAACATAATCTGTCCCAGACAGTTGTTACATTAACCCACTCAGGTTAGTTTATACTTTAACATAATCTGTCCCAGACAGTTGTTACATTAACCCACTCAGGTTAGTTTATACTTAACATAATCTGTCCCAGACAGTTGTTACATTAACTCACTCAGGTTAGTTTATACTTTAACATAATCTGTCCCAGACAGTTGTTACATTAACCCACTCAGGTTAGTTTATACTTTAACATAATCTGTCCCAGACAGTTATTACATTAACAAACTCAGGTTAGTTTATACTTTAACATAATCTGTCCCAGACAGCTGTTACATTAACCCACTCAGGTTAGTTTATACTTTAACATAATCTGTCTCAGACAGCTGTTACATTAACCCACTCAGGTTAGTTTATACTTTAACATAATCTGTCTCAGACAGTTGTTACATTAACCCACTCAGGTTAGTTTATACTTTAACATAATCTGTCCCAGACAGTTGTTACATTAACCCACTCAGGTTAGTTTATACCTTAACATAATCTGTCTCAGACAGTTGTTACATTAACCCACTCAGGTTAGTTTATACTTTAACATAATCTGTCCCAGACAGTTGTTACATTAACCCACTCAGGTTAGTTTATACTTTAACATAATCTGTCCCAGACAGTTGTTACATTAACCCACTCTGGTTAGTTTATACTTTAACATAATCTGTCCCAGACAGTTGTTACATTAACCCACTCAGGTTAGTTTATACTTTAACATAATCTGTCTCAGACAGTTGTTACATTAACCCACTCAGGTTAGTTTATACTTTAACATATTCTGTCCCAGACAGTTGTTACATTAACCCACTCAGGTTAGTTTATACTTTAACATAATCTGTCCCAGACAGTTGTTACATTAACTCACTCAGGTTAGTTTATAGTTTAACATAATCTGTCCAAGACAGCTGTTACATTAACCCACTCAGGTTAGTTTATACTTTAACATAATCTGTCTCAAACAGTTGTTACATTAACCCACTCAGGTTAGTTTATACTTTAACATAATCTGTCTCAGACAGTTGTTACATTAACCCACTCAGGTTAGTTTATACTTTAACATAATCTGTCTCAGACAGTTGTTACATTAGCCCACTCAGGTTAGTTTATACTTTAACATAATCTGTCCCAAACAGTTGTTACATTAACCCACTCAGGTTAGTTTATACTTAACATAATCTGTCCCAGACAGCTGTTACATTAACCCACTCAGGTTAGTTATAACTTTAACATAATCTGTCCCAGACAGCTGTTACATTAACCCACTCAGGTTAGTTTATACTTTAACATAATCTGTATCAGACAGCTGTTACATTAACCCACTCCGGTTAGTTTATACTTTAACATAATCTGTCCCAGACAGTTGTTACATTAACTCACTCAGGTTAGTTTATACTTTAACATAATCTGTCTCAGACAGTTGTTACATTAACCCATTCAGGTTAGTTTATACTTTAACATAATCTGTCTCAGACAGCTGTTACATTAACCCACTCAGGTTAGTTTATACTTTAACATAATCTGTCACAGACAGCTGTTACATTAACCCACTCAGGTTAGTTTATACTTTAACATAATCTGTCTCAGACAGCTGTTACATTATCCCACTCAGGTTAGTTTATACTTTAACATAATCTGTCTCAGACAGTTGTTACATTAACCACTCAGGTTAGTTTATACTTTAACATAATCTGTCTCAGACAGTTGTTACATTAAACCACTCAGGTTAGTTTATACTTTAACATAATCTGTCTCAGACAGTTGTTGACATTAACCCACTCAGGTTAGTTTATACTTTAACATAATCTGTCCCAGACAGCTGTTACATTAACCCACTCAGGTTAGTTTATACTTTAACATAATCTGTCTCAGACAGCTGTTACATTAACCCACTCAGGTTAGTTTATACTTTAACATAATCTGTCTCAGACAGTTGTTACATTAACCCACTCAGGTTAGTTTATACTTTAACATAATCTGTCTCAGACAGTTGTTACATTAACCCATTCAGGTTAGTTTATACTTTAACATAATCTGTCCCAGACAGTTGTTACATTAACCCACTCAGGTTAGTTTATACTTTAACATAATCTGTCCCAGACAGCTGTTACATTAACCCACTCAGGTTAGTTTATACTTTAACATAATCTGTCTCAGACAGCTGTTACATTAACCCACTCAGTTTAGTTTATACTTTAACATAATCTGTCTCAAGACAGTTGTTACATTAACCCACTCAGGTTAGTTATACTTTAACATAATCTGTCTCAGACAGTTGTTACATTAACCCACTCAGGTTAGTTTTATACTTTAACATAATCTGTCTCAGACAGTTGTTACATTAACCCACTCAGGTTAGTTTATACTTAAACATAATCTGTCTCAGACAGTTGTTACATTAACCCACTCAGGTTAGTTTATACTTTAACATAATCTGTCTCAGACAGTTGTTACATTAACCCACTCAGTTTAGTTTATACTTTAACATAATCTGTCTCAGACAGTTGTTACATTAACCCACTCAGGTTAGTTTATACTTTAACATAATCTGTCTCAGACAGTTGTTACATTAACCCACTCAGGTAGTTTATACTTTAACATAATCTGTCTCAGACAGTTGTTACATTAACCCACTCAGGTTAGTTTATACTTTAACATAATCTGTCTCAGACAGTTGTTACATTAACCCACTCAGGTTAGTTTTATACTTTAACATAATCTGTCTCAGACAGTTGTTACATTAACCCCTCAGTTTAGTTTATACTTTAACATAATCTGTCCCAGACAGCTGTTACATTAACCCACTCAGGTTAGTTTATACTTTAACATAATCTGTCCCAGACAGTTGTTACATTAACCTACTCAGGTTTAGTTTATACTTTAAACATATCTGTCCCAGACAGTTGGTTACATTAAATCACTCAGGTTAGTTTATACTTTAACATAATCTGTCCCAGACAGCTGTTACATTAACCCACTCAGGTTAGTTTATACTTTAACATAATCTGTCTCAGACAGTTGTTACATTAACCCACTCAGGTTAGTTTATACTTTAACATAATCTGTCCCAGACCAGCTGTTACATTACCCACTCAGGTTAGTTTATACTTTAACATAATCTGTCCCAGATAGTTGTTACATTAACCCACTCAGATTAGTTTATACTTTAACATAATCTGTCCCAGACAGTTGTTACATTAACCCACTCAGGTTAGTTTATACTTTAACATAATCTGTCTCAGACAGTTGTTACATTAACCCACTCAGGTTAGTTTATACTTTAAACATAATCTGTCTCAACAGTTTGTTACATTAACCCACTCAGGTTAGTTTATACTTTAACATAATCTGTCCCAGACAGTTGTTACATTAAATCACTCAGGTTAGTTTATACTTTAACATAATCTGTCTCAGACAGTTGTTACATTAACCCACTCAGGTTAGTTTATACTTTAACATAATCTGTCCCAGACAGTTGTTACATTAACCCACTCAGGTTAGTTTATACTTTAACATAATCTGTCCCAGACAGCTGTTACATTAACCCACTCAGGTTAGTTTATACTTTAACATAATCTGTCTCAGACAGTTGTTACATTAACCCACTCAGGTTAGTTTATACTTTAACATAATCTGTCCTCAGACAGTTGTTACATTAACCCACTCAGGTTAGTTTTATACTTTAACATAATCTGTCCCAGACAGTTGTTACATTAACCCACTCAGGTTAGTTTATACTTAACATAATCTGTCCCAGACAGTTGTTACATTAACCCACTCAGGTTAGTTTATACTTTAACATAATCTGTCCCAGACAGCTTGTTACATTAACCCACTCAGGTTAGTTTATACTTTAACATAATCTGTCTCAGACAGTTGTTACATTAACCCACTCAGGTTAGTTTATACTTTAACATAATCTGTCCCAGACAGTTGTTACATTAACCACTCAGGTTAGTTTATACTTTAACATAATCTGTCTCAGACAGTTGTTACATTAACCCACTCAGGTTAGTTTATACTTTAACATAATCTGTCCCAGACAGTTGTTACATTAACCCACTCAGGTTAGTTTATACTTTAACATAATCTGTCCCAGACAGCTGTTACATTAACCCACTCAGGTTAGTTTATACTTTAACATAATCTGTCCTCAGACAGTTGTTACATTAACCCACTCAGGTTAGTTTATACTTTAACATAATCTGTCCCAGACAGTTGTTACATTAACCCACTCAGGTTAGTTTATACTTTAACATAATCTGTCCCAGACAGTTGTTACATTAACCCACTCAGGTTAGTTTATACTTTAACATAATCTGTCTCAGACAGTTGTTACATTAACCCACTCAGGTTAGTTTATACTTTAACATAATCTGTCTCAGACAGTTGTTACATTAACCCACTCAGGTTAGTTTATACTTTAACATAATCTGTCCCAGACAGTTGTTACATTAACCCACTCAGGTTAGTTTATACTTTAACATAATCTGTCCAGACAGCTGTTACATTAACCCACTCAGGTTAGTTTATACTTTAACATAATCTGTCTCAGACAGTTGTTACATTAACCCACTCAGGTTAGTTTATACTTTAACATAATCTGTCCCAGACAGTTGTTACATTAACCCACTCAGGTTAGTTATACTTTAACATAATCTGTCCCAGACAGTTGTTACATTAACCCACTCAGGTTAGTTTATACTTTAACATAATCTGTCTCAGACAGTTGTTACATTAACCCACTCAGGTTAGTTTATACTTTAACATAATCTGTCTCAGACAGTTGTTACATTAACCCACTCAGGTTAGTTTTATACTTTAACATAATCTGTCTCAGACAGTTGTTACATTAACCCACTCAGTTAGTTTATACTTTAACATAATCTGTCTCAGACAGTTGTTACATTAACCCACTCAGGTTAGTTTATACTTTAACATAATCTGTCTCAGACAGTTGTTACATTAACCCACTCAGGTTAGTTATACTTTAACATAATCTGTCCCAGACAGTTGTTACATTAACCCACTCAGGTTAGTTTATACTTTAACATAATCTGTCTCAGACAGTTGTTACATTAACCCACTCAGGTTAGTTTATACTTTAACATAATCTGTCCTCAGACAGTTGTTACATTAACCCACTCAGGTTAGTTTATACTTTAACATAATCTGTCCTCAGACAGTTGTTACATTAACCCACTCAGGTTAGTTTATACTTTAACATAATCTGTCCCAGACAGTTGTTACATTAACCCACTCAGGTTAGTTTATACTTTAACATAATCTGTCTCAGACAGCTGTTACATTAACCCACTCAGGTTAGTTTATACTTTAACATAATCTGTCTCAGATAAGTTGTTACATTTAACCCATCTCAGGTTAGTTTATACTTAACATAATCTGTCCCCAGACAGTTGTTACATTAACCCACTCAGGTTAGTTTATACTTTAACATAATCTGTCCTCAGACAGTTGTTACATTAACCCACTCAGGTTAGTTTATACTTTTAACATAATCTGTTCTCCAGACAGTTTGTTACATTAACCCACTCAGGTTAGTTTATACTTTAAACATAATCTGTCTCAGACAGTTGTTACATTAACCCACTCAGGTTAGTTTATACTTTAACATAATCTGTCCCAGACAGTTGTTACATTAACCCACTCAGGTTAGTTTATACTTTAACATAATCTGTCCTCAGACAGTTGTTACATTAACCCACTCAGGTTAGTTTATACTTTACATAATCTGTCCTCAGACAGTTGTTACATTAACCCACTCAGGTTAGTTTATACTTTAACATAATCTGTCCTCAGACAGTTGTTACATTAACCCACTCAGGTTAGTTTATACTTTAACATAATCTGTCTCAGACAGTTGTTACATTAACCCACTCAGGTTAGTTTATACTTAACATAATCTGTCCCAGACAGTTGTTACATTAACCCACTCAGGTTAGTTTATACTTTAACATAATCTGTCTCAGGACAGTTGTTACATTAACCCACTCAGGTTAGTTTATACTTTAACATAATCTGTCCCAGACAGTTGTTACATTAACCCACTCAGGTTAGTTTATACTTTAACATAATCTGTCCCAGACAGTTGTTACATTAACCCACTCAGGTTAGTTTTATACTTTAACATAATCTGTCCCAGACAGTTGTTACATTAACCCACTCAGGTTAGTTTATACTTTAACATAATCTGTCCAGACAGTTGTTACATTAACCCACTCAGGTTAGTTTTATACTTTAACATAATCTGTCCTCAGACAGTTGTTACATTAACCCACTCAGGTTAGTTTTATACTTTAACATAATCTGTCCCAGACAGTTGTTACATTAACCCACTCAGGTTAGTTTATACTTTAACATAATCTGTCTCAGACAGTTGTTACATTAACCCACTCAGGTTAGTTTATACTTTAACATAATCTGTCCCAGACAGTTGTTACATTAACCCACTCAGGTTAGTTTATACTTTAACATAATCTGTCTCAGACACAGGTTAGTTTTACTTTAACATGTTACATTAACCCACTCAGGTTAGTTTATACTTAACATAATCTGTCCCAGACAGTTGTTACATTAACCCACTCAGGTTAGTTTATACTTTAACATAATCTGTCCCAGACAGTTGTTACATTAACCCACTCAGGTTAGTTTATACTTTAACATAATCTGTCTCAGACAGTTGTTACATTAACCCACTCAGGTTAGTTTATACTTTAACATAATCTGTCCCAGACAGTTGTTACATTAACCCACTCAGGTTAGTTTATACTTTAACATAATCTGTCCCAGACAGTTGTTACATTAACCCACTCAGGTTCGTTCTATCACTTTACACATAATCTGCCTCCAGACAGTTGTTACATTAACCTCACTCAGGTTAGTTTATACTCTTAACATCATCTGTCTCAGACAGTTGGTTACATTAACCCCTCAGGTTAGGTTTATACTTTAACACTAATCTCTGTCCCAGACAGTGTTACATTTAACCCACTCAGGGTAAGTTATACCTTCTACATAATCTGCCTCAGACTATGTTGTTCACATTAACTCACTGCCATGGTTAGTTTATACTTTAACATTACTCTGTCCCAGGACAGTTATTACATTAATCCCACTCAGGTAGTTTTATACTCTAACATAATCTGTCCCAAGACAGCTGTTCACATTAAACCCACTACAGCTTAGTTTTATAGCTTTAACATAATCTGTCCTCAGACATCTGTCTTACATTACCCACTCAGGTTAGTTTTATACTTAAACATAATCTTCCTCAGACAGTTGTTACATAACCTCACTCAGAGTATAGTTTATACTTTAAACATGAATCTGTCTCAGACAGTTCGTTACATAACCACTCAGGTTAGTTTATACTTACATAATCGGTCCCAGACAGTTGTTAACCCACTCAGGTTAGTTTATACTTTAACATAATCTGTCTCAGACAGTTGTTACATTAACCCACTCAGGTTAGTTTATACTTTAACATAATCTGTCTCAGACAGTTGTTACATTAACCCACTCAGGTTAGTTTATACTTTAACATAATCTGTCCCAGACAGTTGTTACATTAACCCACTCTGGTTAGTTTATACTTTAACATAATCTGTCTCAGACAGTGTTACATTAACCCACTCAGGTTAGTTTATACTTTAACATAATCTGTCCCAGACAGTTGTTACATTAACCCACTCAGGTTAGTTTATACTTTACATAATCTGTCCCAGACAGTTGTTACATTAACTCACTCAGGTTAGTTTATACTTTAACATAATCTGTCCCAGACAGTTGTTACATTAACCCACTCAGGTTAGTTTATACTTTAACATAATCTGTCCCAGACAGCTGTTACATTAACCCACTCAGGTTAGTTTATACTTTAACATAATCTGTCCCAGACAGCTGTTACATTAACCCACTCAGGTTAGTTTATACTTTAACATAATCTGTATCAGACAGCTGTTACATTAACCCACTCAGGTTAGTTTATACTTTAACATAATCTGTCTCAAACAGTTGTTACATTAACCCACTCAGGTTAGTTTATACTTTAACATAATCTGTCTCAAACAGTTGTTACATTAACCCACTCAGGTTAGTTTATACTTTAACATAATCTGTCCCAGACAGTTGTTACATTAACCCACTCAGGTTAGTTTATACTTTAACATAATCTGTCTCAGACAGTTGTTACATTAACCCACTCAGGTTAGTTTATACTTTAACATAATCTGTCCCAGACAGTTGTTACATTAACCCACTCAGGTTAGTTTATACCTTAACATAATCTGTCTCAAACAGTTGTTACATTAACCCACTCAGGTTAGTTTATACTTTAACATAATCTGTCTCAGACAGTTGTTACATTAACCCACTCAGGTTAGTTTATACTTTAACATAATCTGTCCCAGACAGTTGTTACATTAACCCACTCAGGTTAGTTTATACTTTAACATAATCTGTCCCAGACAGTTGTTACATTAACCCACTCAGGTTAGTTTATACTTTAACATAATCTGTCCCAGACAGCTGTTACATTAACCCACTCAGGTTAGTTTATACTTTAACATAATCTGTCTCAGACAGCTGTTACATTAACCCACTCAGGTTAGTTTATACTTTAACATAATCTGTCTCAGACAGTTGTTACATTAACCCACTCAGGTTAGTTTATACTTTAACATAATCTGTCTCAGACAGTTGTTACATTAACCCACTCAGGTTAGTTTATACTTTAACATAATCTGTCCCAGACAGTTGTTACATTAACCCACTCAGGTTAGTTTATACTTTAACATAATCTGTCTCAGACAGTTGTTACATTAACCCACTCAGTTTAGTTTATACTTTAACATAATCTGTCTCAGACAGTTGTTACATTAACCCACTCAGGTTAGTTTATACTTTAACATAATCTGTCTCAGACAGTTGTTACATTAACCCACTCAGGTTAGTTTATACTTTAACATAATCTGTCTCAGACAGTTGTTACATTAACCCACTCAGGTTAGTTTATACTTTAACATAATCTGTCCCAGACAGTTGTTACATTAACCCACTCAGGTTAGTTAATATTTAACATAATCTGTCCCAGACAGTTGTTACATTAACCCACTCAGGTTAGTTTATACTTTAACATAATCTGTCTCAGACAGTTGAAACAATTACCAACTCATGAAGGCAGATATCTCATGTATTATATTGAATCTTAGTAGAGAGAGTACATTGAAGTACTTGGGTATCACCTTTGACAGGTGTTTGTCTTTTAAGAATCATGTGGAGGCTTTGGTGGTGAAAGTTAGTAGGGGACTTAATACTTTGAGGATGATGGCAGCAACCGGGGTAGATCAGAGGATGCTTTAAGGCTCTTTCAGCAGTTAATAATTTCTGTCATTGAGAATGGTTTGGGGTTGCTGACAGTATCGAAGAGCCAGCTTAAAAGTTTGGAGTGCATACAGAATGCAGCCATGCGAGTGATCCTGGGGTGCACAAAGAACACACCAATTATATGCATGAGGCATATCCTGGCACTACTAACAATGGCGGATAGGTATAGGGTCCTTCAAGCCAAATGGTACCTGAGAGTAGCTGCAGATAGGGATCAACCCCTGCATGCAGCCATGGAATTGGTCACGGGTCATAGACTGAGACAAGGCAGGTCCTGGATGGTACAGGCAGAAATATCTATACGCCAGGTGTGTGATCTAGAGACCATCAATCATGAAAAAGAGAGGGTTAAAGTACCAGGAGACATGACGGACTAGCACAATGTAATAGTAACACTGGGTCGTGAGTGCAGAGAATGGGCAGCGGGCAGCAGTGCAGAGAATGGGCAGCGGGCAGCAGTGCAGAGGTTGAGGTGTAACAACTGATCCAGAGCAACACACATCAAGGTGACATAGTCATCTACACCGATGGATCAGTGGTGAGAAATAGACGTAGTGTTGGGGTTTTATTGTAAAGGCTAATTGATGATGCTTGAAAAAGGAGAGTCTGGCATATGAGACTACAACCTCCAGCATGAGAATGGAGGTGGAAGCAGTCACAGTGGCATTCCATTTATTAGAGGAGACAACTGCAACACACAATGCATTCATTACGGACTCAAGAAGTATGTTAAGTAAGGTGGAGAAAGAATGCTCCGTGTGGAATGGCTCACCTCGCTTCAGAGGTTACAGATTGTGAGAATTGTATGGATTTTTTGCCCTGGCCATGTAAGAGTGTGGGGGAATGAACAGGTTGATAGGCTGGGAGGGAATGCACCTCTTAGTGGCAGATTACCTATGAACAAGGAAGAATTGGTGAAGCGCCTGTGGAACCAGGTGGAGAAGGTGGGGGAACAAATTGAGAACCTGTATGTGGAAAGAATGATATTGCAGTGGATCGGCAGGGATTCTGAAAGAATCTCAAAACTGAGAGGGAAGACAAGAAGAACTTTCAATCAGATAGCAGTGGGAATGATTAGTAGTATGACTCTTCGCTGGCTGTTGAACGAGAGGACGGAGCACGTATGGGAATGCCCTCTGTGAGGGAATGCACCTCTTAGTGGCAGATTACCTATGAACAAGGAAGAATTGGTGAAGCGCCTGTGGAACCAGGTGGAGAAGGTGGGGGAACAAATTGAGAACCTGTATGTGGAAAGAATATTGCAGTGGATCTGCAGGGATTCTGGAAGAATCTCAAAACTGAGAGGGAAGACAAGAAGAACTTTCAATCAGATAGCAGTGGGAACGATTAGTAGTATGACTTTTCGCTGGCTGTTGAACGAGAGGACGGAGCACGTTTGGGAATGCCCACTCTGCAATGCATCTGTTCTTAGCTCAACTCAACCCCACCCAGCTAATACTTTAACTGGACCAAACTTAGGCTGTTCCCCCATCTTCTGACAGATAACCAATCTTTGACTGTCCTAACCGATCTTTGACACTCATAACAAATCTTTGACTGACTGAACTAACCAGTACTCTCTTTCTTACATCCACTGAACCAGTCTTTGACCAAATCAATCGATGATGAAATCAATCTTTGATCTATCTGTTCTTCTGCATTATTACAAATGGCCCCGACCACGTCTGCCTTATCATGCACCAATACCCGGCCAAGTGGTGCAGACCCAGTCAGTCTGTCCGCCTGCTCATTTCCCACCACACCAGCATGATCAACCACTCTCTTCCCCATGCGAAGCGAAACATAGCAACAGGCTGTAACCTGCCATACGAGGCAACCAAGGAGGGTTGGGCATGGGGCTGGCTTCCTCATTCCATAGAAACACTACAGCTGCACAATCCAGACTATCATGAACAAGAGGAGCTGTCACAGCACTAGGACATGTGTCACAGCACTAGGACATGTGTCACAGCACTAGGACATGTGTGGAAGTCACCAGACATGAGCACTAGGACATGTGTCACAGCACTAGGACATGTGTCACAGCACTAGGACATGTGTCACAGCACTAGGACATGGACCTACCTTGTTGTCAGAGTCGGGTTGCATATGGACCTACCTTGTTGTCAGAGTCGGGTTGTATATGGACCTACCTTGTTGTCAGAGTCGGGTTGTATATGGACCTACCTTGTTGTCAGAGTCAGGTTGTATATGGACCTACCTTGTTGTCAGAGTCGGGTTGTATATGGACCTACCTTGTTGTCAGTGTCGGGTTGTATATGGAACTACCTTGTTGTCAGAGTTGGGTTGTATATGGACCTACCTTGTTGTCAGAGTCGGGTTGTTTATAGGCCTACTTGTTGTCAGAGTCGGATTGTTTATAGGCTTACTTGTTGTCAGAGTCAGGTTGTATATGGACCTACCTTGTTGTCAGAGACGGGTTGTATATGGACCTACCTTGTTGTCAGAGTCGGATTGTTTATAGGCTTACTTGTTGTCAGAGTCGGGTTGTATATGGACATACCTTGTTGTCAGAGTCGGGTTGTTTATAGGCCTACTTGTTGTCAGAGTTGGATTGTTTATAGGCTTACTTGTTGTCAGAGTCAGGTTGTATATGGACCTACCTTGTTGTCAGAGTCGGGTTGTATATGGACCTACCTTGTTGTCAGAGTTAGGTTGTATATGGACCTACCTTGTTGTCAGAGTCGGGTTGTATATGGACCTACCTTGTTGTCAGAGTCGGGTTGTATATGGTCCTACCTTGTTGTCAGAGTCGGGTTGTGTATGGACCTACCTTGTTGTCGTAGTCGGGTTGTATATGGACCTACCTTGTTGTCAGAGTCGGGTTGTATATGGTCCTACCTTGTTGTCAGAGTCGGGTTGTATATGGAACTACCTTATTGTCAGAGTCGGGTTGTATATGGAACTACCTTGTTGTCAGAGTCGGGTTGTATATGGACCTACCTTGTTGTCAGAGTTGGGTTGTATATGGACCTACCTTGTTGTCAGAGTCGGGTTGTATATAGACCTACCTTGTTGTCAGAGTCGGATTGTTTATAGGCTTACTTGTTGTCAGAGTCAGGTTGTATATGGACCTACCTTGTTGTCAGAGTCGGGTTGTATATGGACCTACCTTGTTGTCAGAGTTGGGTTGTATATGGACCTACCTTGTTGTCAGAGTTGGGTTGTATATGGACCTACCTTGTTGTCAGAGTCGGGTTGTATATGGACCTACCTTGTTGTCAAGAGTCGGGTTGTATATGGACCTACCTTGTCAGAGTCGGGTTGTATATGGACTTACCTTGTTGTCAGAGTCGGGTTGTATATGGACCTACCTTGTTGTCAGAGTCAGGTTGTCTGCCCGGAGTCCTGCCCCCGTCCCGCCTCCTGGCATCTGGCACCACAGCTGGCGACCTCTCTGGGGTCAGATTCTGAGCAGGAAATCAGTCTTCATTAAGTACTCAGCCTTTAAATAACTCACAAACAATGAGTGCTGTGACTGTGAGTACTTACAATGAGATCAGTCAGTTTACAGGAAGTGATTGGCACCCATGCAAGAAGTACAAATGGATATCAGAGGACAAAACTGACAACAGAAAAACAGTAGCAGAGTACATAGGTAGATATCAAAGGACATATTAGACACATGCAAGAAGTCAACATCCAATGACATACTGGACAACAGAAAGTAGATATCAAAGAACATAGATGGATACCAGAGGATAAATTAGACGAAAGAATTCAACATCACATGTTACTCTGCAATATCTTGAATGTTATACTCAAACTTGATTTATCAAATAATTTTCTAGTAAACAGACATTCGTGTGTAATATGCACCAAAATTTTTCAAGATGTTATTTCATGTACAGTGAAAATATTTTCAGAAATATAGAAGATATGGAAAAAATCAACATTGGGGGTCGATGCATCAATAACTTTAGATATGCAGATGATACAGTCTTGATTGCAGACAATGAACAGGACCTACAACATTTAGTAGATGTCATTGTTGCACAGTGAACAACTAGGGTTAGAACTGAATTGTAAGAAGACACAGAATATGGTCGTCACTAGGAAGGAAGAAATACCACAATGTAATATACAAGTAAATAGGCATATTCTTAAACAAGTGAAGTGGCTATCTCAGAATCAGTCAACATCTGATTGGAGATGCCTTGAAGAGGTTAGAACAAGAATTACCATGGCGAAGGTAGCCTTTTGCAAGATGAAAAACATGCTGACCAATAAAACAATGTCAATTGCAACGAGAAAAAGAGTGTTGAAGTGCTACATAGAACCTGTACTTTTATATGGGTGTGAGGCGTGGACAATGAGCAAACAAGCTGAAAAACATCTGATGGCTGTGGAAATATGGTTTCTGAGGAAAATACAAAGAATACCATGGACAGACAGAAAAGCAATGAACAAGTTCTACAAGAAACAAATAAAGATTGTAAACTGATTAGAGACATTAGACGTAGATAGTCAAAATTTTTTGGGGCATGATATTAGAAGAAATGAATTGGAGAACTTGGTGACAACTGGCAAAATTTAAGGGAACAGACCAAGGGGAAGACCAAGAAGTAAATACCTGGATCGCTTGGCCATGTGGCATGGTCGAGACAGGAACACGGAGCTGATACACGACTCTGGTGATTGAGTGAGATGGCAAAACATGACCTCCACGCTTATCGGCATGGCACATGATGGATGGATTTCATGAAACATTTCATTAAAAAGCTGAAAGTATAATAACAAACAGAAATAGGTACAAAACACTACAGTGGGTATTGCTGACTCCCTCGTTACCGCTCCCACCACACAAAAGCTCACCCAGTGTTGTCAAGTCAGTGCCATCGTAATCAATATTGCCACCATATCCGATGTAAAAAAAAACAACTGAAGACCAAGAGTTTGCAATGCTTGTAACAAAGTCAGACACAAGAAAACAATTGAAGGCCAAGTGTGTGCAATGCTAGCGACAACCATTTTCATTGTCAAATTGTGACAAAATCTTGAGAGACTCAAGACCCTTGTGAGAAAGTAAGTAACTTTCGATTCTGAACATGATGTGTTTTTTAGCACTTGCATATAATATGCAAATGAATTTCAACAGGCGAAAATAAGTAATAATTGTATGCATATTATACGCAAGATTTTATGGTATTATAGAACAGACAGATGTACACATCATGGCATACACAAGACACTTGATGTCTACTTCCTTCTCTGTCTTCTAAAGTGCTCATGAATACCAGTCTAGTTTCTCATTCCAAATAAATAGTGACCTCGTGGGTTTCCCAACGGTCTGTGAGTGTATGTAAGTACTTAGGATACGACAATGGAACAGTACATGAATGGCTGGTTGGTGGACAAGCCTATCTATGTGAAAGTACTTGGAGCAGAACAATGGAACAGTACATGAATGGCTGGTTGGTTGAGAAGCCTCTGACTTATATCTCTTAAGTCAAAAGCATTATGTCCAGGTTAATTGAGCCCCGATAGGGATATGCATCTATCAGAGTCCGGCTGGTATAGAGACATTCCTCCTGACCTAATACTGCAGTACCATATATCGGAGTCCAGCTGGTATAGAGACATTCCTCCAGACCTAATACCGGAGTCCTGCTGGTATAGAGACATTCCTCCAGACCTAATATCGGAGTCCAGCTGGTATAGAGACATTCCTCCAGACCTAATATTGGAGTCCAGCTGGTAGAGAGACATTTCTCCAGACCTAATATTGGAGTCCGGCTGGTATAGAGACATTCCCCCAGAACTAATATTGGAGTCCAGCTGGTATAGAGATATTTCTCCAGACATAATATTGGAGTCCGGCTGGTATAGAGACATTCCTCCAGAACTAATATTGGAGTCCAGCTGGTATAGAGACATTCCTCCAGAACTAATATTGGAGTCCGGCTGGTATAGAGACATTTCTCCAGAACCTAATATTGGAGTCCGGCTGGTATAGAGACATTCCTCCAGACCTACTATTGGAGTCCAGCTGGTATAGAGACATTCCTCCAGACCTAATACTGGAGTCCGGCTGGTATAGAGACATTCCTCCAGACCTACTATTGGAGTCCAGCTGGTATAGAGACATTTCTCCAGACCTAATATCAGAGTCCAGCTGGTATAGAGACATTTCTCCAGACCTAATATTGGAGTCCAGCTGGTATAGAGACATTCCTCCAGAACTAATATTGGAGTCCGGCTGGTATAGAGACATTCCTCCAGAACTAATATCAGAGTCCGGCTGGTATAGAGACATTTTTCCAGACCTAATATTGGAGTCCAGCTGGTATAGAGACATTCCTCCAGAACTAATATTGGAGTCCGGCTGGTATAGAGACATTACTCCAGACCTCATGTCGGAGTCCAGCTGGTATAGAGACATTCCTCCAGACCTAATATCAGAGTCCAGCTGGTATAGAGACATTCCTCCAGACCTAATATTGGAGTCCGGCTGGTATAGAGACATTCCTCCAGACCTAATATCAGAGTCCAGCTGGTATAGAGACATTCCTCCAGACCTAATATTGGAGTCCGGCTGGTATAGAGACATTCCTCCAGACCTCATGTCGGTGTCTGGCTGGTATAGCGACATTCCTCCAGACCTAATATCAGAGTCCAGCTGGTATAGAGACATTTCTCCAGAACTAATATTGGAGTCCGGCTGGTATAGAGACATTCCTCCAGACCTAATATTGGAGTCCAGCTGGTATAGAGACATTCCTCCAGACCTAATATAAGAGTCCAGCTGGTATAGAGACATTTCTCCAGAACTAATATCAGAGTCCAGCTGGTATAGAGACATTCCTCCAGACCTAATTTCAGAGTCCGGCTGGTATAGAGACATTCCTCCAGACCTAATATTGGAGTCCGGCTGGTATAGAGACATTCATCCAGACCTAATATCAGAGTCCGGCTGGTATAGAGACATTCCTCCAGACCTAATATCGGAGTCCGGCTGGTATAGAGACATTCCTCCAGAACTAATATTGGAGTCCGGCTGGTATAGAGACATTCCTCCAGACCTAATATTGGAGTCCAGCTGGTATAGAGACATTCCTCCAGGCCTAATATTGGAGTCCAGCTGGTATAGAGACATTCCTCCAGACCTAATATTGGAGTCCAGCTGGTATAGAGACATTCCTCCAGACCTAATATTGGAGTCCAGCTGGTATAGAGACATTCCTCCAGACCTACTATTGGAGTCCAGCTGGTATAGAGACATTACTCCAGACCTCATGTCGGAGTCCAGCTGGTATAGAGACATTCCTCCAGACCTAATATCAAAGTCCGGCTGGTATAGAGACATTCCTCCAGACCTAATATCAGAGTCCGGCTGGTATAGAGACATTCCTCCAGACCTAATATCAGAGTCCAGCTGGTATAGAGACATTTCTCCAGACCTAATATCAGAGTCCGGCTGGTATAGAGACATTTCTCCAGACCTAATATCAGAGTCCAGCTGGTATAGAGACATTTCTCCAGACCTAATATCAGTCCGGCTGGTATAGAGAATTCCTCCAGACCTAATATTGCTCAGAAACTGGGGGGGGGGGGGGGGGGGGGGGGGTGTGTGTGTGTGTGTGTGTGTGTGTGTTGTGTTGTGCGTGTGTGTGTGTATATATATATATGTGTGTGTGCGCACGCGCGTGTTTGCGCAAAACTGGTATTAGATCTTCACATCTGCAGAGAGATACATAAGGATGTCACCAGGTTAAGGTCCAACACAGCACCCAGGGACTGGCTGGCGTCAGGGTGGGATGGTCATCTGTCCACCAGGGACTGGCTGGGTTCAGGTGAGGGCTGGTCATCTGTCCACCAGGGACTGGTCATCTGTCCACCAGGGACTGGCTGGGGTCAGGCCTGGGTTGGTCATCTGTCCACCAGGGACTGGCTGGGGTCAGGCCTGGGCTGGTCATCTGTCCACCAGGGACTGGTCATCTGTCCACCAGGGACTGGCTGGGGTCAGGCCTGGGTTGGTCATCTGTCCACCAGGGACTGGCTGGGGTCAGACCTGGATTGGACATCTGTCCACCAGGGACTGGCTGGGGTCAGGCCTGGATTGGACATCTGTCCACCAGGGACTGGCTGGGGTCAGGCCTGGGCTGGTCATCTGTCCACCAGGGACTGGCTGGGGTCAGGCCTGGGTTGGTCATCTGTCCACCAGGGACTGGCTGGGGTCAGGCCTGGGTTGGTCATCTGTCCACCAGGGACTGGCTGGGGTCAGGCCTGGACTGGCCATCTGTCCACCAGGGACTGGCAAGGGTCAGGCCTGGACTGGCCATCTGTCCACCAGGGTCTGGCAGGAGTCAGGCCTGGGTTGGTCATCTGTCCACCACGTCTTTTAGGACTGACATTGTCACCTGACTCCAACCCACGGCTCAGGAGGGACCAATGAAATGAGTCACATTGGAGTGAAATTTAAGAAGCAATGGGAAAAATACATGAAAGATGGCACTGATAATCATCATCGTGTGCTATATCGATAAGTATTGGTAGCCACGGTTCACCATCTCACATGATATCATGATACCATGGCAGTCATGGTTCACCATCTCACATATCATAGCAGTCACAGTTCACCATCTCACATGATACCATTGCAGTCATGGTTCACCATCTCACATATCATAGCAATCACAGTTCACCATCTCACATGATACCATGGCAGTCACGGTTCACCATCTCACATGATATCATGATACCATGGCAGTCATGATTCACCATCTCACATATCATAGCAGTCACAGTTCACCATCTCACATGATACCATGGCAGTCACAGTTCACCATCTCACATACCATACCAGTCACAGTTCACCATCTCACATGATATCATGACAGTCACAGTTCACCATCTCACATGATACCATGGCAGTCACAGTTCACCATCTCACATGATACCATGGCAGTCACAGTTCACCATCTCACATGATACCATGGCAGTCACAGTTCACCATCTCACATGATACCATGGCAGTCACAGTTCACCATCTCACATTCCATGGCAGTCACAGTACACCATCTCACATGATACCATGGCAGTCACAGTTCACCATATCACATGATACCATGGCAGTCACAGTTCAGCATCTCACATGATACCATGGCAGTCACAGTTCACCATCTCACATGATACCATGGCAGTCATGGTTCACCATATCACATGATACCATGGCAGTCACAGTACACCATCTCACATATAATGGCAGTCACGGTTCACCATCTCACATGATACCATGGCAGTCATGGTTCACCATATCACATGATACCATGGCAGTCACAGTTCACCATCTCTCATGATACCATGGCAGTCACAGTTCACCATCTCACATGATACCATGGCAGTCACAGTTCACCATCTCACATGATACCATGGCAGTCATGGTTCACCATATCACATGATACCATGGCAGTCACAGTTCACCATCTCACATGATACCATGGCAGTCACAGTTCACCATCTCACATGATACCATGACAGTCATGGTTCACCATCTCACATACCATACCAGTCACAGTTCACCATTTCACATGATACCATGGCAGTCACAGTTCACCATCTCACATGATACCATGGCAGTCACAGTTCACCATCTCACATACCATGGCAGTCACAGTTCACCATCTCACATGATACCATGGCAGTCATGGTTCACCATCTCACATACCATGGCAGTCACAGTTCACCATCTCACATGATACCATGGCAGTCATGGTTCACCATCTCACATACCATACCAGTCACAGTTCACCATCTCAAATGATACCATGGCAGTCATGGATCACCATCTCACATACCATGGCAGTCACAGTTCACCAATCTCACATGATACCATGGCAGTCACAGTTCACCATGTAACATGATACCATGGCAGTCACGGTTCACCATCTCACATACCATGGCAGTCACAGGTCACCATCTCACATGATACCATGGCAGTCATGGTTCCCCATCTCTCATGATACCATGGCAGTCATGGATCACCATCTCACATACCATGGCAGTCACAGTTCACCATCTCACATGATACCATGGCAGTCACAGTTCACCATGTCACATGATACCATGGCAGTCACGGTTCACCATCTCACATACCATGGCAGTCACAGTTCACCATCTCACATGATACCATGGCAGTCATGGTTCACCATCTCACATTCCATACCAGTCACAGTTCACCATCTCACATGATACCATGGCAGTCGTGGTTCACCATCTCACATACCATGGCAGTCACAGTTCACCATCTCACATGATACCATGGCAGTCACAGTTCACCATCTCACATGATACCATGGCAGTCACGGTTCACCATGTCACATGATATACCAGTCACAGTTCACCATCTCACATGATACCATGGTAGTCACAGTTCACCATCTCACATGATACCAAGGCAGTAACGGTTCACCATGTCACATGATATACCAGTCACAGTTCACCATATCACATACCATGGCAGTCACAGTTCACCATCTCACATGATACCATGGCAGTCACAGTTCACCATCTCACATACCATGGCAGTCACAGTTCACCATCTCACATACCATGGCAGTCATGGTTCACCATCTCACATGATACCATGGCAGTCACAGTTCACCATCTCACATGATACCATGGCAGTCACGGTTCACCATCTCACATGATACCATGGCAGTCACGGTTCACCATCTCACATGATATACCAGTCACAGTTCACCATCTCACATGATACCATGGCAGTCATGGTTCACCATCTCACATACCATGGCAGTCACAGTTCACCATCTCACATGATACCATGGCAGTCATGGTTCACCATCTCACATACCATGGCAGTCACAGTTCACCATCTCACATGATACCATGGCAGTCACAGTTCACCATCTCACATGATACCATGGCAGTCACGGTTCACCATGTCACATGATATACCAGTCACAGTTCACCATCTCACATGATACCATGGTAGTCACAGTTCACCATCTCACATGATACCAAGGCAGTCACGGTTCACCATGTCACATGATATACCAGTCACAGTTCACCATATCACATACCATGGCAGTCACAGTTCACCATCTCACATGATACCATGGCAGTCACAGTTCACCATCTCACATACCATGGCAGTCACAGTTCACCATCTCACATACCATGGCAGTCATGGTTCACCATCTCACATGATACCATGGCAGTCACAGTTCACCATCTCACATGATACCATGGCAGTCACGGTTCACCATCTCACATGATACCATGGCAGTCACGGTTCACCATCTCACATGATATACCAGTCACAGTTCACCATCTCACATGATACCATGGCAGTCATGGTTCACCATCTCACATACCATGGCAGTCACAGTTCACCACCTGACATGATACCATGGCAGTCACAGTTCACCATCTCACATGATACCATGGCAGTCACGGTTCACCATCTCACATGATACCATGGCAGTCACGGTTCACCATCTCACATGATATACCAGTCACAGTTCACCATCTCACATGATACCATGGCAGTCACGGTTCACCATCTCACATGATATCATGATACCATGGCAGTCATGATTCACCATCTCACATATCATAGCAGTCACAGTTCACCATCTCACATGATACCATGGCAGTCACAGTTCACCATCTCACATACCATACCAGTCACAGTTCACCATCTCACATGATATCATGACAGTCACAGTTCACCATCTCACATGATACCATGGCAGTCACAGTTCACCATCTCACATGATACCATGGCAGTCACAGTTCACCATCTCACATGATACCATGGCAGTCACAGTTCACCATCTCACATGATACCATGGCAGTCACAGTTCACCATCTCACATTCCATGGCAGTCACAGTACACCATCTCACATGATACCATGGCAGTCACAGTTCACCATATCACATGATACCATGGCAGTCACAGTTCAGCATCTCACATGATACCATGGCAGTCACAGTTCACCATCTCACATGATACCATGGCAGTCATGGTTCACCATATCACATGATACCATGGCAGTCACAGTACACCATCTCACATATAATGGCAGTCACGGTTCACCATCTCACATGATACCATGGCAGTCATGGTTCACCATATCACATGATACCATGGCAGTCACAGTTCACCATCTCTCATGATACCATGGCAGTCACAGTTCACCATCTCACATGATACCATGGCAGTCACAGTTCACCATCTCACATGATACCATGGCAGTCATGGTTCACCATATCACATGATACCATGGCAGTCACAGTTCACCATCTCACATGATACCATGGCAGTCACAGTTCACCATCTCACATGATACCATGACAGTCATGGTTCACCATCTCACATACCATACCAGTCACAGTTCACCATTTCACATGATACCATGGCAGTCACGGTTCACCATCTCACATGATACCATGGCAGTCACAGTTCACCATCTCACATACCATGGCAGTCACAGTTCACCATCTCACATGATACCATGGCAGTCATGGTTCACCATCTCACATACCATGGCAGTCACAGTTCACCATCTCACATGATACCATGGCAGTCATGGTTCTTCATCTCACATACCATACCAGTCACAGTTCACCATCTCAAATGATACCATGGCAGTCATGGATCACCATCTCACATACCATGGCAGTCACAGTTCACCATCTCACATGATACCATGGCAGTCACAGTTCACCATGTCACATGATACCATGGCAGTCACGGTTCACCATCTCACATACCATGGCAGTCACAGTTCACCATCTCACATGATACCATGGCAGTCATGGTTCACCATCTCACATACCATACCAGTCACAGTTCACCATCTCACATGATACCATGGCAGTCATGGTTCACCATCTCACATACCATGGCAGTCACAGTTCACCATCTCACATGATACCATGGCAGTCACAGTTCACCATCTCACATGATACCATGGCAGTCACGGTTCACCATGTCACATGATATACCAGTCACAGTTCACCATCTCACATGATACCATGGTAGCCACGGTTCACCATCTCACATGATATCATGATACCATGGCAGTCATGGTTCACCATCTCACATATCATAGCAGTCACAGTTCACCATCTCACATGATACCATTGCAGTCATGGTTCACCATCTCACATATCATAGCAATCACAGTTCACCATCTCACATGATACCATGGCAGTCACGGTTCACCATCTCACATGATATCATGATACCATGGCAGTCATGATTCACCATCTCACATATCATAGCAGTCACAGTTCACCATCTCACATGATACCATGGCAGTCACAGTTCACCATCTCACATACCATACCAGTCACAGTTCACCATCTCACATGATATCATGACAGTCACAGTTCACCATCTCACATGATACCATGGCAGTCACAGTTCACCATCTCACATGATACCATGGCAGTCACAGTTCACCATCTCACATGATACCATGGCAGTCACAGTTCACCATCTCACATGATACCATGGCAGTCACAGTTCACCATCTCACATTCCATGGCAGTCACAGTACACCATCTCACATGATACCATGGCAGTCACAGTTCACCATATCACATGATACCATGGCAGTCACAGTTCAGCATCTCACATGATACCATGGCAGTCACAGTTCACCATCTCACATGATACCATGGCAGTCATGGTTCACCATATCACATGATACCATGGCAGTCACAGTACACCATCTCACATATAATGGCAGTCACGGTTCACCATCTCACATGATACCATGGCAGTCATGGTTCACCATATCACATGATACCATGGCAGTCACAGTTCACCATCTCTCATGATACCATGGCAGTCACAGTTCACCATCTCACATGATACCATGGCAGTCACAGTTCACCATCTCACATGATACCATGGCAGTCATGGTTCACCATATCACATGATACCATGGCAGTCACAGTTCACCATCTCACATGATACCATGGCAGTCACAGTTCACCATCTCACATGATACCATGACAGTCATGGTTCACCATCTCACATACCATACCAGTCACAGTTCACCATTTCACATGATACCATGGCAGTCACAGTTCACCATCTCACATGATACCATGGCAGTCACAGTTCACCATCTCACATACCATGGCAGTCACAGTTCACCATCTCACATGATACCATGGCAGTCATGGTTCACCATCTCACATACCATGGCAGTCACAGTTCACCATCTCACATGATACCATGGCAGTCATGGTTCACCATCTCACATACCATACCAGTCACAGTTCACCATCTCAAATGATACCATGGCAGTCATGGATCACCATCTCACATACCATGGCAGTCACAGTTCACCATCTCACATGATACCATGGCAGTCACAGTTCACCATGTCACATGATACCATGGCAGTCACGGTTCACCATCTCACATACCATGGCAGTCACAGTTCACCATCTCACATGATACCATGGCAGTCAGGTTCACCATCTCACATACCATACCAGTCACAGTTCACCATCTCACATGATACCATGGCAGTCATGGTTCACCATCTCACATACCATGGCAGTCACAGTTCACCATCTCACATGATACCATGGCAATCACAGTTCACCATCTCACATGATACCATGGCAGTCACGGTTCACCATGTCACATGATATACCAGTCACAGTTCACCATCTCACATACCATGGCAGTCACAGTTCACCATCTCACATGATACCATGGCAGTCACAGTTCACCATCTCACATGATACCATGGCAGTCACGGTTCACCATGTCACATGATATACCAGTCACAGTTCATCATCTCACATGATACCATGGTAGTCACAGTTCACCATCTCACATGATACCAAGGCAGTCACAGTTCACCATGTCACATGATATACCAGTCACAGTTCACCATATCACATACCATGGCAGTCACAGTTCACCATCTCACATGATACCATGGCAGTCACAGTTCACCATCTCACATACCATGGCAGTCACAGTTCACCATCTCACATACCATGGCAGTCATGGTTCACCATCTCACATGATACCATGGCAGTCACAGTTCACCATCTCACATGATACCATGGCAGTCACGGTTCACCATCTCACATGATACCATGGCAGTCACGGTTCACCATCTCACATGATATACCAGTCACAGTTCACCATCTCACATGATACCATGGCAGTCATGGTTCACCATCTCACATTACCATGGCAGTCACAGTTCACCACCTGACATGATACCATGGCAGTCACAGTTCACCATCTCACATGATACCATGGCAGTCACGGGTCACCATCTAACATGATACCATGGCAGTCACGGTTCACTATCTCACATGATATACCAGTCACAGTTCACCATCTCACATGATACCATGGTAGCCACGGTTCACCATCTCACATGATATCATGATACTATGGCAGTCATGGTTCACCATCTCACATATCATAGCAGTCACAGTTCACCATCTCACATGATACCATTGCAGTCATGGTTCACCATCTCACATATCATAGCAATCCACAGTTCACCATCTCACATGATACCATGGCAGTCATGGTTCACCATCTCACATGATATCATGATACCATGGCAGTCATGATTCACCATCTCACATATCATAGCAGAGTCACAGTTCACCATCTCACATGATACCATGGCAGTTCACAGTTCACCATCTCACATACCATACCAGTCACAGTTCACCAATCTCACATGATATCATGACAGTCACAGTTCACCATCTCACATGATACCATGGCAGTCACAGTTCACCATCTCACATGATACCATGGCAGTCACAGTTCACCATCTCACATGATACCATGGCAGTCACAGTTCACCATCTCACATGATACCATGGCAGTCACAGTTCACCATCTCACATCCATGGCAGTCACAGTACACCATCTCACATGATACCATGGCAGTCACAGTTCACCATATCCACATGATACCATGGCAGTCACAGTTCAGCATCGCACATGATACCATGGCAGTCACAGTTCACCATCTCACATGATACCATGGCAGTCATGGTTCACCATATCACATGATACCATGGCAGTCACAGTACACCATCTCACATATAATGGCAGTCACGGTTCACCATCTCAACATGATACCATGGCAAGTCATGGTTCACCATATCACATGATACCATGGCAGTCACAGTTCACCATCTCTCATGATACCATGGCAGTCACAGTTCACCATCTCACATGATACCCATGGCAGTCACAGTTCACCATCTCACATGATACCATGGCAGTCATGGTTCACCATATCACATGATACCATGGCAGTCACAGTTCACCATCTCACATGATACCATGGCAGTCACAGTTCACCATCTCACATGATACCATGACAGTCATGGTTCACCATCTCACATACCATACCAGTCACAGTTCACCATTTCACATGATACCATGGCAGTCACAGTTCACCATCTCACATGATACCATGGCAGTCACAGTTCACCATCTCACATACCATGGCAGTCACAGTTCACCATCTCACATGATACCATGGCAGTCATGGTTCACCATCTCACATACCATGGCAGTCACAGTTCACCATCTCACATGATACCATGGCAGTCATGGTTCACCATCTCACATACCATACCAGTCACAGTTCACCATCTCAAATGATACCATGGCAGTCATGGATCACCATCTCACATACCATGGCAGTCACAGCTTCACCATCTCACATGATACCATGGCAGTCACAGTTCACCATGTCACATGATACCATGGCAGTCACGGTTCACCATCTCACATACCATGGCAGTCACAGTTCACCATCTCACATGATACCATGGCAGTCATGGTTCACCATCTCACATACCATACCAGTCACAGTTCACCATCTCACATGATACCATGGCAGTCACGGTTCACCATCTCACATACCATGGCAGTCACAGTTCACCATCTCACATGATACCATGGCAATCACAGTTCACCATCTCACATGATACCATGGCCAGTCACGGTTCACCATGTCACATGACTATACCAGTCACAGTTCACCATCTCACATACCATGGCAGTCACAGTTCACCATCTCACATGATACCATGGCAGTCACAGTTCACCATCTCACATGATACCATGGCAGTCACGGTTCACCATGTCACATGATATACCAGTCACAGTTCACCATCTCACATGATACCATGGTAGTCACAGTTCACCATCTCACATGATACCAAGGCAGTCACGGTTCACCATGTCACATGATATACCAGTCACAGTTCACCATATCACATACCATGGCAGTCACAGTTCACCATCTCACATGATACCATGGCAGTCACAGTTCACCATCTCACATGATACCATGGCAGTCACAGTTCACCATCTCACATTCCATGGCAGTCACAGTACACCATCTCACATGATACCATGGCAGTCACAGTTCACCATATCACATGATACCATGGCAGTCACAGTTCAGCATCTCACATGATACCATGGCAGTCACAGTTCACCATCTCACATGATACCATGGCAGTCATGGTTCACCATATCACATGATACCATGGCAGTCACAGTACACCATCTCACATATAATGGCAGTCACGGTTCACCATCTCACATGATACCATGGCAGTCATGGTTCACCATATCACATGATACCATGGCAGTCACAGTTCACCATCTCTCATGATACCATGGCAGTCACAGTTCACCATCTCACATGATACCATGGCAGTCACAGTTCACCATCTCACATGATACCATGGCAGTCATGGTTCACCATATCACATGATACCATGGCAGTCACAGTTCACCATCTCACATGATACCATGGCAGTCACAGTTCACCATCTCACATGATACCATGACAGTCATGGTTCACCATCTCACATACCATACCAGTCACAGTTCACCATTTCACATGATACCATGGCAGTCACAGTTCACCATCTCACATGATACCATGGCAGTCACAGTTCACCATCTCACATACCATGGCTAGTCACAGTTCACCATCTCACATGATACCATGGCAGTCATGGTTCACCATCTCACATACCATGGCAGTCACAGTTCACCATCTCACATGATACCATGGCAGTCATGGTTCACCATCTCACATACCATACCAGTCACAGTTCACCATCTCAAATGATACCATGGCAGTCATGGATCACCATCTCACATACCATGGCAGTCACAGTTCACCATCTCACATGATACCATGGCAGTCACAGTTCACCATGTCACATGATACCATGGCAGTCACGGTTCACCATCTCAACATACCATGGCAGTCACAGTTCACCATCTCACATGATACCATGGCAAGTCATGGTTCACCATCTCACATACCATACCAGTCACAGTTCACCATCTCACATGATACCATGGCAGTCATGCGTTCACCAATCTCACATACCATGGCAGTCACAGTTCACCATCTCACATGATACCATGGCAATCACAGTTCACCATCTCACATGATACCATGGCAGTCACGGTTCACCATGTCACATGATATACCAGTCACAGTTCACCATCTCACATACCATGGCAGTCACAGTTCACCATCTCACATGATACCATGGCAGTCACAGTTCACCATCTCACATGATACCATGGCAGTCACGGTTCACCATGTCACATGATATACCAGTCACAGTTCACCATCTCACATGATACCATGGTAGTCACAGTTCACCATCTCACATGATACCAAGGCAGTCACGGTTCACCATGTCACATGATATACCAGTCACAGTTCACCATATCACATACCATGGCAGTCACAGTTCACCATCTCACATGATACCATGGCAGTCACAGTTCACCATCTCACATACCATGGCAGTCACAGTTCACCATCTCACATACCATGGCAGTCATGGTTCACCATCTCACATGATACCATGGCAGTCACAGTTCACCATCTCACATGATACCATGGCAGTCACGGTTCACCATCCTCACATGATACCATGGCAGTCACGGTTCACCATCTCACATGATATACCAGTCACAGTTCACCATCTCACATGATACCATGGCAGTCATGGTTCACCATCTCACATACCATGGCAGTCACAGTTCACCACCTGACATGATACCATGGCAGTCACAGTTCACCATCTCACATGATACCATGGCAGTCACGGTTCACCATCTAACATGATACCATGGCAGTCACGGTTCACCATCTCACATGATATACCAGTCACAGTTCACCATCTCACATGATACCATGGTAGCCACGGTTCACCATCTCACATGATATCATGATACCATGGCAGTCATGGTTCACCATCTCACATATCATAGCAGTCACAGTTCACCATCTCACATGATACCATTGCAGTCATGGTTCACCATCTCACATATCATAGCAATCACAGTTCACCATCTCACATGATACCATGGCAGTCATGGTTCACCATCTCACATGATATCATGATACCATGGCAGTCATGATTCACCATCTCACATATCATAGCAGTCACAGTTCACCATCTCACATGATACCATGGCAGTCACAGTTCACCATCTCACATACCATACCAGTCACAGTTCACCATCTCACATGATATCATGACAGTCACAGTTCACCATCTCACATGATACCATGGCAGTCACAGTTCACCATCTCACATGATACCATGCAGTCACAGTTCACCATCTCACATGATACCATGGCAGTCACAGTTCACCATCTCACATGATACCATGGCAGTCACAGTTCACCATCTCACATTCCATGGCAGTCACAGTACACCATCTCACATGATACCATGGCAGTCACAGTTCACCATATCACATGATTACCATGGCAGTCACAGTTCAGCATCTCACATGATACCATGGCAGTCACAGTTCACCATCTCACATGATACCATGGCAGTCATGGTTCACCATATCACATGATACCATGGCAGTCACAGTACACCATCTCACATATAATGGCAGTCACGGTTCACCATCTCACATGATACCATGGCAGTCATGGTTCACCATATCACATGATACCATGGCAGTCACAGTTCACCATCTCTCATGATACCATGGCAGTCACAGTTCACCATCTCACATGATACCATGGCAGTCACAGTTCACCATCTCACATGATACCATGGCAGTCATGGTTCACCATATCACATGATACCATGGCAGTCACAGTTCACCATCTCACATGATACCATGGCAGTCACAGTTCACCATCTCACATGATACCATGACAGTCATGGTTCACCATCTCACATACCATACCAGTCACAGTTCACCATTTCACATGATACCATGGCAGTCACAGTTCACCATCTCACATGATACCATGGCAGTCACAGTTCACCATCTCACATACCATGGCAGTCACAGTTCACCATCTCACATGATACCATGGCAGTCATGGTTCACCATCTCACATACCATGGCAGTCACAGTTCACCATCTCACATGATACCATGGCAGTCATGGTTCACCATCTCACATACCATACCAGTCACAGTTCACCATCTCAAATGATACCATGGCAGTCATGGATCACCATCTCACATACCATGGCAGTCACAGTTCACCATCTCACATGATACCATGGCAGTCACAGTTCACCATGTCACATGATACCATGGCAGTCACGGTTCACCATCTCACATACCATGGCAGTCACAGTTCACCATCTCACATGATACCATGGCAGTCATGGTTCACCATCTCACATACCATACCAGTCACAGTTCACCATCTCACATGATACCATGGCAGTCATGGTTCACCATCTCACATACCATGGCAGTCACAGTTCACCATCTCACATGATACCATGGCAATCACAGTTCACCATCTCACATGATACCATGGCAGTCACGGTTCACCATGTCACATGATCATACAGTCACAGTTCACCATCTCACATTACCATGGCAGTCACAGTTCACCATCTCACATGATACCATGGCAGTCACAGTTCACAATCTCACATGATACCATGGCAGTCACGGTTCACCATGTCACATGATATACCAGTCACAGTTCACCATCTCACATGATACCATGGTAGTCACAGTTCACCATCTCACATGATACCAGGCAGTCACAGGTTCACCATGTCACATGATATACCAGTCACAGTTCACCATATCACATACCATGGCAGTCACAGTTCACCATCTCACATGATACCATGGCAGTCACAGTTCACCATCTCACATACCATGGCAGTCACAGTTCACCATCTCACATACCATGGCAGTCATGGTTCACCATCTCACATGATACCATGGCAGTCACAGTTCACCATCTCACATGATACCATGGCAGTCACGGTTCACCATCTCACATGATACCATGGCAGTCACGGTTCACCATCTCACATGATATACCAGTCACAGTTCACCATCTCACATGATACCATGGCAGTCATGGTTCACCATCTCACATACCATGGCAGTCACAGTTCACCACCTGACATGATACCATGGCAGTCACAGTTCACCATCTCACATGATACCATGGCAGTCACGGTTCACCATCTCACATGATACCATGGCAGTCACGGTTCACCATCTCACATGATATACCAGTCACAGTTCACCATCTCACATGATACCATGGCAGTCACGGTTCACCATCTCACATGATATACCAGTCACAGTTCACCATCTCACATACCATGGCAGTCACAGTTCACCATCTCACATGATACCATGGCAGTCACAGTTCACCATCTCACATGATACCATGGCAGTCACAGTTCACCATCTCACATGATATCATGGCAGTCACAGTTCACCATCTCACATACCATGGCAGTCACAGTTCAGCATCTCACATGATACCATGGCAGTCACAGTTCACCATCTCACATACCATACCAGTCACAGTTCACCATCTCTCATGATACCATGGCAGTCACAGTTCAGCATCTCACATGATACCATGGCAGTCATGGTTCACCATCTCACATGATACCATGGCAGTCATGGTTCACCATATCACATGATATCATGGCAGTCACAGTTCAGCATCTCACATGATACCATGGCAGTCACGGTTCACCATATCACATAATACTATGGCAGTCACGGTTCACCATATCACATGATATACCAGTCACAGTTCACCACCTCACATACTATGGCAGTTAGGTCTGTGTTCTGTCCTGTTTATGCCATGTGGCCAAGTCATCCAGGTATTGCCTCTCTGCTTATCTCCTACTCGTTTCCATCAAGTTTGCCAGTTGTCATTAATTTTCAAGTTTATTTTTCCTCATAAAGTGCAAACAAACCTGGATGATACAAATGTCAAATGTGTGGCTGGCACTTTGTCAGCAGCAAACATTCAAAGAACCAAGAGATAACTGACATGTAAGTGGTTTAGTGAATGAGTTGTGATGTCAGGAAAACAATATTTATCTCAAACTGACTTACCGGCAATAATGACGGGTTACTTGCCAGGATGGCCTTCTAAAATGAAAAAAATAAAGCCATAACTGAGATACTTTAGAACATTTTCCCTGTTTTTTATTCAATATTTAAAGCATTGTGTTGGATAGATAATGTGGTGCTGCGGTGTAGGGGCAGTGAATGCGTTTCACAATTCCCCAACATATGGAGCCGAGAGCTTGAAATCAGCTGTGGGAGATTTAAAATCAGCTGTGGGAGATTTAAATTCAGCTGTAGGAGATTTGAAATCAGCTGTGGGAGATTTGGAAGCAGACCCCAACATATCGAGCTGAGGCTTTGAAATCAGCTGTGGGAGATGTGAAATCAGCTGTGGGAGATGTGAAATCAGCTGTGGGAGATGTGAAATCAGCTGTGGGAGATGTGAAATCAGCTGTGGGAGATGTGAAATCAGCTGTGGGAGATGTGAAATCAGCTGTGAGAGATGTGAAATCAGCTGTGGGAGATGTGAAATCAGTTGTGGGAGATGTTAAATCAGCTGTGGGATATTTGGTGTGAAATCAGCTGTGGGATATTTGGTGTGACATCAGCTGTGGGAGATTTGGTGTGACATCAGCTGAGGGAGATTTGGTGTGACATCAGATGTGGGAGATTTGGTGTGACATCAGCTGTGGGAGATTTGGTGTGACATCAACTGTGGGAGATTTGGAGTGAAATCAGCTGTGGGAGATGTGAAATCAGCTGTGGGAGATGTGAAATCAGCTGTGGGAGATGTGAAATCAGCTGTGGGATATGTGAAATCAGCTGTGGGAGATTTGGTGTGAAATCAGCTGTGGGAGATTTGATGTGAAATCAGCCATGGGAGATGTGAAATCAGCTGTGAGAGATGTGAAATCAGCTGTGGGAGATTTGGTTGACATCAGCTGTCAGAAATATGACATCAGCTGTGGGAGATGTGGTGTGACATCAGCTGTGGGAGATTTGGTGTGATATCATCATGGGAGATTTGGAAGCAGACCGCCCAGCAGTGATTCCCATTGTATAAGGCATAGGTCATCCAGAAAGCAATGGCAAACTACTGAATGTAAACATTGTCTAGCAAATCACACACAGCCATAAAATGCTAGGGTTGATTGTGAAGTCCAGTCAAGGCACCTCATCCACGTGTCTATGTCAATTCTAGGCTGAGATGTATGTTCCAGTGAATTTATTGTGCGCTACACTCCAGTAAAATAGATGTATACCAAACAAACAAAGCTAGTTAAACAACTACAAATCATAACAACCTCTATAAATATCCTCACAAAACCTCTAACAAAGATTACTTGTGTGATCCAAAGAGCACCTATAAATATATCTTTACTAAATCTCAAACAAAGATCACTTGTGTGATCCAAAGAGCACCTATAAATATCTTCACAAAACCTCAAACAAAGATTATTTGTGTGATCCAAAGAGCACCTATAAATATCTACAAAATCTCAAACAAAGATCACTTGTGTGATCCTAAGAGTGCCTATAAATATCTTCACAAAACCTCTAACAAAGATCACTTGTGTGATCCTAAGAGTTGTCTATAAATATCTTCACAAAACCTCTAACAAAGATCACTTGTGTGATCCTAAGAGTTGTCTATAAATATCTTCACAAAACCTCTAACAAAGATCGCTTGTGTGATCCTAAGAGTTGTCTATAAATATCTTCACAAAACCTCTAACAAAGATCACTTGTGTGATCCTAAGAGTGCCTATAAATATCTTCACAAAACCTCTAACAAAGATCACTTGTGTGATCCAAAGAGTTGTCTATAAATATCTTCACAAAACCTCTAAAAAAGATCACTTGTGTGATCCTAAGAGTGCCTATAAATATCTTCACAAAACCTCTAACAAAGATCACTTGTATGATCCAAAGAGTTGTCTATAAATATCTTCACAAAACCTCTAACAAAGATCACTTGTGTGATCCTAAGAGTGCCTATAAATATCTTCACAAAACCTCTAACAAAGATCACTTGTGTGATCCAAAGAGTTGTCTATAAATATCTTCACAAAACCTCTAACAAAGATTACTTGTGTGATCCAAAGAGCCCCTAAGAAGACACATATCTGGGTCAGTGACACTGATGTCAATAAACATAAACATCCCAATAATGAGGTCTCGAACTACATACAAGCCGGCTCCGTGGCCAGGGAGTTACGGTTGCAGTTCGTAATCTCGCTTACCTGTGTTCAAAACACAGCTGCGGGTGATTTGGCAGCAGACTGCCTGGTGTTGGTCTTTGTGAAATGGTGTGGGTGCTGGTCGTTCAGAAAGCAATGGCAAACTACTGAACGTAAACTTGCCAAGACATCACAACAGCAAGAAATGCTGGTGTTGACTGCGATGTCCTGTAAAGGATCTGCAACTAACTATATACATCAGCTGTCATGTGTCAATGACACTGATGTCAACAAACACAAACATCCCATTCATCACCTCTACAACTATATACACAGAATTATTGATTAGCTATTTTAAAAAACATCATTAACATTAACAAAACATCAGTTACTTTACAAACATCATCATTTACTACCTGCAACAAAATACTAATTAGTTAAATTCCTGCTATGTTAAAAAAATAAGTATTATTGTGAAAGAAATACCAGGAATGTTGACATAATACCAGCCATTTATAAAAATACAAGTTACATTAAAATATCAGTTATTTCAGAAAGTTTTCCCCCAAAGAAGCACAAATACAAATATGGGCAATGAGTAATGAAATGATTCAGAGACGAGATGTGTGTTTCAGGAGAATGTGAAAGTTTGTGTGGGTGAACAGAGAAGGAAACATGCTGAGTTAATGACAGCTGGAGGCATGACGAGACTACTCAGCAAAACTACACGGGTAAACAGATTAAACTTACGGAGCATTAACAGAAGATGTGGAATACAGAAATTAACCCTCTGTGGGAAATTAGCGGGCTAGAGAGAAGAGAGAAAAATATGTGGACAGCTGAAACGGTTGGGCAACAGTAATACAAATAACACCAGCTTCATCAATCAAGAGATGACAGGGAAGGTGGGTCTTGATCACCAATGTCTGCCCCAGACTGGCACCTCACAAAGAAGATTAAGAAAACTGAGGTGTCAACAAACATAGGTTACTTAACTATACTGAAAGCTAGCACAGAAGGGAACGACTGATCAAGCAGTAACAAGAACATCTCACAGAAACCATCAAGACAGCAGACTTACCAAGGTGCCTTCCTTTTCTTCCATAGACATTTCCTCCAAAACGTCAGGTGTAATTCCTGCACCTAAATACAAACACACAAGAATACATGTTCAGCATCATACATGTTCAGCATCATACATGTTCAGCATCATACATGTTCAGCATCACACTTGTTCAGATTCACATTTGTGGCAGCTATGGTAGTGTGGTGGCTAGTCACTCGCCTGCTGACCCGATGGTCTTGGGTTCAAACCCACACTGACAGGTGTTTCAAGTTGGCCTGGGTTGTGTGAAAGTGTCCTTGACTTACTATCACATCTGTGTTTCTGTAACTTACTGACTATCATATCTGTGTGTCTGTGACTTGTTGACTATCACATCTCTGTTTCTGTGACTTGTTGACTATCCTATCTGTGTTTGTGTGACATGTTGACTATCATATCTGTGTTTGTGTGACATGTTGACTATCACATCTGTGTGTCTGTGACTTGTTGACTATCACATCTGTGTTTGTGTGACGTGTTGACTATCATATCTGTGTTTGTGTGACATGTTGACTATCATATCTGTGTTTGTGTGACTTGTTGACTATCATATCTGTGTTTCTGTGACTTGTTGACTATCACATCTGTGTGTCTGTGACTTGTTGACTATAACATCTGTGTGTCTGTGACTTGTTGACTATCACATCTGTGTGTCTGTGACTTGTTGACTATCACATCTGTGTGTCTGTGACTTGTTGACTATCACATCTGTGTTTGTGTGACATGTTGACTATAACATCTGTGTGTCTGTGACTTGTTGACTATCACATCTGTGTGTCTGTGACTGGTTGACTATCACATCTGTGTTTGTGTGACATGTTGACTATCATATCTGTGTTTGTGTGACATGTTGACTATCATATCTCTGTTTGTGTGACTTGTTGACTATCACATCTGTGTTTGTGTGACTTGTTGACTATCACATCTGTGTTTCTGTGACTTGTTGACTATCACATCTGTGTTTCTGTGACTTGTTGACTATCACACCTGTGTTTCTGTGACTTTTTGACTATCGTATCTGTGTTTGTGTGACTTGTTGACTATCACATCTGTGTGTCTGTGACTTGTTGACTATCACATCTGTGTGTCTGTGACTTGTTGACTATCATATCTGGTCTGTGACTTGTTGACTATCATATCTGTGTTTCTGTGACGTGTTGACTATCACATCTGTGTGTTTGTGACTTGTTGACTATCATATCTGTGTTTGTGTGACTTGTTGACTATCATATCTGTGTGTCTGTGACTTGTTGACTATCACATTTGTGTTTCTGTGACTTGTTGACTATCACATCTGTGTTCCTGTGACTTGGTGACTATCACATCTGTGTGTCTGTGACTTGTTGACTATCACATCTGTGTGTCTGTGACTTGTTGACTATCACATCTGTGTTTCTGTGACTTGTTGACTATCACATCTGTGTTTCTGTGACTTGTTGACTATCACATCTGTGTGTCTGTGACATGTTGACTATCATATCTGTGTTTCTGTGACCTGTTGACTATCATATCTGTGTGTCTGTGATTTGTTGACTATCACATCTGTGTTTCTGTGACTTGTTGACTATCACATCTGTGTTCCTGTGACTTGTTGACTATCACATCTGTGTGTCTGTGACTTGTTGACTATCACATCTGTGTTTCTGTGACTTGTTGACTATCACATCTGTGTGTCTGTGACTTGTTGACTATCACATCTGTGTTTGTGTGACTTGTTGACTATTACATCTGTTTCTGTGACTTGTTGACTATCATATCTGTGTTTCTGTGACTTGTTGACTTCCAGCCGTGGTGGGTACCAAATTACCTGCATTATGTCACCAGTCATAAACTAACACAGCAGCACACAGAAGACTCTATATGGAACGTGGTTCTCATCATGGCCAGGAAGACTCTCAATCCCTCACCAGATCCCCTGCCAGGGCTATTTCCATGCTCAGGGTGAGTTTAGTGTCCTGTGCTCGTGTTAGTCGACCTTGAACTCTCCCTCCAGGAACAATGTCTTCCATTGCTGTTCTTTCATTGTGACTGAGTACAATTAATTACAGATGTAAGAATATGTAACCAACTGTTTACAACTAACTACAGATGTAAGAATATGTAACCAACTGTGTATTACTAATATATAATAAACTGGTAACAAATGCACAATTAGCCAGGAGCATTGAGGACTCAGTGTGACCCAACACTGCACTCACTTGGTCACATTCTTGACCTGGGCGATGGTGGTGAAACTGTGCAGACTTGAGGGAAATAGAGAACTGCAGTGTAAGGTGAATGCACAGAATGTAGGATGTGAAACAGTCACAGTTGTGGCCACAGAACTGAGAAATGAGGCCTGCAACATCAGTGTGGGTGCCTGCAACATCAGCGTCGGTTCCTGCAGCTGGTGGAAAATCTTAGTGAGAAACCATACACCCCCCCCCCCCCCAGAAATCAATGAATATATCAGGCTACACTGATATTAGTGTCCATCTGCCTATATAGATGTGGGGATACACCATAGACCCAGCATGCCTCACAGGGAGGAAACATTGTTTTTACTTGCTGTGTATACAGTAGCCACAGAGGCATGCCAGCAAGCTGGCCAGGGTTGTATCGTCCAATCAACACAGCTCTGGGGTCGAGCTCATAACAAAAACATGGGTATGAGACAATTTTCTAAATTTGCTGGAAAATGTCTGAGAAGAGAAAGTGATGAGAAGGGGACTGGTCAACTCACATCACAAAGTCATGGCCTACATTAGGTGAAGGCCTAACAGTTCACATCACTAAGGCAGTGTCTGTATACTCCAGGCAACTTATGTGTTCCATAATTATTCAAACACGAGAGTTCTCATGGCAATACTCCAGGCAACTTATGTGTTCAATAATTGTTCAAACACGAGAGTTCTCATGACAATACCCACCTGCAAATAGCTGCTTTTGGGTTTCATCGTCCAACAGGTCTTCGTCAGATCCCGTCTGCCCTAGTGAACGACCTCTGCGACCCAACCTTTTCATTTCCTAAGTAATATACTTATCAATGAACTCCAAATTAAAATCAATAAACTCTAAATTCAGATCAATAAACGCTAAATTCAGATCACTTAACTCTACTCTGACTAGAGTATTGACAATTGTAAATGGACATTGGGTTGTGTCAAGTCGCACAAGAGACTGACGCACACAAACACAGTATTCTCGGCTTAGCAATAATTTAGCTACCACACAAAGAAAACAAATTACTCTACAAAAATCAGTCTCAGTATAACCTTTAACTTTAAACCTTTCAAGAGAATTCAGTCGGTGACTCAGTAACTAGTAAAAGTAACAATTACATTGTCAAGGCTGTGTGCACATTTGGGTGGAAGTATAACAGCCTGAGATTCTGAGTTAAGTAGCAAACTTCATCATTTTCTCTTCATTGTTCTTATTGTTTCATCTTTCCATTCTTCTCATTCTATTCTTATGCCTTAATGTAGTGACTGTAGTCTTCTCTGTGATTATATATTGTGTTTTGTGTATTTGTGTGCTGATGAAGGCTAGTCGCCGCAACGTCATGTGTTTTCCCATAATTGAATTCTGTAAAACTGCACTGCTTTGTGTTATTGTATATTGTTTACATTTGGGTGGAAATATATTTTGCAGGTGCACAGAAAGTCATGTTGCACAGGTGAGAAATAGTGATGCTGCATTTCCCTAGCATGGGCTGGCCTAGGGGTGGTTTTATACATCAAAACTAAACTACGGCACAGTACATTGGGCTAACTGTTATTCTGAGCTGGTCTTGTATATCTCCACCCCCCCCCTTCCACAAACCCCTTTTCCACTTCCCAAAAGGTTAATCACAAGGGTGAGTCAATAAGTAAGTCACAGTTCTGTGGGATGGCAGGTAAATGTAGTTGGTGTTTTCTACAGGTGTCATTAGGTGACAGCAACATCAAACTTTATATTCCTGTTCGTCAGGTGGCGCTATGTGTCTCATGCACATGTGCAGTGCATAAACATAATGGCGACTGTACTTACGGAGTGTACAACCAAAGAGCAACGTGCTGTTGTGCATTTTTTACGGGCAAAAGGATTGCCTGCAAAAGACATTCATAAGGAAATGCTTCCTGTTTATGCTGACAAATGTTTGTCCCGTAAAGCAGTGCATAGCTGGGTAGAAAACACCATTCTTCATCTTGTATCCAAAAATTCAAGGTTACGCCATCAGCAGGGAAGGTTATGCTGACAGTGTTCTGGGATTGTCAAGGAATGCTTTCAATCAATTTCACGAAGAAAGGTGACAATGTGAATTCTGAATTGTACTGTGAAGTTCTATCAATGCTTCTTGATGCAATTCGAAGAAAATGTCCAGGACTGCTGACTAGAGGAGTGTTGCTTCTTCATGACAATGCCTGACCACATACGGCTCGATTAACTCAGGAGAAAATTAACAAACTAAGGTGAGAAGATCTGGAACATCCACCTTACAGTACCGACTTAGCCCCTAGTGATTTCCACCCTTTTGGTCCACTGAAAACCCACCTTGGCGGAAGACATGAATGTGAAGTGAAAACGTGGTTTAGAAAACAGTATGCAGTACTATGCAGCCGGTTTGGGAGGACTGATAAAACGATGGGATAAGTGCATCAATGTTGGTGGAAATTATGTTGAGAAATAAAGGGACAACGTATGTATAAAAATAAACTGGTTTCAAGTTATCATATTTAGTTATTTTTCTACAGCCATTTGTGACTTACTTATTGACTCCCCCTCGTACATTAATAGTTGGAGTTTGGGGACCAATGTTTCATGGTGGTTTGGGTGGGTGGCTGTGGCATTTCATTACTCCAGTAGGATAACCGTTTAGATTTTAGGTGTTCTTTAGGATGTTCACATTCTTCTGCCAGTGTATCTGAGTACATATCCTCCTGGCATGATTGAATAGGGTCTGTACTAGGCCACGTCTGAACTGGACAGGTGTAAAGCTGTGGACATTTAGATGCTAGCCTATCCGTGTTTCTTTACCATACACTGATCTTTGGGTGGTGCCATCCTCTTCACGTCTGTTATGTCTAAAAACATAAGGGCTGTGATCGTATTGGATGCCTAGAGAAATTTCTTATGTGCCTGGTTAATAGTGACACGAGCAATGATGTTTATTAGTAATGATGATTATTGTGTCAACTACATAATAGTAGCAGAAAGCTATCCTTTTCTTCTTTTTCTGCGTTCATCTGGAGTTTTTTTTTCGGACGTGCCTGTTTACAGCAGAGCTGCGTTCTTGCGCCGTTAGGCCGACACATCCGACTTCTGCGGGCATTTGTTGACCGGGTTAACCTTCCCGGGAAGCTATCCTTTTGATAACTGATAATATATTCTCTTGTAAGTGTGCCATAAAGTTGTCCGCTAGTGTGGGACCTTGAGGGTTCTCCCAATGCTACTCCCTCAAATTGGCGGTTGGATGGTTTCAGGAAATCAAATTTGGGGAGACTACTTAGCTGAAGAGTTTGTGAGCTACGTGGAATGCACATTTTTTAGGGGTAGCCTCAATGATGAGTTTTTCATTAAAGTGTCTGGATTCCTTTCATAATTTTGGTGTCTCTCCGATTGATATTTTCATTTCTGAATGGAATTTGGATTGATCCAATATTGCTTCCATTTTGGCCTGGTAGCCAGATCTGTCCATCACCACTGTACCACCTTCTTTGTTTGGTTTGAGAATTACCAGTTGTTCAATGCTCTAATGTTTTCAATGTGTGCATCAGTTAACAGCAATGGCTGTTCTGACATTGTTGTACAGTAACAGTGTTTCAGATCCCCTAGCTTACCCTTCAGCCATCCTACCTTTCACACTGAGATCTGGTCTAAGAACATTTCAGACTGGGCTTCCGCAGAAGTTGGATGTGTCGGCCTAACGGTGCAAGAACGCAGCTCTGCTGTAAACAGGCACAACGCAATCACGTCCGAAAAAAAAACTCCGGATGAACGAAGAAGAAGAAGAAGACTGGGCTTGTGACTCAATTTTATTGACATGTTTAGGTTTTAAGCAAACCTTCAGTCTGAATGCAAGGGTCTCAGTTTAAACTGTTTGAATGTATGATGATACATGTCTCACATATTTCTCAGGGTTGCCATGTACACTGGTTGTGGTCCTAGCTTAATGAATAATGAAGGTGTGAAATCTCCTTGGTTTTCACAACATTCTCTATTTCTGTGCAGAATTTCGTTAACTTTAATTTTTTTTTGTTTTTTGCATATCCCTTACAGGACATTGCAGTCAACATCAGTATTTTTCAGCTGCTGTTGATGCAATAGACAAGATTACGCTCAGTAGTTTGCCATTGCTTTCTGAGTGACTGGCTCACACACCCCCGTGAAGTTACCAACGCGGTGAGAACCGCTACCGATTCTCGTGCAGGTTAACTTTAATTTAAATTGATTATGAGATGTATTTTTGTATCTTGCCAGTTATCACCAAGTTCTCCAATTTATTTCTTCCCATAACATGTCCAAAATATTTTGACTGTCTACGTCTAATTTCTCTAATCTGTTTACGATTTTCATTTGTTTCTTGTAGGACCTGGTCGTTGGTTTTTCTAGGCACTACATTTTAGTTTTGCCGAATTTTACCGGAGATTTTTTTGCATCAATTTTTGGTTTCTTGTTTTTGTGTCTCCGATTTAATGACATTTAGAGTACTCATGATGTTAAATTCCCCGATTATTTCAAGATCGAGTTAAAACAGACACCGATTACTTGATATAGTTTTTCCCACCCAGTTTTGCGTTGTGCATTTCTGGCAAATCAGGAATCCTTGCTATACCGGAGAACCAGGCTGTCTATTCTAAGCGGTAAGTAAACCCGTAAATACCGTTTTATGAGACGTATTACATTGTTATACTATGCATTATTAAATTTAGCATCCATATTTATGTGTATTTTGTAATTTTCGACCATTTAACCATCTTAGGACGGCAGGGCCGAAAATTTGGCCATGACGTTACGACTCACCACTAGCCAGAAACCCAACCAGCCGAGATTTTGGCCCTGTTGTAAGAACTGCTTTGATTGGTTTGCTTTTAATAGTACAGACCAATCAAATGCTCCCTTGTAATACCCCGCCATTCGAGTTTGCAAATGGCCGCTTGCTGAACGCATTTCAAACAACTGAATATTATTTTATGATTTTTTAGTGCAGTAACCCAGTGTTTACTTGATTTTTGATTTTTAAAATGGCTAGCTTTGAACCTGAAGACACCCTAGTATTGATTAGCTCTGATAGTAGCAATTTTGACAGTTCAGGACTGTCAGATAATTACTGTAGTGATACTGAAAATGCTGGTGAAGATTCAGACCTCGTGTCCCCATGGTTTAAGTGTATTGGGACTGAAGAAGATCGTGTTGATCCATATCCATTCATGGAGATGTCCGGACCAAAACAAATGCCACCAGATGATAGCCCATGTATTTATGTATTTGGAGTTGTTTCTCACACTCAATCTTATTAAATTGTTTGTGAAAGAAACAAACAGATATGCCAGGCAGTTTCTTGATAGTGAAGTCCCCAAGAAAAGGTCTGTAGCTCACAGTTGGGTTGAGGTTACTGTGAATAAAATGAGGGCCTTCATAACATTAATTCTCAATATGGGTTTGGTTCAAAAGCGCAACAAATGTCAAAAGGGACTTCATGGTTGTTTTTCTAACCACAAGTGTTTAAAATTATTATAAAGTGGTGTAGGTATTCAATGAGGAAATCTTAGGCGAGTACCATTTTTTATTAATCAATCAATCAATCAATCATGTGCCATGCCGGAAAGCGTGGGCGGTCTTGACTCGCCATTTCACTCGATCACCAGTGTCGTGGATCAGCTCAGTGTTCCTGTCTCGGCCATGCCATGTGGCCAAGCCATCCAGGTATTTTCCTCTCGGTCTGCCTCTTGGTCTGTTTCCTTCGATCTTGCCAGTTGTCACCAAGTTCTCCAATCCATTTCTTCTCATAACATGTCCAAAAATTTTGACTGTCTACGTCTAATTTCTCTAATCAGTTTACGATGTTCATTTGTCTCCTGTAGTACTTGGTCATTGGTTTTTCTGTCTGTCCATGGTATTCTTTGCATTTTCCTCAGAAACCACATTTCTGCAGCCATCAGATGTTTTTCAGCTTGACTGCCCATTGTCCAAGTTTCACATCCATACAAAAGAACAGGCTCTATGTATCCCCTCAACACTCTTTTTCTCGTTTCAATTGACATCTTTTTATTAGGTCAGAATGTTTTTCATCTTGCTAAAGGCTACTTTCGCCATGGCGATTCTTGTTCTAATCTCTTCAAGGCATCTCCCATCAGATGTTATGACTGTTCCAAGATAATTGTACCGATTCACTTGTTGAAGAATATTTCCATTTACTTGTATATTACATTGTGGCACTTCTTCCTTCCTAGTGACGACCATAACCTGAGTCTTTTTACAATTTAATTCTAACCCCAGTTGCTCACTGTGTACAACAACCGCATCTACTAATTGTTGCAGGTCCTGCGCATTGTCTGCAATTAATACTGTATCATCTGCATATCTAATGTTATTGATGTTTCGTCCTCCAATGCTGATTCCATTTATATCCTCTACATTTCTGAAAATATTCTCACTGTATAGGGAAAAAAAGATCTGGAGACATCACACATCCCTGCCTAACACCTCTTTTAATTGGCTGATACTGTCCCACTTCATTATCAATCCTTATTGCAGCTTGTTGTTTCCAATATATGTTTTTTATAAGTCTAATGTCTTTCCCATCAATTTGTAGATCTGCAAGCATATCCACCATGTTGACATGTCTAACTCTATCAAAAGCCTTTGTATAGTCAATAAACCAAAGATGTATATATAATGTGTTCATCAGTCTGGTGACTTGCTCTAGTCCAAATTCTTCTAAAGCTTTAATCATTTCTGTTGTGATGTTATCTGCACCGGGGGCCTTGCCAGATTTCATATGCTTAAGAACATTTCGAACCTCCATCTCCAAAATTGGCGGTCCTTCATTATTAAATCTAATATCATACTGTTCGTCTCTGTTATCATCATAAAGGTGTTTCACATAATCTGTCCATACATGTAGAATCTGATCTTTTTCTATTATGATTTTGCCATCTTCAGTTTTTAGACACCCTGTTGATGTACTTGTTCTTTTATTAGTAAGTTCCTGAATTCTTATGTACACTAATTTGGTATTTTGACTGTTGTGTTGGTTTTCAATTTCTAAGCACTTTTTAGTAGTACCAAAAAAAAAATACTGTTATGAAATATTTTATTTTTCACAAAATGCAAATGAGGTCACCAAATTTGCATAAAGATGAGCAAAATTACTTCGATCATAAACATAAATAAACTTTAGTATATCCTCTTTAAGAATATATGTACTTTTATATACTTATATAGGGATCTAATATTTTTTTTTTTAATTTACAAAATTGTCACCTCAGTAATTTCTGTACTCCTAAACAATGACTGTCTTCTTCAGAGAGAAAGCTGAATTTGGCCCAATGTTGTTCCGTCCTAAAAGGGCTAAGTTGGCAATCAATGTCACACTGAAATTATGAAGATCGTATGCTGTAATCCGGCATTTCAATGGCAGGAGATGGCATTTTTCATGTCATCCTCCAGCTAGGAACATTTAATATTGTTATGGGATATTCAGAGTGACTACAACATTCATTCAAGTTTACATTCAACGGGGTAACTTACGGGGTATGTGAGCCGGCCGCTCAAAAAGTAATGGCAAACTACTGAGCATAATCTTGCCAAGAAATCAACAATCAGCTGAAAGATGCTGATGTTGACAGCAATGTCCTGTAAAGGATATGCAAACAATTTTTTTTCTACACGGACCAGATCATTGATAATTTTGCAAATTTCCAACGGGATTTATTTTGTCAAAATGCATCTATGCTGGTGGTCTTGCGTTGACAAGACTGCGCGTATGGATAGCGTGTGGTCTGATGTCATCATAGCATGGTGTGGAGATGTATATATATATATCTCTCTCTCTCTGTGTATGTGTGTGTGTGTGTGTGTATATATATAAACTGGCAGAGTTATGTGTCCTTGAGTTAGACAGCGACAGTGGTAATATCCCTTGGCGACAGTGTAACCAACAGTTGTGTGGGTGTGTAGGTAGGGTCACAGAAAGTGAAAAGGTCAAAATCGTTTTTTTTTCTATATGCTTATATTAAATGATAAACTGATACACAAACATTAATATCTTGGCTAATAATTGACCTACAGACTTGAATAAGGTACCGCTGGATTTGTTTTTTCAAGAGTATCCAACTATGCAGGTTATATAATTAAAAATCAATTCAGACAATGTTACTAAAGTGGCTAGTCTGTCCATGGTATTCTTTGCATTCTCCTCAGAAACCACATTTCCACAGCCATCAGATGTTTCTCAGCTTGTCTGCTCATTGTCCAAGTTTCACATCCATACAAAGGTACAGGCTCTATATATAATATAGCACTTCAACACTCTTTTCCTAGTAGCAAATGCCATCTTATTCTTAATGATCTTTTAATTGGTTAGTATGTCCTAGATGATTATAAGGATAGGAAATAAATTACCGTAGACCCCGAGGTAGACCAAGAAGACGAGGTAGACCAAGAAGATGGTGGAGAGATAATTATTAATTATAATGCACACAGACATACTTGGAATCAATGTCAATGACTGGCAAGAGAAGGTCAACCAGAGAGACGACTAGAGAAGGATTGTATTTGCAGCAAAGAACCTCCTCGGAACGCTGAAGAAGAAAAGTGTTTTTCATCTTGCAATCAAAAGAAAGGCTACTTTCGCCATGGCGATTCTTTTCTTGTTCTAATCTCTTCAAGTTCAAGGCATTGACATTCTAATACTTGACTAACTAGTACTACTACAAGTCACTATACTATACTGTCTATAGTCTCTATAGTTAGTAACTAAGTTACTGTCACTGACAATAAAATATGAATCTATCGGCTTAGAACTGACGTACGGTCCTCAGCTAGGGTACCGTTGGTTTGACTATGTTGTCTCATAACAAAATCTACAGTACCAAATGTCAATAGTTCAATACATAACATGCCAAACAAACACGAAACTGACAAAAGACAAAACAAAAACAAGCCAAAACTTAAATAAAAGTACAGACAGCAAACGTCCTATTCATATAAAAATATTAATATTAATCGGGAAAAAACAACAAATATTTACATTAGAATGTGCCTGAAAATATATCACCAAAAACTAAACTCTAGCTATTTGAGGCAGCTAGGTATCGGGTGAAGATGTCAAAGAATGTTTCAATAAACGTCCAGCGACCGTGTCCGCGGATCTTTGAAACACCAACGGTTTCGTGTTCCGTTTAAATGTGCCCGGTTTTACAACTGCCGCCGTGTCTGACGGGCCAGTACAGTCTAAATGACGATCCGAACCACTCTTTTGGTTTTATTTCCATCTTATACTTACAATTTTGTTTTTACTAAAGATCTGGATTTTTCTTCGTTTTCTCCCCATACGACCTGTTGTCTCTTCTTTCCTGGTCATATACTATAGTTTACTGCAATCATTTCTCTTCCTTGGCTGCCCCGCATGATCCACCAATACAGGATGTCATTCATCTTCGATGTCTTGGTTTGTCATCGAGACGTAGAGCCAGCCTGGAGTGTGCACTGTGCATGTCATATGTTTATGGCTATCATACTTCGTATCATTTGGATCGTTCAAAATGAAAGTAGTATGACTGTAGTGCTCTTGGACGCATATTCATTATAGCAAATTATTTGTTTCTTACTGCAGAACACAATATGTGACTGGCACCTTACCGTCTTGACAGATCCATAGTTTGTAAAATGGAGTTATACCTCTCCATAACACAAAGCCTGGGCTGAATTTAGAGACCATGTTCCTCCGAAGTCGAAGAGTATCTGCCTGCACGGCGAGGAACCTTCAGTCTGCACACCAATAAGCCAGATATGGGACAACGGATACTCACGCAAACCTCAGGTCCTGTATGACATCACACTGATGTTGGACAACAGGATGTCTTCATCCGGCATACAGGACTTCGCGCTGGAGTTCACAGCCAGCAAACACAAGCAAGAAAGCAAGAGACCATGCGTTGCTCATGCAGCATGATCCCTCTCTCTGCCTGTCTAGTGTACTCCAGACGAAAGGTAAACCAATACGTCTGGAACAAGACAAGCTGCAGAAGCTGCCGGATCAGCAAAGCAATTTTCTAACTGTCCGCCTGTCGGAGCTTCAATCCTAGACCACTTGCCAACCAAGTTTTAGGGCCTGGTCTGCCCTGCCATGGCATTTAATCTGTAGGTTGCATTTCCTCGCACTAGGATAAGACTTGTACCCTCCCAATTGCGCTCCTCCGCCCGAAGCCGTTGGCACAATGTGGGGTGTCGGGTTTGGTAAGCGCCGCCCAACGTTCGGCGCTAACAGAAGCAGGTAGTACCGTCTACTGTCATACGGTAGCTCAGTCATATCTAACTAAGATCATATCTAACCTGACACAGATATATGATATTGGAGATATACCTCCTGAATTATGTAATTCTATATTTATTGCAATCCCGTAGAAATCGGGAGCCGTAGAATATGATCAACATCGAACAATTAGTATAATGAGCCACATCAGCAACCGAAAAAAAAAAACAACCGAAACATCCAAATAATCAATTTGATTATTGCTCACTGGATTTTAGGAGGCCTGGTGTTCCTTGCCAGTGAGAAGTCCTGATCGTTCGGGACCACATCGATTGACGGACGTCAGTCGCGACGATTGGGCAATCTTGAGCATAGCCTACGATGGGTAACGTTGTAATATTCTGTTATGATAATTTGGCGTGTCCCGCGTGTGCCGCGTGGTTACACACCCGCTTCACACGCCAGTGATCCGGGGCGTGTTTCCGGATCCGGTCAGTGATATGCACTACTGGCGAGCTCAGGCGAGAGCGAAACTCGAGTATAGTGCTTCCATATTGACGTGGATAGGCCTTAGGTTCATACCAGAATACGATCAGCGTTGCCAGTAGTGGGTTGTGCTCAATATTTAAATTTCAAATCCCGAAACAACCAAATAATCAATTTGATTATTGCTCACTGGATTTTAGGAGGCCTGGTGTTCCTTGCCAGTGAGAAGTCCTGATCGTTCGGGTCCACATCGATTGACGGACGTCAGTCGCGGCGATTGGGCAATCTTGAGCATAGCCTACGATGGGTAACGTTGTAATATTCTGTTATGATAATTTGGCGTGTCCAGCGTGTGCCGCGTGGTTACACACCCGCTTCACACGCCAGTGATCCGGGGCGTGTTTCCGGATCCGGTCAGGGATATGCACTACTGGCGAGCTCAGGCGAGAGCGAAACTCCAATAAAAAGATGTCATTTGCAACGAGAAAAAGTGTGTTGAGGTGCTACATAGAACCTGTGCTTTTGTTTGGATGTGAAGCGTGGACAATGAACAGACAAGCTGAAGAACATCTGATGGCTGTGGAAATGTGGTTTCTGAAGAAAATGCAAAGAATACCATGGACAGACAGAAAAACCAATGACCAAGTCCTACAAGAAACAAATGAAAATCGTAAACTGATTAGAGAAATTAGACGTAGACAGTCACAATTTTTTGGGCAAGTTATGAGAAAAAATAAATTGGAGAACTTGGTGACAACTGGCAAGATCGAAGGGAAGAGAACAGGTGGAGGGCAGAGAAGTAAACACCTGGATGGCTTGGCCACGAGACAGGAACGCTGAGCTGATCCACGACTCTGGTGATCGAGTGAGATGGCAAAACATGACCGCTCACGCTTACCGGCATGGCATATGATGATGATGATGACTGCGTCCAGTGATGTATGAACAGCAGTGAGATGGGCTGTGGTGTATTCATACCCACAGTATATCCGAAATCCGTACTGTCTCTCTCACACGTACATTCATGATTTCCATAATGTGGGTATCAGTGGAACATAGAATAACAAATATCCTTGCTGTAACATCTCATATTAGGCAGTCCAAGGGCAGTCAGATTACAAACAATTCCAGTTACACTGTACACGTATCACATTAAGACCTCACTTTCAATCCTACATATAATATATGCACATGAATATTCATGGAACTGGACAGTACAAGGACCCGTTTACATTGTTATCAACTCACAAGTGGTGGAAACATCCACCAGGAACTGCTTCCAGATTAACATTCTTTCTATCCTCCAATTTGTATAGTATTTTCACTTTTCTCTCTCTCTCTCTCTCTCTCTCTCTCTCTCTCTCTCTCTCTCTCTCTCTCTCTCTCTCTCTCTCTCTCTCTCTCTCTCTTCTCCCCCTCCCTCTCTCTCTCTCTCTCTCTCTTCTCCCTCTCTGTGTGGATGGGTAGGAGATGTATGGGGAGATGTGTGTGTGGGTGAGGGATGTGTCTTTGGGATGTGTGTGGGTGTGGTGTTGCGTGAGAGGGGAGCTGGGTGTGGATAAAGGATGTATGTGTGGGTGGGTGGGGTGTGATTGGGTGTGCGGGTGTGTGAAGGATGTGTGTGAGGGTGGGGGATGTGTGTTTAGATGGGTGGTTGGGGTGTGTGAGTGTGGGTGGGTAGATAGGAGATGTATGTTTTGATGAGTGAGTGAGGGATGTGTGGGTGTTAGTGGTTGAGGGATAAATACGTGTGTCTAGGGATGTGTGAGGGGATGAGTGTATGGGTTGGGGTTGTGTGTGTGGGTTGTGTGTGCGTGGATGGGGGATTCTTCTTCTTCTTCTTCGTTCATCCGGAGTTTTTTTTCGGATGTGATTGCGTTGTGCCTGTTTACAGCAGAGCTGCGTTCTTGCGCCGTTAGGCCGACACATCCGACTTCTGCGGGCATTTGTTGACCGGGTTAACCTTCCCGGGGGTTTCTTAGGACGTTTGACTCTCACTGTTGTGGTGTTATCCCCCATCCCAGCTGGTCCATATAGAACAGCCAAAGATCCTGGTCAGCCCTCAAGGGAAGGCAGGGGCAGACCATGGGCATTCCCCGCCATCCAAGGAGGCTTCCATAATTGCAGAGCCGATACATAGCGCTCTGGTACTGGGCTCACCCAAGGAATCGTCACGTCCTGCACATGGCTGCTTAGCCTCACTTCCGTATATTGGGCCTTCCGTTCACCATAGGCTGTTCTTCTGGAAACCAGAAGTATGCAGTCTGCAGATGACATCCACACAGTGAGCTTTCGATTCGGACTTTCCATGTAATGGATTTGCTATCCAAGCAATATTCCATTTCGTGCCACTAGGACACTTTTCCACCTTTTATGAAGTCCACACAGTGGGCTTTAGATACGGACTTTCCACGTAATGGATTTGCTATCCAAGCAATATCCCATTTCATGCCACTAGGACACTTTTCCACCTTTTATGAAGCCCACACAATGGGCTTTTGATTCGGACTTTCCACGTAATGGATTTGCTATCCAAGCAATATTCCATTTCATGCCTCTGGGTCTTCATGCACCTTTAAATGTCAACCTGTATGTAGTTAAAGTAAGCTGCGGTCAACTTGAGCTTGTTGATATCTCCATAGAGCTTGTCCTCAAATGAAGCAGGTGTGGGCCAAAATATATTTCTCTGTTCTGCATACGTTGGGCAATCCTGCAGCAAATGTTTTGCTGTCATTTTTCCAGTTCTACAATTACATTCATCGGTATCTCCTATCTTTAGTTTATTGAACAAGTGGTATTTCAGCCTGTTATGTCCTGTGCGGAGTCTGAAGATTGCTACTTGTTCTCTTCGGTCGAGTTTGTAATATGCATCATCCTTCTGATGGCCTGGATGCTCAGATTCCCATTTGGTTCTATAAGTGCTTTTTATCAACCTCTTTGCCTCATTATAGGTTATGTCTATGTCAGGCTGTGGTAGTCGTCCGCCCTCTTTTGCCAGTCTGTCAGCCTCTTCGTTTCCAGGTATACTGCAATGTGATGGGATCCACTGTATTACAACTTTTTTGGATTTCTGGCATAGACCATGGAGTGCTGCTCTTAGGTCAGTTAGTTCTGTGCTGTTATTGCTCTTGAGTATTGAGACAGCTGACTTTGCATCTGTGAAGATAGCTATTTGCTTCTCTTTATTTTCCTCCATCAGGAGCATTTCTGCTGCAGTTTTCAAAGCCTCTACCTCCGCTTTGAAGTTACTTGAAAATTTTCCAGTTGCCATTGAATGTGTTTTTTTTCACTCCATTTTTTAAATTTAGGAGAATTCCTCCTCCTCCATTCTCTATTGAATTTTTGGCTGATCCATCTGTATATGCATGGGTCCAATTGCTGCTTGGGTAATGTTCTTTTATGTAGTTTAGGGTTATTTCTCTTCTTTCGGTTTCATGCTGAGTGTTCTTTTTCTCAATACCAGGAATGTTTTCTATCATCTCAGGCAGTTTCTGCTGTCTCCAAGCTGGGAACTTGTGTGTATTGTGTATGGGCTTGACTGTTGATATGTTAAGTATAGGATCTGCCCTAATCCTTCGTTTTGCAGTTTCTACAAAGTTGCTACGCTTCAGTCTTCCCTTTCCAAAACCATTAAATCTGTTGTACATAGGGTGGTCTGTCAATCTTCTAAATTTTTCTGCTTGTTGCTGGGCTCTGCTATCTCTTCTATCCTGCATTGGTTGTAAACAAGTGATCTTTTCTAGTTCATTAATAGGCGTTGTCTTCAGGCTTCCAGTTATGATTCGCATTCCCTGGTTTTGGACTCTACTTATTTTGTTAAAGTTTGACTTAGCTGCTGTTGCCCAAGCTGCAATGCCATATTCCAGTACTGGCCTCACCCGTCCAGTATATAACTTCTTGAGAACTTTCTCATCTGCTCCCCACGTTGTACCAGCAAGCTTTTTCATGATTGCCATTCTCTGCCTTGCTCTTGTTCGATTTTTCTCAACCTGTGTCTTCCATGTCAGGCGACGATCAAAGGTGACTCCTAGATAGTTTGGATTTTCTTCATGGCGCAATATTTTTCCATTCAATACCAGCTTAGGTTGCTGAGTTTTATTTGAGAGGGAGAACACTGTGCATGTTGTTTTCTCCTCACTTATCTTCACTAGCCATGATTTTGACCAGTCCTCTAGCGTTAATAAGGCTTGCTGTATTCTGCTGTTAGCTGTACTAATATATTCTTCAGATGTCCATATGGCTAGGTCATCTGCAAAGGAGGATGTGTGTACTCTGGCTGGAAAATTTTCTGTGATGTCATTTATATATGCTAGGAATAATGTTGGTGAAAGAACTCCTCCTTGGGGGACACCTTGCTCCAGCAGCATCATTTTGCTTGTTTGTCCTTGTACTTTTGTCCTGGCAGTTCTGTTCTCAAGGTAGTGGCTGATCCATTTATACATTTTTCCACAAACATGCATGTTTTGCAGTTTTACTTTCAGTCCTTCCTTCCATACTTTATCAAATGCTTTTTCTAAATCTATCCAGACTGCTAGTGTGTGCTTTTTCTCTTGGAAGGCATCCTCTATTTCCTGAGCTATATAGGTTATTTGATCTTCAGTGGATCTGTATTTTCTGAATCCTGCTTGGTGTGGTGTTAAGAGTTTGTTTTCTTCCAGATGCCATGTTAGCCTGCCATTGATAATGCGTTCCATTAATTTTCCTACACAGCTAAGTAGACTGATAGGTCGATAGCCATTTGGTTCTTCCAGGTCTTTTCCTTTCTTTGGGACTGGTATTAGTATAGCTTCCTTCCATGCCTGTGGGACTATTCCTCTCTTCCAGCTGTTATTTAGGACTGCTAGTAGTTTCTTCTTTGCCTTGGTGCCTAGTCCTATTAGCATTTCATTTGTGATTCCATCCTTTCCTGGTGATTTCTTCTTTTTTAGGGTATTCATTGCCTGTTCCATTTCTTCCATTGTTAGATTTGCCATCATATATTCTGCTGCTGTCTCTGTATTTCTATGATGTATCTGTTTGTCTTTGATTGCTTTCTTCTGTTCGGTTGTAATATCAATGTGGTTTGCATTTGCATAGTGTTCCATTAGTGCATTTGCAGCCTTTTTGCCTGTAAGCAAGGCATTTCCTTGTTTAATTGTTATTTGTTTGTTTCTAGGTCCTTCATTGTTCATGGCTTTCACTAGTTTCCATAGTTTGTTTCCATCCCTGTCAAAATTCAGGTTTTCTGTTTTTTCCCTCCAACAATCTCTTGTTGTTTGATTTACTGTTCTTTTATATTTTGCTGAGATGGCTTTGAGAGAGATGTTTGCTTCAATTGTTTGTTCTCTCTCTGCTGTCTTCCTGGCATCTTCAACTTTGTCCTCCAAACTTTGTAGTTCTTCAGTCCAGTATGGTTTGTAATTTTTCCTCGCTCCTCTTGGAATGGACTCAGTGGCTGCCTGTATTATCGCTCTGTTTAGACTTTCCACCATTTGCTTTATGTTGCCATATCGTGTATTTATGTTTTCACAATATTTGTCTGTTAGTATGGCAAATCTGTCCCAATCTGCTCGTTTGTAATTCCAGCGGGGCAAGGGCTTTTGCTCCTGTGGAACATACTCCATATTCATTTCGGATGGGGGATGTGTTGGTGGATGGGGATGTGTGTGAGGGATGTGTGTATAGGCGGGGAGATTGTGCGTGGGTTGGGATGTTTGTGTATATGAGTAGGGGTGTGTGGTTAAGGGATGTGTGGCTGGGGGATGGGTGGGTGGAGGATGTGTGGTTGGATAGAGGATGTGTGGGTGGGTGACTGTATATGAGTAAGGGTGTGTGGTTAAGGGATGTTTGGTTGGAGGATGGGTGGGTAGAGGATGTGTGGGTGGGTAGAGGATATGTGGGTGGGTGAGTGTGTATAGGTTAGGAGATGGTGGGGGATGTTTGTAGGGGTGGGCTCGGGATCTGTGAGTGGGCTGGGGGAGATGGGAGATTATGGCTGGGGGAGATGGAAGATTATGTGGCTGGGTGCAGAATTTGTGTGTGGGTAGGTGCGAAATATCTGAGTTGACGGGGAGAAGTGTGTGTGTGGGGAATGTGTGGCTGAGGAATGTGTGTTTAGCTGGGTGATTAGAGGTGTGTGGGTGGAGGAGGATATGTGGGTGAGTGATTGTTGGTGGGTAATGGGACGGGTAGAGGATATGTGTGTAGGTGGCTGGATGTGTGTGGGTGCGGGATGTGTGGGTTGGGGAATGTATGTGTGCTTGGGGTGTGGGTGGATGGGGTGTGTGGTGGGTGAGAGGTGTGTGTGGGTGGGGAGATGTGTAGGTGTAGGGATGTAGTGGATGGGTAGGGACATGTGTGTGTGTGTGTAGGTTATGTGTGTGGTTGGGTGGTGGAGTTGTAGTGAATGGGAGATGTGTGGGTGGGTGGTTGATGTGTCTCATAACATAGTAATATGCTTGATTATTTGGTTGTTTCGGGATTTGAAATTTAAATATTGAGCACACCCCACTACTGGCAACGCCGATCGCATTCCGGCACGAACCTAAGGCCTATCCACATCATGGAAGCACTATACTCGAGTTTCGCCCTCGTTTGAGCTCGTCAGTATTGCATATCCCTGACCGGATCCGGAAACAAGCCCCGGATCACGCGTGTGAAGCGGGTGTGTAACCACGCAGCACACACTGGACACGCCAAATTATCACACCGGAATACCACCGATCGGCGTTGCCAGTAGTGGGGTGTGCTCAATATTTAAATTTCAAATCCCGAAACAACCAAATAATCAATTTTATCTTTGCTCACTGGATTTAGGAGGCCTGGTGTTCCTTGCCAGTGAGAAGTCCTGATCGTTCGGGTCCACATCGATTGACGGACGTCAGTCGCGGCGATTGGGCAATCTTGAGCATAGCCTACGATGGGTAGTGTTGTGGTATTCCGGTGTGATAATTTGGCGTGTCCAGTGTGTGCTGCGTGGTTACACACCCGCTTCACACGCGTGATCCGGGGCTTGTTTCCGGATCCGGTCAGGGATATGCAATACTGACGAGCTCAAACGAGGGCGAAACTCGAGTATAGTGCTTCCATGATGTGGATAGGCCTTAGGTTCGTGCCGGAATGCGATCGGCATAGTAATATGCATTGTTTATGTTTACAAAATTCATGTAACACATGTGACAATGTTTTTTTCCTATGCACTGTTGATGAAAGAAAGATGAGTGATTGGAAGGGCCGAATGTAAGACGGGCCTGCGTGCCCAATTTGTTACCCTTTGAAAATAAAGTCTGTTCGTTCGTTCGTTCGTTCTCTCTCTCTCTCTCTCTCTTCTCTCTCTCTCTCTCTCTCTCTCTCTCTCTCTCCCTCCTCTCTCTCTCTCTCTCTCTCTCTCTCTCTCTCTCTCTCTCTCTCTCTCTCTCTCTCTCTCCGCTTTGTTCTGTCTCCTCGTTTAGTACTCCTCACCCCCTTTGCTGAGACACCGGACCGTTGTTCCCATACCTATCTCCGTAGCCTATTGCCTGCTTTATTCACCATGTTTCATATTTGGAGCTTGCCAATTAAATAGAAGATTTTTGTTTTTGTTTCATTCTTGTTGCTTATATTTATTTCACATTATTCAATAAAATCATGCTTTAGTGTAGTTGCTGTAGTTTCATTTCCTGTGTGCGTATATTGTTTTCTTGTTGTTTGCTGAAGAAGGCATGCCTTCACCTCGTCTGTGTGTGTGTGTGTGTGTGTGTGTGTGTGTGTGTGTGTGTGTGTGTGTGTTGTTCCTTAAAGCTGCTCTACATTGTGTGTTTTCCGTTTTCTGATGTATAACCTGCCATCCATGCCACAAGAGGCTACTTAGGAGTGTCGGTATGAATGACTACCACACCCAGTAGAAACTTCATTTCCAATATCACAGGGAAACAAAATCACGGAATTATTCACCAATGTTTGCGCTTTGAATCAATGTCATAGGAAGACATGTTTTCCCAAACAAATGAATACAGAAAACAACGCGGATATCACCAGACCACAACACAGACAAATCAAATTAATCATATCTGTATTAATAACAAAAATGACATCATGTATACATGCGTGGCGGTGCTGGTTTTTTCGAAAAAGGTATAGGGGCCGGTCGTTCAGAAAGCAATGGACAAACTACTGAACGTAACACTTCAACTTGCCTAGTACATCAACAGCAGCTGAAAATGCTGGTGTTGACTGCAACGTGCCGTAAGGAATATGCAACAAAATTAATTAAATACATGCCGTGAACGTTTTTAGAAGTGCAGATATAGATTCAGATTGACCGTGTAGAACAGTGGTTCTCAACCGGATGGGGAATTCCCCCCCCCCCCCCCCCCCCCCCCCCTCAAGGGGGGAATTTTAGGGTTTCCTGGGGGGGGGGGGGATGAAGATTATTTCAAGATTGCGTTATTACAAGAACTGATTACTTGATCTTGTTTTTCCCTTTATACTTTACCGTTCTGTACGCCTCACCCCTCTAAAATCTATATCTATAAAACACAATGTATGTATGTATGTGTGTATGTATGTATGTATGGGTGTCCGTTCTTTATGCGTTCGCGAAGATAGAACGATTGAGATGAAATTTTCTACACGTCTTCTTTTCATTCCCGTGCGACCAACTGTCATAGTTTTATTGTGTACAATCAGCTACTTACTTACTAAAATTTAATAATTAAATTTACATTATCATTTCTATATTGCAAGGGGACTTAACATAAGAAAAGTTATTTCAAGGGGCATAACTTTTAATAACATTGCTATTATTTTATATATAGATTGTTGCATTGTTTTCAAAGATTTAGTTAGTTAGTTAGTTAGTCGTGGTTCCAACTTCACGGCAACGGGTCGTCCCCATATTGCTCCGTTCCTGTGCCAGTGAATATCACATAAAATGCTCCTCACTGCCCAATGTGAACAATGGAGTAGACAGGAGTATCGGCAAGCCAACAGCCCGCACAGGTACACTGTGCATAATGCCGCCGCCAGAATGCCAACACAAAAGTCCTCCATGAAAAATACAGTTCATCGTCGATGGAAACGGCAGTCACCAGAAAGACTTCATTGACCTGGGTTTTATCCCATATGGCTTGGTCTCTTTCCGCAGGACGACCCACCGAAAGCGCCGCACAAAGCACGAACTCCGTAGCTCCAGCGGTGACTCCCAGGAGTCTCCTGAAAAATGCACCCGTGAGCCGAAAAGGCAAACCAGTCAATCCAGCAACAGCCGGCCGCCATCGTTCCGAACATGCAGTTCACACAACAAACAACCACCGACAGATGTAAAAGCATTCCACGCGAAACTCTCAGCTCACAGTGTCGCGCCACGCACTCACTCAGTAGCAGGGCGACGGAACCATCTTACGACATGCATGGTAGGCAACAGTGTTACTATTCTTTGCTTCCCCGTATGGGCCCCAGCAACACACGGGCGTTTCAAAGATTTATAAACTCTTTGTCTATAGTTATTTACAGGCATATGAGTTATAATAAATAATGATATAATCTTTAGGGCATTTTCATAGTTTTCATAAAAATAATGCATCTATTTAAATAGTGAACATTTTCTAACTCATCTTTTTATTTTGCTTCAACAGCACATTAATTTTTTTTAACATTCTCATATGTATCAAAAGAGATGTGGAATGAAAGAATGTATGAGAGGAAATAGAGAAGAAGGGCAGAATGTGGGACGGGCCTGCGAAAGATTTTCGTTCGTTAAAAAAAAAAAAAGTAATTTTTTGTGAGAGAAAGTTAGTTGCATATCGTTTGCAGTCAACCCACCGCCCACCATTTATTGGCTGTTCGTGATATCTTGGTAAGTTTACTTTAGATATATCTCTTCCAATCATATTTTCAACTATCGATCTATCTATTCTTCTATTCTATCTATATTTTTTAACGGGAACATACCGAACATAGATAGATAGATAGATAGATAGATAGATAGATAGATAGATAGATAGATAGATAGATAGATAGATAGATAGATAGATAGATAGATAGATAGATCAGATAGATCAGATAGATCAGATAGACAGATAGACAGATAGATAGATAGATAGATAGATAGATAGTCGGGAACGGGAGCTTATATGACTCCATCCATCATGTGCCATGCCGGTAAGCGTGGGCGGTCATGTCACTCGATCACCAGAGTCGTGGATCAGCTCCGTGTTTCTGTCTCGACCATGCCACAAGGCCAAGCCATCCAGGTACTTGCTTCTAGGTCTTCCCCTTAGTCTGTTCCCCTCGATCTTACCAGTCGTCACCAAGTTCTCCAATCCATTTCTTCTCATAACATGCCCAACAAATTTTGACTGTCTACGTTTAATTTCTCTAATCAATTTACGATCTTCATTTGTTTCTTGAAGAACTTGTTCATTGGTCTTTCTGGCTGTCCGTGGTATTCTTTGCATTTTCCTCAGAAACCACATCTCTACAGCCATCAGATGTTTTTCAGCTTGACTGCTCATTGTCCACGCTTCACATCCATATAAAAGTACAAGTTCTATGTAGTATCTCAACACTCTTTTTCTCGTTCCAATTGAAATCTTTTTATTGGTCAGTATGTTTTTCATCTTGCTAAAGGCTACTTTTGCCATGGCGATTCTTGTTCTAATCTCTTCAAGGCATCTTCCATCAGATGTTATTACTGTTCCGAGATAATTGTACCTATTCACTTGTTGAAGAATATTCCCATTTACTTGTATATTACATTGTGGTATTTCGTTCTTCCTAGTGACGACCATAATCTGTGTCTTTTTACAATTTAATTCTAACCCTAGTTGTTCACTGTGTGTAACAATCGCATCTACTAAATTTTGCAGGTCCTGTTCATTGTCTGCAATCAAGACTGTATCATCTGCATATCTAATGTTATTGATGCATCGTCCCCCAATGACTACTTATATGAATTAAATGAGATGCTCCACACCAGGGACTGGGTGAAGCCGGGCCGGGTCAGACAGACAGACAGACAGACAGACAGACAGACAGACAGACAGACAGACAGACAGACAGACAGACGGGAACGGGAGCTTAGATGACTACTTATATGAATTAAATGAGATGCTCCCCACCAGGAGCTGGGCGAAGCCGGGTCGGGTCAGACAGACTGACATACAGACATACAGACAGACAGACAGACAGACAGACAGACAGACAGACAGACAGATCCCCGCCAGGGCCTGGGCGAAGCCGGGCCGGGTCAGCTAGTTCATTTTATAAAGTAAGTAGACCCACAAATCACGTTTTATGTGGACGTCTAGACTTGTTTTAGTATGTGCTTCCATTATTACATATACTGTGTAGGGATGGGAGAGGGGAATTTTTAGGTAGGAAATACGAAAGGGGAGGGGGGAATGACGTTCTGAAAATCTGGTGAAGGGGGGCACGGGCCAAAAAAAAGGTTGAGAACCATTGGTGTAGAACATGAAGAATTATGAAACATAACGAAAGAAATAAATAGGTTTCTACACTAAATACAGATAACAACACTTTAGAGAACCTCGATGGAAATGATGGCCTGAATTTACGTGTGTGTTTGCATACTTACACCTCCCTAGTCATACTTTTGTTTAGTTGTACTTCAGTATTAGTATTCGCTCGATTGCAGCCATTACGATAGGGAACACGACTGATCAGATGGTTCACAATGGATGCATGTGAACACATGCTCATTTCCACCACCACGCACGTCTGACGTCTCACACGCTCAGTGTGTGACCTATCTGCAATCATTTTCTAGTTTGTTTTTATTTCATTTCTGATCCCCCTTCCCAAGTGAGTGACCGAAACATTACTTAATAAGACAATTCTGGAACCTCGGTCGCATAAAGAGACACAACGCCTTGTTAAAATAACAAACTGCTCCACATTTGAAAGTATCAGTGAATGTGCGTCACAGACAGAATTTGCGTGAATTTGCAAGTTGTCCGACTCTTGTAGTGGTTCTTTTTTTTTTTTTTAATGCTGAACGCCATGCAGTTGACACGTGTTCCAGTGTGGTCTTATGCTTCTGTGTGTAAACTTTGCTATGTATTTTTTCTTTTGCTCGTCATGTGGTTCCACTTAGTTTTCTTAGGAAGGCTATCTTCTCCCTAGCTCTTGCTACTTTGTTGACGTCCTTTCTTCCTGTCAGCCTGTTATCGAATCTGACTCCAGATATGTTTTCTCTTAGGGGTATTCAATGTATCTGGATGACGCAAGCCTTTTGTTTCGGAGAGAAGGTAAAGAGACTGTTTTATTTATTATTTGCTGACCATCCGTTTGCCCATGCAGCCAGTGCACTGGCGCCTTTCCTCCGGCGCCTTTCCTCCTTCCTCCATCATTCATGAGCAGTATTTTTTTTTTGGGGGTGGGGGGTGGGGGAATCAAGTAAATTCCCTATTGGTTTGTTGGACCTGTCATATTCCTTTGATACCTTGTCTAAAGCTTTCGTTAGGACTATCCGCGTCGCAATCACCAATTTCGTTTCCCGGAATGCAGTCTCAATTTCTTGAGAGATGTAGGTTGTCTGGTTTTCGGCAGAGTAACACTGCCTAAAGCCTGCCTGCTGTGATATAAGAATGTTATCATTTTCTGTGTACCATTGTAGTCTGAGACTGATGATGTGCTCCATTGATGTACAGAGACAGCTGGTAATGCTATTTGGTCTGCAGCTAGAAGCAATGGAACTGTCCTTCCCTGGTGTTAGGCGAGGTATCACGATTGCTTTTCTCCAGGGGTGTGGAGCTCTGTCTAATGTCTAACAATTATTGAAGGTCTGCAGCAGTTTTGCTTTGGTTATTGTTCCTAGATTCTTGATCATTTCATTGGATATAAAGACGGCTCCTTTCCATGCACAGTTTTGATATCGCTAGCTGCAATACACTGAATGATGCCTTTAGCGCTATTTCATTATGTCTTAATGTTGATGTTACTCTAGAATCTCTTGCTATTTCTTTGGGTTGATGTAAATATTGTTGTCTTGAGCACATAAGTCTGCAAAGTGGGCTCCACTTTGCTGTCAAATCCGGGGGTGGAGTTCAGTATGAACTCTCAACCGTAGTCAAATAATCCAAGATGTGTGCATTCATCACCCCTGACTGTAAAAGTCCAGCTCCAGGCCTTTACATACGGAACTGTATAAACTAGGAGGGAAAGTGGCGACTGCGAGTCTCTGGCGCTGTAAAATTAGACTGCTTTAAATGTAGCATGTGTGTACATGCATACATACATATCTACACACGAGTAAACAGAGTCCACCACAGTAAAAAAAAAAAGATGCTGAAATCTTCGGCCAACAGCCAGGAGACGAACGTCAGCAATCAAGATGACACGCACAAGCGCAATGGAAATATGCCAATATCTAGTATATGATATATGTTATGTCAGTGTGCATGGCCGCGCGGCGTAATGCGCTTAAATTCCAGGTGCGTGGCGGGGTAAATGCACCACATCCTACATCAGCCAGCTGACTGCTCTTTCGGAAAGCAATGGCAAACTACTGAACGTAAACCTACATAGAGATTCAACAACCTGGGGTTGGGGTTGATCGCAACTCCCTGCAAAGACACGGAACATTTTAACTATATGTTCTAATTATAACCCAGAAGATATTAATGACAGTATCATTCGTACTACCAAGTTTCAGCTAGAGAATGTCTGATTAACATACAACTGTGCGTCTTCCCGTGTCGTACGTCTGACTGAATGCCTTTGTTGTCAAATCCTGATGGTTTGAGCTGGGGTAAACATGGTTTATTTATGATACGTTCACATCTTGGCACTTTCATGTACCTTGCTGTACTTGAACTTACCACTACAATCCACCGTTCCCATAGTTTAGTAGTATCTAAACAAATAAACGCATTAAAATGGCACGATAAAGCATGCTATTTATGACTATCTCATAATATGCCAGTAAAAATGCTTCTTAAAGAACTAAAATATATAAAAACAATTGTTAATTCGAAACTAGAGATTGTCCTAGCTCAGCTAGAGGAGAAAGTGTCCTCCCCCTAATTAGCATAGTTGAGGATGGCAGACGGGAGATGTGCTGGGGCTGGTGGCAGGCCAAGAGATGCAGCAACCCCGGCCCGTACAAGCTCACCATGTCGTTAGCAGGACAACAAGTCACTTCAGGGTACCACCCGGTCTTCATTCTAATACATTCTTTTCTCTGGCAGCACAGGATTGAATAGTGCAGCGGTAAAATTAGCCCCGACAGGTAAACCTAGTCCCTGGAGGGACAAGTTTGACAAGAAAAACCTGGATTCATTCACGATCACAATGGAATGTCAGAGATTGTTGATTCAATTGTTTGTATAAATACTGTACACCACAGGCATTGAACGAGGTCGAGGAGCTTTCTGTGCACCCTGGCATATCGTATTGCTGCATCTGATAATGGGGAGCGGAGATAATTACGATTCTGTTTTGAGCTTAGACACATTCACATAGGTTTTCATTGTTTACATTTTCAGTCATGGAGTCAATTGAAATAACCAAATTTCGGGTCGGTTGTGAATTCTTAAACCTTGTTTGTCCAACAGTTGTGAGTGAACTGTTTTCATATAATGGGATCTCTTGTTTCGCTAGATGTGTTTCATGGTGATGTTATAATTACAGTACAATCAACAACTGGATATTTAAATTTAAATAGTTTGTCAGGGAACAACTAGGACCCTGGACTCCCAACAACCACAACCATGTACAGCAGTAAGTCTCAAGATAACCAAGCAGTTAATGACATCTGTAACTAAAGAAGCTTAGTTGAGCATATGGACCCCTGGGCACACAGGGAAGGGCGGATGTAGAGATATATAGTTTAGTCGTTGGATCAACATCACGGCACACGGTTGAACCCATAAGTGCTCCGTTTTCCTCCTAACTCAAACCTGAGTCTGGAGAAACTCAGCTCAATGCACGAACTCCGTTGCATCAGCGAGGATCCTGAAATACTTTGGGTAGATTTTTAACTCGAAATTTTGCCTGGACAGCGCCGTTAGGCAACTCTTTTTCGATTTCCAACTGCCAAGGGATTTTTTACGTGCGCAACAATACACACGGGCGTCCGATCTCACTACCCAGAGACCAGGGGAAATTTTATTTCCCGGAACCTCCAGCACTCGAGGCGGACACCTTACCTCGAGACCACTCAGCCCAGAGATATATGCTTGAAATGACCCTAAAGACAACATACTTGACAAAGTAGTGCAGCTTTACATAACAGAATTACAACACATACAGGACGTTGCAGCGACTAGCCTTCATCAGCAAACAAACACGCAAAACACAACATATAGTCACATAGAAGATCTCATATGACTACATTAAGACATGATGACAGGATGAGAAGAATAAAAATATGAAAAAATGAAAGCAATAAAGAGAAAAGGAAAGTTGGAAAAAATTTCCCACTTACCTCAGAATTCCGAGCTGTGTATGTATGTCATACACAGCTCGGAATTCTGAGGTAAGTAGGAACATTTTTTCCAATTTTCATTCTCTCTTTATTGCTTTAATTTAAAATGTTAGGTTGTTTCACTTCTGCTGCTGTATAAAATGGTTAAGTTGTTTCACTTCTGCTGCTGTTAAACTGTTAGGTTGTTTCACTTCTGCTGCTATGGTGACCATTTAAAAATGAAGAAAACACATTGTAGATGGTACCAGTGGTGAGTCTGGAAGTTTTTTCACCTTACCTCATAAATACATTAGAAGAAACTTGGTAACTTTACCTCATAAATCCTTAGCATGTGAGAGCATTAGCAGTAGAATGACAGTTAGCTAGCTCATGAGAATGTTAGTGCATAAGTGAAGCTTGTGTCATGTGTAGCATTTACAATGTTTGGGCTGAAATACTGATAGCAAACATGATCAACTCTGGAATAGTGATGGAGCAATTGCTGGAACAAGAAAGCTAAGACTTGTTTCAGATGTGCTAGTGAGCAGAAAAAGCATTTTAGAGACAGACACAGACACACACAACCATTGTGTTGTGACAGTTGCAACACCTGTCCATTGTGAGGGTTTCTCTGCTGTGCAGGAAATATGCTTGATATTGATCCCATGTCTTATGTGATGAGGCTGACAGCGTACATATAAAGCCACATCACCATAGTGGCAAGTGGACTTACATACTGACCTGTGGTCATGGCTGAATTATTTCCGTTATCACATGGCTGTAGGGTCAGCCCAGCCTCATACATTGGCACCAGAACATTGTTTAGAAGGTCAAGCGGCTGGTGTCATACTGTCAGCCCAGCCTCATACATTGGCAACAGAACATTGACTAGAAGGTCAGGCGGCTGGTGTCATACATTGGCAACAGAACAATGTCCAGAAGGTCAGGTGGCTGGTGTCAAAATGACCACATCACCAGGTGATGGCCATGTGGTACAGGCAATTTTTTGGTCAGTTTTACTGTATCACATAGAAATGTTTACTGTATCACATAGAAATGTTTACTGTATCACATAGAAATGTTTACTGTATCACATAGAAATGTTTACTGTATCACATAGAAATGTTTACCATATCACATAGAAATGGTTACCGTATCACATAGAAATATTTACTGTATCACATAAAAATGTTTACCGTATCACATAGAAATGTTGACTGTCATCACATAGAAATGGTACCTTTTATTACCATACATGTCCTTTGATATGTACTGGTAGACACCAAGCACCATATGATTGCATGATTGTATCTGTGTCAGTTCTGTTAACAAATAAATCACGTGTCATTATAGTCATCCTATTTATAATCTGACAGGGATTGTCCAGATTCCAGCACATTTGACAGTTGTGGTCACTTGGTTCAAGCCGTATCTGTAGACAAAGACTTCGCAGCAATGCCTTAAGTTGATCTGGCGGTCAGTCTTGTATCATGTGGTGTGTCAACGTGACTTGCCATGGTGTTAATGCTTATACTCCATCAGTGCGATTTTCCGTTAGACCTGACAATGAGAGTTTACGGCATGAGTAATCAGACCAAAAGTTCACCTGAGCACAAGTATCGGAGCAGAGAGGCTGATGAGGTTGTGGTTTCTGTCAGCGACTTTGATAATGCGGATGATCTTAAGAGTAGATTTAAAGCAACTGCAGCCGGGCCTCATGGTAGTGTTTGTGGTGAAGTAAATGAGGTCAAGTTAAATAATGAGGTGACCGAACACTCTTCCATGGTCCAGTTGCTTAAGGAAAGTGGAGATAACTTGTCTGTGCATATAGAACAAGTCAAAGAGTTGCCTCATGATGATACTGATGCGGCCATGTCAGTTTCTAGTGATACAACTTTGGAAGCGGAGCCATCTGATATCCACCTCAAGTCGCATGAAGATAAAATGAGCACTTTATCTTTAGAAAAATATGACCAGAAAAATGGAAGCTCATGGTCACCGCCATCGTCTTTATCTGAGAATAAGGCACAGATAGAAACGTCCAGTTACATCAGAGTGATGGCTTCCAGAATCTTCACAGATGATTTAACCGTGGACGTTGGCTCTAGCGCCAGATTTTCTAAAGTCTTGGAAAATATTTCCTTACCCTTGTTGTATATACCAACTACGAGACAGCTTGTAGCTGGCAGTGTGGACGGATCCGTGCAGGTACTGAACCCGAGAGAACCCGCAAACACTGTGAGGGATCTGAATGTCTTGTACATGCCAGAAAGAGAGTATTCATATAATGGTTCAGAATCTGCAAGTTCTACTTTAGATCTGTCATCTAGTGAGCTTCTAAGTCCCCATTCTCCAATGCCCAAGGCACACAGTACTCAAGAATTTCACTATATGGGCAGATACACCGACAGCGATCGTTTGACTGTCAACAGCACAGATAGTTGCCCAGGATTTCAGAACAGTTTTGAGCCAAGCTCTCATGTGTTTGCAGATAATTCTAGTCTATCGAGCATCAGTACAGGGACAGATTTCTCAGTGTCTGCTGTCTCTGTGAGTGAGAATGACTTGAACGCAGAGTCCAAGAGTCTGTCATGTGATGTGACTGACGAGGCTGGCTTTGTGGACATTAGCCTTCACTCCAGGAACTCCTTTGATAGGGGCTATAACTCTTCATCACTGGATAGCGGCTATGGAGATAAAAAAGCACCACCCTCATTTCAGGCAGCTAGAAAAAAGTCCTTTACTGGTCTCAAGTAAGCATTGTATTGTGTCTGTGTTAGTTGATTGTCTGGTCTCAAGTAGGCACTGTTCTGTGTCTGTGTTAGTTGATTGTCTGGTCTCAAGTAGGCACTGTTCTGTCTGTTGATTGTCTGGTCTCAAGTAGGAACTGTTCTGTGTCTGTGTTAGTTGATTGTCTGGTCTCAAGTAGGCACTGTTCTGTGTCTGTGTTAGTTGATTGTCTGGTCTCAAGTAGGAACTGTTCTGTGTCTGTGTTAGTTGATTGTCTGGTCTCAAGTAGGCACTGTTCTGTGTCTGTGTAGTCGATTGTCTGGTCTCAAGTAGGCACTGTTCTGTGTCTGTGTTGATTATCTGACCTCACTTACATATATATTTATCAGGTTCCAGCTGTATCGACCGATTTGTATCCGCATTTCTTGCACCTCTTTACTCTCCTGACCCCACCACTCATATCCAGTATTGAATGCTGCAAACCGTCCTTGACCACCAGAGCCTGCCCATGTCTTCCCTGCCCAGTTGGGTTGATGTAACATGTATAGCCAGGGCACCTAAGAGTTTGCATTCAGTTCTTGTAACATCAGGACATCAAAATCATAGACCAGTTTCTCCAGTATTGGTCCTCGTTGCTTTGCACTATGGCAATTCCAATACCCAACCCATACATTTTTGAGTCCCAAACGATCCGTTTCCTTCTACTCCTTCTGGATCCAGCCCTCTTCTTCCTTTTCCTTCCCCCCTCTCCCCTACCTCTTCTTCTCCGCTTCATTCTCTCCCCGCTGGCTGTTGTCAAAGGTATTGAGCACAAAGCACGTACTCAGTTGCTTCGGCAATAATTCTTTTTATTATTCATAGTTGGTTAGATATGATGGCAGGATATAATCGGTCACCCTAGTAGAGCCTGCCTGCTAGGGAAGGGGCAAGGGATGTCCCTCAGGAGTCCATACACCTGGCGCCGCCCCGCCCGCATACCAGACGTTCCACGTTCACGACCAGCTCACCCGTGGCCAATCAGTCCTCGGCACGTCGGTCCACCTTAAACTTGGGGGTTTATTATCGGAGTTTTCCATCTCCTAGATTGGCCGCTGTAATAGCTAACGGGCCCAATCTACCTGGGGGCAAGAGGTTCCAGCGCCTCATTCCTGGCGAACACAGTAGATACATGGATACGGGGATGTCATACTATATATCAAATAGTATATACTACATACAATATATATCAAACAGTATATACTACATAGTTAAAGGGCACTAATTGAGGTGTTAACATAGGTTCTGTATTGTACTTCAACTCCTTTTCTCGCTGCAGTTGACAGCTTTTTGTTGGTCATTATGTTTTCCATCTCACAAAGGGCTACCTTATTCTAATCTCTGCAAGGCTCCTTTCATTAGATGTTATGACTGTTCTGAGACATTTAAGCTGATTCATTTGTTTTAGAATGTTCCCATTTACTTGGATGTTACATTGTAGTGTTTCTTTCTTCTTGGAGACAACCATAACCAATTAGAGTATGACAACCATAATCATTTCAATTATTGTTTCTAGTTATCTGTCTCTAGATAATGTGACCATTAAAAGAACATACAAATACCTGGGTACAATCTTCAACTGCTCCAACATCATAAAGGAAGAAATACAAACTAGAATCAATTCTGGAAATAAGATATACTATGCACTACAACATCTACTAAAATCAAATGCGCTATCTCGTAACACCAAAATCAAAATATACAAAACACTGATCAGACCAGTTGTGCTGTATGGCTCTGAAACCTGGAGTACAACGAAAGGAGACAAAGCCTTGTTACAAACCTTTGAGAGCAAAGTCTTAAGACGCATCTTTGGACCCATTAGGGATACACAAAGTGGAGAGTGGAAAAGAAGAAGTAACAAAGACATTTATGATCTAAGTCCCCGCTAATCACTGGTATCATGAAGGCTAATAAGACTACAATGGCTGGGGCATATAGAAAGAATGGAAGATAATAGGGAAACAAAACTCGCTTACACTCAGGAAATAAATGACCGTAAACCCCGAGGTAGACCAAGAAGACGGGGAGAGATAATACATATACAGACCTACAAGCACTTGGAATCAACGACTGGCAAGAGAAGGTCAACCAGAGAGACGAATGGAGACGGATTGTATCTGCAGCAAAGAACCTCAATGGCTCGGAACGCTGAAGAAGAGGAAGTTATCTATCTCATATTTCATGCACCTCTTATGTGTTATTAAATATAAATATCTTAAAAGTAAACCCTCTGTCCTTGACACTGGTTTAATGCAACCGAGGAATTCATCTTCAACATTAATAATAATTGTTATGTCAACAAAATGCAACTGATTATCAGCTGTGTTTGAATGGTAGGATGACGGTGGCATTGTGCACGTGTCTCTGATAGTAAGACATGACATTCACTGTGGTATTTTCACAATCTGGCACATCACGAGCTTCCGGCTCCCCTAAATATTCATCACTTGGACTTATATCCATGAAAACACTGAAATCATTATAATTTTACTTCCTGTTTGTCTTTATTATCTTGTTTAGTCTGTCCCCTTCTGCTGTCTGATGTAGAGATGTTCTGTGATCTTGTTTAGTCTGTCCCCTTCTACTGTCAGATGTTCAGATCTCTTGTTCAGTCTGCCCCCTTCTACTGTCAAATGTAGAGATGTTCTGTGATCTTGTTTAGTCTGTCCCCTTCTACTGTCAGATGTTCAGATCTCTTGTTCAGTCTGTCCCCTTCTACTGTCAGATGTTCAGATCTCTTGTTCAGTCTGTCCCCTTCTACTGTCAGATGTAGATCTTGTGTTCAGTCTGTCCCCTTCTACTGTCAGATGTAGAGATGTTCTGTGATCTTGTTTAGTCTGTCCCCTTCTACTGTCAGATGTACAGATCTCTTGTTCAGTCTGTCCCCTTCTACTGTCAGATGTTCAGATCTCTTGTTCAGTCTGTCCCCTTCTACTGTCAGATGTTCAGATCTCTTGTTCAGTCTGTACCCTTCTACTGTCAGATGTTCAGATCTCTTGTTCAGTCTGTCCCCTTCTACTGTCAGATGTTCAGATCTCTTGTTCAGTCTGTCCCCTTCTACTGTCAGATGTTCAGATCTCTTGTTCAGTCTGTCCCCTTCTACTGTCAGATGTTCAGATCTCTTGTTCAGTCTGTACCCTTCTACTGTCAGATGTTCAGATCTCTTGTTCAGTCTGTCCCCTTCTACTGTCAGATGTTCAGATCTCTTGTTCAGTCTGTCCCCTTCTACTGTCAGATGTTCAGATCTCTTGTTCAGTCTGTCCCCTTCTATTGTCAGATGTAGAGATGTTATGTGATCTTGTTTAGTCTGTCCCCTTCTACTGTCAGATGTACAGATCTCTTGTTTAGTCTGTCCCCTTCTACTGTCAGATGTAGATCTCTTGTTTAGTCTGTCCCCTTCTACTGTCAGATGTACAGATCTCTTGTTTAGTCTGTCCCCTTCTACTGTCAGATGTAGATCTCTTGTTTAGTCTGTCCCCTTCTACTGTCAGATGTAGATCTCTTGTTTAGTCTGTCCCCCTCTACTGTTAGATGTACAGATCTCTTGTTTAGTCTGTCCCCTTCTACTGTCAGATGTAGATCTCTTGTTCAGTCTGTCCCCTTCTACTGTCAGATGTAGATCTCTTGTTTAGTCTGTCCCCTTCTACTGTCAGATGTACAGATCTCTTGTTTAGTCTGTCCCCTTCTACTGTCAGATGTAGATCTCTTGTTCAGTCTGTCCCCTTCTACTGTCAGATGTAGATCTCTTGTTTAGTCTGTCCCCTTCTACTGTCAGATGTACAGATCTCTTGTTTAGTCTGTCCCCTTCTACTGTCAGATGTAGATCTCTTGTTTAGTCTGTCCCCTTCTACTGTCAGATGTAGATCTCTTGTTCAGTCTGTCCCCTTCTACTGTCAGATGTAGATCTCTTGTTTAGTCTGTCCCCTTCTACTGTCAGATGTAGATCTCTTGTTCAGTCTGTCCCCTTCTACTGTCAGATGTAGATCTCTTGTTTAGTCTGTCCCCTTCTACTGTCAGATGTTCAGATCTCTTGTTTAGTCTGTCCCCTTCTACTGTCAGATGTACAGATCTCTTGTTTAGTCTGTCCCCTTCTACTGTCAGATGTTCAGATCTCTTGTTCAGTCTGTCCCCTTCTACTGTCAGATGTTCAGATCTCTTGTTTAGTCTGTCCCCTTCTACTGTCAGATGTAGAGATGTTCTGTGATCTTGTTTAGTCTGTCCCCTTCTACTGTCAGATGTACAGATCTCTTGTTTAGTCTGTCCCCTTCTACTGTCAGATGTTCAGATCTCTTGTTCAGTCTGTCCCCTTCTACTGTCAGATGTTCAGATCTCTTGTTTAGTCTGTCCCCTTCTACTGTCAGATGTAGAGATGTTCTGTGATCTTGTTTAGTCTGTCCCCTTCTACTGTCAGATGTAGAGATGTTCTGTGATCTTGTTTAGTCTGTCCCCTTCTACTGTCAGATGTTCAGATCTCTTGTTTAGTCTGTCCCCTTCTACTGTCAGATGTACAGATCTCTTGTTTAGTCTGTCCCCTTCTACTGTCAGATGTAGAGATGTTCTGTGATCTTGTTTAGTCTGTCCCCTTCTATTGTCAGATGTACAGATCTCTTGTTTAGTCTGTCCCCTTCTACTGTCAGATGTAGAGATGTTCTGTGATCTTGTTTAGTCTGTCCCCTTCTACTGTCAGATGTACAGATCTCTTGTTTAGTCTGTCCCCTTCTACTGTCAGATGTACAGATCTCTTGTTTAGTCTGTCCCCTTCTACTGTCAGATGTAGAGATGTTCTGTGATCTTGTTTAGTCTGTCCCCTTCTACTGTCAGATGATCAGATCTCTTGTTTAGTCTGTCCCCTTCTACTGTCAGATGTAGATCTCTTGTTTAGTCTGTCCCCTTCTACTGTCAGATGTACAGATCTCTTGTTTAGTCTGTCCCCTTCTACTGTCAGATGTAGATCTCTTGTTTAGTCTGTCCCCTTCTACTGTCAGATGATCAGATCTCTTGTTTAGTCTGTCCCCTTCTACTGTCAGATGTAGATCTCTTGTTTAGTCTGTCCCCTTCTACTGTCAGATGTACAGATCTCTTGTTTAGTCTGTCCCCTTCTACTGTCAGATGTAGATTTCTTGTTTAGTCTGTCCCCTTCTACTGTCAGATGTAGATCTCTTGTTTAGTCTGTCCCCTTCTACTGTCAGATGTAGATCTCTTGTTCAGTCTGTCCCCTTCTACTGTCAGATGTTGATCTCTTGTTTAGTCTGTCCCCTTCTACTGTCAGATGTACAGATCTCTTGTTTAGTCTGTCCCCTTCTACTGTCAGATGTAGATCTCTTGTTTAGTCTGTCCCCTTCTACTGTCAGATGTAGATCTCTTGTTTAGTCTGTCCCCTTCTACTGTCAGATGTTCAGATCTCTTGTTTAGTCTGTCCCCTTCTACTGTCAGATGTACAGATCTCTTGTTTAGTCTGTCCCCTTCTACTGTCAGATGTACAGATCTCTTGTTTAGTCTGTCCCCTTCTACTGTCAGATGTAGATCTCTTGTTTAGTCTGTCCCCTTCTACTGTCAGATGTTCAGATCTCTTGTTCAGTCTGTCCCCTTCTACTGTCAGATGTTCAGATCTCTTGTTCAGTCTGTCCCCTTCTATTGTCAGATGTAGAGATGTTCTGTAATCTTGTTCAGTCTGTCCCCTTCTACTGTCAGATGTACAGATCTCTTGTTCAGTCTGTCCCCTTCTACTGTCAGATGTAGAGATGTTCTGTGATCTTGTTTAGTCTGTCCCCTTCTACTGTCAGATGTACAGATCTCTTGTTTAGTCTGTCCCCTTCTACTGTCAGATGTACAGATCTCTTGTTTAGTCTGTCCCCTTCTACTGTCAGATGTAGATCTCTTGTTTAGTCTGTCCCCCTCTACTGTTAGATGTTCATATCTCTTGTTTAGTCTGTCCCCTTCTACTGTCAGATGTTCAGATCTCTTGTTTAGTCTAGTTAGTTAGTTAGTCGACAGATCATCCTCGTTGCACATCGGACCATTCAGTCCATAAGTGCTTGGATCCCCTCCTCAGCAAATCCCGCAGCGTGTAGCGGCTAACGACGCCAGTTCTGTGTTGGTTTATCAATCTTCTTTGGCTTCCTGCGTGGTGTTCTTGTTTGGCCACCCCTCTTTTAATTTGCTGCTCTCGCAGTCTGGCCATTGTTGTAGATTCACAGTCATCACTTGGTTCTTGCAAAAGTCTCACTTCTCGTAGAGCATTCAGAATGTCAGCCTGGTCCATGGCGCGTCCGCCCTCCACAGTAGCCTCACCTGCGAGCTTGTCAGCCCGCTCATTTCCTTGTACTCCCGCATGCCCTGGCACGAAGATGAAACTAATCTTTGCCAGCCGAGACCGCTTCAGAGGCAGCAACCATTCTCTTCGGATCGACCCCTCCTCTATCCTCTTGATCATGTTCATTGAGTCGCTAAGGAAACAAGCCCTAGTGAATGTCTGTGTCTCGAGCCATGTTATTGCTTTACTTACTGCCATGACTTCCATGGTCAGGCTACTTGTGGTTTCAGTGAAAGCACCAGAGTCCTCCTTCACAATTCTCCCTCCGGCCCGAGCTGTAAAGGCCCATGAGCTTCTCACATGTCGGATGACCGATCCATCTGTGTAGATGACCGCGTCACTGTCTAGCGAATTCTCGAAAATCAACGCTTGTACTTCAGCTTCAACAGCAGCCGGATTTTCTTGTCTGCATTTCCTATCTAGTTGGATGCAAACTGAAAAGGATGTGCAGAAGTCTGTTGGCACTTGCACCCACTCCTCACCAGGTTCTAAGTCCTCAAGTGAACACACCTGTTGAAGAATGTCTTCGGCTTGACCCATCCACGACCGTCCTCTTTTTAACCTGCTGCCCTTCACCTTCCTAATTTCACTATGCAGTGGATGCTGTGTGTTTGCGTTAATTCTGAGGTAGGCGCGTGCCCTGCAAACTTGTATTCTCTCTTCAATGGTTGGAAAATCAAGAAGGTAGCGCATCGCCCTGCATGCTGTATCTCTTGTACATCCAAGAATAATGCGCATAGCTTCATTCTGTATCCTTTCCATCCTTTCTATCTGCTTATGGCTGACAGTCAGGATTGCCATTGCATACTCCAAAACAGACATGACCAGCCCCTCGTACAGAAGACATAGATGGCGCTGCTCACAGTTTGCTGCCGCCATCACCCGCATCGCTGCCAAACCCCGCTTGGCCTTTGTTATCACCTGGTCTATGTGCACATTATAAGCAAGGCTTCGATCAAACCGTATCCCCAGGTAATTCATTGCCTGCGTTCTTTCCACCGTCTCTGAACATAGCATTACAGTTGGTGTTGGATTGTTGACAATATGATTATTCAACGAGAACCAAGTCACTGTTGCCTTTGTTGGGTTGACCATTGCCCCAGCTTCATCACACCAAGTACTTATGCGATTGAGTTCGGTTTGTAGTTCCACAGCAACCTCCTCTCTATCCTTACCCTGACGATACACTAAAACATCATCGGCATATGACAATGTCCTGCCAGGTCCAGTGATCTGCTCACTGGTGATTCTCACTGTGTAGGCGTTGAACAGTACCGGAGATAATGGTGATCCCTGTGGTAGGCCAGGATATATTGTTGTTGGTTCCGAAGTCCAACTGCCACATCTAAAAACTACTTTCCGTTGGAAGAGGGCTGCAGCGATCCAACTAAGGAGGAATGGACTTACGTTTAGTTCAAGAAGCTGAAACATTAAAAAATCCAGTGGTACTCTGTTGTATGCGTCCTCAAGATCAATCGCTGCAGCAACGGTTTCAGTGCCTGAGTGGAAACCTTCATAGACATCATGGGCAAAGACTGCTGCATTGGTCCAGGTTTCTCTTTTTGGACGGTACCCACCCAGGGTAGGTGGGAAAACACCTTGCCTCTCTAGTTGGCTTGATATTTTCCTGGCAATTACCTTCTCCAGCAGCTTGCCTATTGTATTCTGCATGGTTATAATTCGATATCCCTGAATTTTTTTGTGGTCTTTGTCAGGCTTCGGCAAGGGAATCAGATAGCTGTGTAACCATTCCTCCTTGATGCTAGCACTCCCTATACTGTTGTTGTACATGTCTGCTAGTTTCTCTAGCTCACTGTCGGTACACCTATTTATGTCGTCGTATCTTATGCCATCAGGACCTGGAGCACTGTTTTTTGATCGTCGAAGCACAGCCTTGATTTCTTTCACTGTCACTGTGTCTTCATCCGAAGTGTTCTGGGCCTTGCATCTGTCTGAGGTGACCTCCTTGGCCAGATTCCGGCCTCCCATGTCTGTCTGGTTGCTCTGCTCAAGGTAGCGTTCAAAGAGGGCTTTGCCCTTGTCCTCGTCAGTCCTCTGCCAGATGAGGTCAGCACCTTGGAAGTCAGAAATGCTCTTATTCTTGACTACACCACTCATGCTTTTATGTAGTCGCCAGAACAATTTCAGTGACTTGTCTGTGCTTACTCTTTGACACACCTCTGCCCATTTTTCGCTTTTAACCACCTTGACCAGTTTTTTGAAATAGCTTACTTTTGTGTGCATCTCTCTTTCTAAGTGCAAGCAGGGACTAGGATGACCAGCTCTGTTCTTCTTGGCATTTTGCCATCTCCTTACAGCACTACGCTTATCCACCCAAGCCTTCTCCACCTCGAAACTCCACCACGGTGGCTGCTCCCAGCTTTTTTTCCTGCCCTGACACGTTCTGCGCTTGTCACGTCTTATTTTACTCACCACATCTTGCCCTGTACTGTCATACTGGAACGTCTTTACCTTTAGCTTGTGCTGTCTGGTTCTGCCTTTCTCCACCAAAATGCTGCAAGGGTGGTGGTCGCTGCCATGGTGTCCTAGGACACCCCATCTACACACTGTAGTGAGTGAAGGTGAAACTAGCGCCAGATCAATAGCACTGTCCTCATCGCCTGGACGGCTTGCTGTCCTGGTGACACAGCCACTGTTGATACAAACTAGGTCGATGGTTTCCAGTGCAGTCTCGAGCTCCTCCCCTTGTGTATTGGAGGAAGTGTTTCCCCATGATCTGCCTTTTGCGTTGAAGTCACCACAGAAAATAACATTTCTCTCGTGGCCTAATATGCCACTTAAGCACTGCCACTTCTGGGCGTCCATGCTCGCATTGCGGGCATAAACATTAACCAACACGAATGGTATACTGGAATGAACTCTCAACGCCTGTATTTGTATATCGTCACTGTCCCAACTGGACATGTCTAGCTCTGACGCCACCATGCTGTCGCGAACGAGAATCGCCGTTCCCAGATGTCGTCTGTTGTAGAAACATTTGAAGCTGGCAATTCGGAGTAGCTGATCGCCCAGTCTCGTCTCCTGGAGTGCTACAATGTCGTTCCTGTAAACTAGGGTTTCTAAAATAGAGCCCCGTTGTTTTACACTGGCACAGTTCCAATATAGAATACGGATGTTCCTGAGTCCTAGACGGTGACACTTGAGTCTAAAACGTCTCAAACCACCGCGCTTACCTAGTTTCTTTTTCCCTGCGTGGCTACCACGCCGCTTAATTATGTTGACTGCTGAACGCTCAGAAAACACACGTTGTTCCGCCATGTTGAAAAAACGTAAACACAGACTGATGAGAACCACACACGCTGCTGAAAATTCACTCAAGGATGGCTTCGCTCGATGCACGAACTCTGTAGCACCCGCGCAGATCTTGAGTAGAAACTCCTGGTTTTACATCCTGGCACACCAATTACACGCAAGAGATGAATAAATCCATCCCCTTCGCGAAAAAGTTAACGAACACAAAACAACACGACCGTCCGTCGCCATCTTGAAACCCAGGAAAAAAAAAAAAAAAAATCTCTTGTTCAGTCTGTCCCCTTCTACTGTCAGATGATCAGATCTCTTGTTTAGTCTGTCCCCTTCTACTGTCAGATGTAGATCTCTTGTTTAGTCTGTCCCCTTCTACTGTCAGATGTTCAGATCTCTTGTTCAGTCTTTCCCGTTCTACTGTCAGATGTAGATCTCTTGTTCAGTCTGTCCCCTTCTACTGTCAGATGTTCAGATCTCTTGTTCAGTCTGTCCCCTTCTGCTGTTAGATGTAGAGATGTTATGTGATCTTGTTCAGTCTGTCCCCTTCTACTGTCAGATGTTCAGATCTCTTGTTCAGTCTGTCCCCTTCTACTGTCAGATGTTCAGATCTCTTGTTCAGTCTGTCCCCTTCTGCTGTTAGATGTAGAGATGTTATGTGATCTTGTTCAGTCTGTCCCCTTCTGCTGTCAGATGTTCAGATCTCTTGTTCAGTCTGTCCCCTTCTACTGTTATATGTTCAGATCTCTTGTTTAGTCTGTCCCCTTCTGCTGTCAGATGTTCAGATCTCTTGTTCAGTCTGTCCCCTTCTGCTGTTAGATGTAGAGATGTTATGTGATCTTGTTCAGCCTCTTCCCTTCTGCTGTCAGATTGGCCCTGAATGCACAGAGAAATAGGTGGCCAGTCTAATCTAGTGCACAGGGAATTTATTGTCTTCATTGTATACTTTAGTATTGAATACATATTGACGTAGCATTGGACAACACAAGTCCCACAGCAGCAGCGTGTGGGTCTGTCATGTGCTAAGAACATCACATTGTGTGGGTCTGTCATGTGCTAAGAACATCACATTGTGTGGGTCTGTCATGTGCTAAGAACATCACATTGTGTGGGTCTGTCATGTGCTAAGAACATCACATTGTATGGGTCTGTCATGTGCTAAGAACATCACATTGTATGGGTCTGAATGCACAGAGAAATAGGTGGCCAGTCTTTCCCTCTCATAGTGGACGATGAGTGCAGGTCTTGACCCCTCATCTGACCACACATGACATCAGGGTAGTCTCCTAGAGATGACACTAACATGCCCGCTGGCGTGCCATTGACATGAACTAATGTTTCCTAGAATGATTTGCTGATATGTTTACAGAGTAATCAACAGTCAAGCATTGTTGATGTGTCCTATTAGAACCTTGATAGTTGTCCATATTGCTGCAGGAATCTGTTCACAAAGAAGACCAAGGAAGAGAGTCCGCCAGGCTGGAAGCTGTTTGGAAGAATCCCTCCAAAATCTTTGCCTCACAAACATGTCCCGGAGACAACATTAGATGTTGAGAGCCGACAGCGGAAGCCAGACAAGCCAGTCTTCTCATCCACAGGCAAGAAGCATCAGGGCCTAGAGGTGATGTCCACAACTGCCTTGATCCTGGAGAGTCGGCCGACGTAAGTCTTCAGCGTGGGCAGGGTGTTGCCCTTAGTTATGTGATGTCAGTGAAGTGTCACAATCAGTAGTGTGATGTTGCCTGTAGTTGTTTGATGTCAGTGAAGTGTCACAATCAGTAGTGTGATGTTGCCTGTAGTTGTTTGATGTAAGTGAAGTGTCACAATCAGTAGTGTGATGTTGCCTGTAGTTGTTTGATGTCAGTGATGTGTCACAGTCAGTAGTGTGATGTTGCCTGTAGTTGTTTGATGTCAGTGAAGTGTCACAATCAGTAGTGTGATGTTGCCTGTAGTTGTTTGATGTCAGTGAAGTGTCACAATCAGTAGTGTGATGTTGCCTGTAGTTGTTTGATGTCAGTGATGTGTCACAATCAGTAGTGTGATGTTGCCTGTAGTTGTTTGATGTCAGTGATGTGTCACAATCAGTAGTGTGATGTTGCCTGTAGTTGTTTGATGTTAGTGAAGTGTCACAGTCAGTAGTGTGATGTTGCCTGTAGTTGTTTGATGTTAGTGAAGTGTCACAGTCAGTAGTGTGATGTTGCCTGTAGTTGTTTGATGTCAGTGAAGTGTCACAATCAGTAGTGTGATGTTGCCTGTAGTTGTGTGATGTCAGTGAAGTGTCACAATCAGTAGTGTGATGTTGCCTGTAGTTGTTTGATGTCAGTGAAGTGTCACAATCAGTAGTGTGATGTTGCCTGTAGTTGTTTGATGTCAGTGAAGTGTCACAATCAGTAGTGTGATGTTGCCTGTAGTTGTGTGATGTCAGTGAAGTGTCACAATCAGTAGTGTGATGTTGCCTGTAGTTGTTTGATGTCAGTGAAGTGTCACAATCAGTAGTGTGATGTTGCCTGTAGTTGTTTGATGTCAGTGATGTGTCACAGTCAGTAGTGTGATGTTTGCTGTCTGTCCATGTAGTTAACTTCCCAGTCTTTGGTTGTTTGATGTAAGAGGCATATCATAGCCAATATTGTGATGTATGATGTGAGAGACATATCACAGTCAATAGTGTGATGTTTGATGTCAGAGACATATAGTTAATAGTGTGATGTTTGATGTCTGAGACATATAGTCAGTTTTTTGATGTTTGAGACATATCACAGTCAATAGTGTGATGTTTGATGTCTTAGACCAATAGTCAGTTGTTTGATGTTTGAGACATATCATAGACAATATTGTGATGTTTGATGTGAGAGACATATCACAGTCAATAGTGTGATGTTTGATGTCAGAGACATATCACAGTCAATAGTGTGATGTTTGATGTTAGAGACATAGTTAATAGTGTGATGTTTGATGTCTGAGACATATAGTCAGTTGTGTGATGTTTGATGTTTGAGACATATCACAGTCAATAGTGTGATGTTTGATGTCTGAGACATATCACAGTCAGTAGTGTGATGTTTGATGTCAGAGACATATAGTTAATAGTGTGATGTTTGGTGTCTGAGACATATCATAGTCAATAGTTTGCCGTCTCTCCATGTAGTTAACCTCTGAGCCGTTAGTTGTTTCATGTCATAGAATTGAATTGTCAGGCTGTGAGATTTCAGGTATATCAACATTCACCTGATCTCTCAGGCTGTGAGATTTCAGGTATGTGGCGTGGATGATCTATCTGCTCTCCTGCACTACTCATATGATCCCAGAGGTCCCCCAAACACATCTGTCTTATCTGTATAGTCAACCATGGGACAATACACAAGTAGAAAATATACCCAGTACCAACATGTAGTTCAGTTTTCCTGCTAAGTGTTCTTGTTCATTTGTTCATTGGTACGGACTGGGTAAAGTTTTCGCTTGTGTCCGTGTGTGACTTTCCTGTTGTGGAGCCTCCTAGTTTTATTTTGTGTTCATTTGTTTCATTGATATGGACTGGTTGAAGTTGTGGAGCTTCCTAGTTTTATTTTGTGTTCATTTGGTATACATTTGAAGCTGAGCACCTGCAGACATACTTGTGCATTCTGTTAATGCATAATACGTGATAGATAGATTTGTGTCCTTGTTTGTGCATTCACTGTTAAATCATTGATCTTTTGGCTGCAGGAACCTGCCATCGAAGACACCAGAGGAGGTAGAAAAACACAGGCAGCAATACGAAGAAATGGTGGAAGCAGCAAAACGGAAAGGTATTGTCTTCAGTTTAAACATACATTAACAGTTTTAGCGTTCATCAACATGTATGTTCAGTATTGCAAACACTGCATATGGTACTTTTGCATCAGCTTGTCTTCTTTAGTGTGTAGAACAATAAGTTTCATGCAGTATTAAAGGTATGTGAAAGGTGAGGACACATATTCGTGTGAAGGCTTCAATTCAGCAATAAAAAATATAGAGCATGCGTTAGATTCTCCCCCAGGACATGCTGGTGTGAAGAAAACGAGCAGGGGGACAGATTGGCTGGGTCTGCACCACTTGATGGGTGCATGATAAGGCAGATGTGGTCGGAACCCTTTGAGGTTGTGAGTACAGTGTGGAAGAACAATTAGATCATCACAATTTGGAGAGAATGGTGCTGCAGGGAATGACTTCGGGACTCCGAGGAAAGGCCAGTCGGTCACATAATCAGACTGCTTCTGGTACCATTAGTACTGGGACTCTTTGCTGGCTGTTGCAGATGAGGATGGAGCGTGTGGGTAATGTCCCGACTGCTGTCATGTCAACTCATGAAATAAGGGCTCAGTCTCTCTGTGACCGCTGGGTGTTGGTCTTCTAGCTAGAGGTTTGGATTCCTGGTCTGTGGTTCTCAGTGTGATCTCAGATTGGGGGAAGTCAGAGCACACATAGATACTGTTATGTCTGGTGAAATGTAGTCATTCCATCCAGCCACTCAGTCGGTCAGTCTGTAGGCACTTCTGTCAGTAGGTTTGCTGTGTGGCTTGTGTCAGAAGTCAGTGTCTCCAATCAGTCATTCTGCAGAGATTTCTGTCAGATCTCAAGCACAGAGTCCTTGGCTGACTGCTCAGTGCTGTTCCTACAGCAGGTCAGGATTGCTGAATGGTGCTGCCTCACCTTGCCCCAGCATGGTTCACATGCCCCCATCAGCTGGGGAAGGGGGGGGGGGGGGTGTAGTTTTTTTTCAGTTAGCGTATCAAAGTCTGTTCCATGTCTGCTGCTACCATCACCCTCAGTGCATGATGTCCCCTGTTGACCTTTGACACAACCTCTCGCGCCCTGAAAGACAAAACTGCTGTCCAATGTTTGTCAGGTACTGACGAGTATTGGCAGTGATGTGAATTTGTCAGTAATGATAAGCAGTGGTAGTGGGGAATAAGGGATGTCAGGTACTGATGAGTATTGGCAATGATGTGAATTTGTCAGTAATGATAAGCAGTGATAAGTGATGTATGGGTGGAATGTGTAGGCGTCAGGTTAACGGTCATTTCTGCATGAATGTTGTATATATGTGATATGTTTGTGTGTGGAGCTGAAGGATGTTGTGTACATGTGGTTATGCTTGTGTGTGGAGCTGAAGGATGTTGTGTACATGTGGTTATGTTTGTGTGTGGAGCTGAAGAAGGATGTGTACATGTGGTTATGCTTGTGTGTAGAGCTGAAGGATGCTGTGTACATGTGGTTATGTCTGTGTGTGGAACTGAAGGATGTTGTGTACATGTGGTTATGTTTGTGTGTGGAACTGAAGGATGCTGTGTACATGTGGTTATGTTTGTGTGTGAAACTGAAGGATGTTGTGTACATGTGGTTATGTTTGTGTGTGGAACTGAAGGATGTTGTGTACATGTGGTTATGTTTGTGTGTAGAACTGAAAGATGTTGTGTACATGTGGTTATGTTTGTGTGTGGAACTGAAGGATGTTGTGTACATGTGGTTATGCTTGTGTGTGGAGCTGAAGGATGTTGTGTACATGTGGGTATGTTTGTGTGTGGAGCTGAAGGATGTTGTGTACATGTGGTTATGTTTGTGTGTGGAGCTGAAGGATGTTGTGTACATGTGGTTATGCTTGTGTGTGGAGCTGAAAGATGTTGTGTACATGTGGTTATGCTTGTGTGTGGAGCTGAAGGATGTTGTGTACATGTGGGTATGTTTGTGTGTGGAGCTGAAGGATGTTGTGTACATGTGGTTATGTTTGTGTGTGGAGCTGAAGGATGCTGTGTACATGTGGTTATGTTTGTTTGGGGAGCTGAAGGATGTTGTGTACATGTGGTTATGTTTGTGTGTAGAGCTGAAGGATGTTGTGTACATGTGGTTATGTTTGTTTGGGGAGCTGAAGGATGTTGTGTACATGTGGTTATGTTTGTTTGGGGAGCTGAAGGATGTTGTGTACATGTGGTTATGTTTGTGTGTAGAGCTGAAGGATGCTGTGTACATGTGGTTATGTCTGGTGTGTGGAGCTGAAGGATGTTGTGTACATGTGGTTATGTTTGTGTGTGGAACTGAAGGATGTTGTGTACATGTGGTTATGTTTGTGTGTAGAACTGAAAGATGTTGTGTACATGTGGTTATGTTTGTGTGTAGAACTGAAGGATCTGAAGCTGAAGAAGAAACATCTGCAGCAGCAGCGCAAGCTGGAGGATCAGATGATGGCTGCCGCCCGAGTGTGGGACTCAGAAATTCTGCCCAGCTGGGAGTCCATGTGAGTAGCTGTCCCTGCTGGTTTCATGTGCTGTGGGATGTGTCTGGTCTCTTGTCCTTGTATACATGTGCTGTGGGATGTCTGGTCTCTTGTCCTTGTGTACATGTGCTGTGGGATGTGTCTGGTCTCTTGTCCTTGTATACATGTGCTGTGGGATGTGTCTGGTCTCTTGTCCTTATATACATGTGCTGTGGGATGTCTGGTCTCTTGTCCTTGTATACATGTGCTGTGGGATGTCTGGTCTCTTGTCCTTGTGTACATGTGCTGTGGGATGTCTGGTCTCTTGTCCTTGTGTACATGTGCTGTGGGATGTGTCTGGTCTCTTGTCCTTGTATACATGTGCTGTGGGATGTGTCTGGTCTCTTGTCCTGTGTACATGTTGACCATTGATGAGCACATATAGTCACTTTGTTAGCATGTATCTGTTCTTTTGTTTATGAATATATGTTATTGCTTTGAAACAATGACGTAACACACTTCATGTTCAAAGGGTTACGGATTGGCATAGATATTTATTATATATTACATTAACTGGGATTTCACAGAGAACACTTTTTGTGTATGACAAAAATCTGGATAATAATATTACGAAGGGAAGTCAATAAGTAAGTCACAAATGGCTGTAGAAAAATAACTAAATATAACAACTTGAAACCAGGTCCCTTTATTTCTCAAGATAATTTCCACCAACATTGATGCACTTATCCCATTGTTTCATCAGTCCCTGCACACCGTTTGCATAGAACTGCATGCTCTGTATCTAAACCATGTTTTCACTTAACATTCTTAAATTTCAATCAATCATGCATTATGCTGTATGCTGAACTATGTGAGCACCCTATTACAGATGCTACAGAGTCTATCGTTACTCGCCCGTCATCTCTAATCATCTCCTCCACCCGCTGCACGGATGCTTCCGTTGCAATCTCAATAGGACGACCAGATAGATTTCATCAACAAGTTTAGAGCGTCCTTGAAAAAAATTTTCTACTCAGCTATGCACCGCTTTACGGGACAAACATTTGTCAGCATAAAAGGAAGCATTTCCTTATGAATGTCCTTTGCAGGCATTCCTTTTGTCCACGAAAAACGCACAACAGCACGTTGATCTTTGGTTGTACACTCCGTAAGTACAGTTGCCATTTTGTTTATGCACTTCGCATAGGCATGAGAACCTAGCGCCACCTGACGAACGGAAACAAAGTTCAATGTTGCCGTCACCCAATGACACTTGTAGAATACACCAACTACATTTACCTGCCATCCCATAGAACTATGTGACTTACTTATTGAATCCCCCTTGTAGTTTATGTAACATGTTGAGGAAACAAGGGACAGTTATTCAAAATGCTCACTTACCTAGGCAGTATTCCTTCACGTGTGATGATCACTTATTACGACTGAATAATGATCAACACATCACTTTTCTTCACAAATATCACAAGAGCTGCTCATTGACACCGCCACATTATATTTGTGACATATTTCAAAGCATGCATTTTCACTCAATATTGAAGAAAATGGAAAATGTCTGGCAGATTTGTGCTAATTATACTCAGTTGTATAGATTGTGAATCATTCATTATATACGTTCTCACTATTGACTTTATGTATGATTATATATAATACTGCTCAGCATGTTTGTGATGGGCTGCAGAGCAAACTGTGTGACCTATTAGTGCAGCCTGAGCAAACATAGCTTGACCTGTGTCATCTGGCTTGGCTGTGGCACAGAACACAGTCTCTGCTGTGTTCACCATCAAAAATAGTTGAACAACTAGTCAACTGAATGTTACTGTCAGACTCGTTCACCAAGTTGTTCAAATTAGCCTCACCATCATCTAAAAATTGTTTCACTGGGTAGTGAATGTTATGTAAAGTCTACTCGGGTAAGGGTCAGACATAAGATATCCTGGGTGTATCTTGTACACATTAAAGAATTCTCTGCAGTTGAAAATCGGTCATTTTCTGTGAACACTAACCATTTCTGTGTAATTTACTGTAGTCTTGTTGATTGAAGCTATGATTTGTGCTTGTGTGTGTGTAGATACATACAGCAAACTGCAGCTACAGTACACACAGTCAGTGCCATAGTTGTCTCCTATATGGTAGTCAGACCTGGACCATGTGTCCAGCCAGAGAACAGACAACACCCACACTGACCATGTCTCCTATATGGTAGTCAGACCTGGACCATGTGTCCAGCCAGAGAACAGACAACTCCCACACTGACCATGTCTACTATATGGTAGTCAGACCTGGACCATGTGTCCAGCCAGAGAACAGACAACACCCACACTGACCATGTCTACTATATGGTAGTCAGACCTGGATCATGTGTCCAGCCAGAGAACAGACAACACCCACACTGACCATGTCTCCTATATGGTAGTCAGACCTGGACCATGTGTCCAGCCAGAGAACAGACAACTCCCACACTGACCATGTCTACTATATGGTAGTCAGACCTGGACCATGTGTCCAGCCAGAGAACAGACAACACCCACACTGACCATGTCTACTATATGGTAGTCAGACCTGGACCATGTGTCCAGCCAGAGAACAGACAACACCCACACTGACCATGTCTCCTATATGGTAGTCAGACCTGGACCATGTGTCCAGCCAGAGAACAGACAACACCCACACTGACCATGTCTACTATATGGTAGTCAGACCTGGACCATGTGTCCAGCCAGAGAACAGACAACTCCCACACTGACCATGTCTGCATTGGATCTTTGCCTTCTCTTAGAGTAACTCATTCTGAAGTGCTCTCACATACTGGTCAAACTATCATGCACTAGCTTCTTATTAGGCAACTTAGAATGGGCTGTCAGGTCATGTCATCTGCATGCCAGATGTACACCTTTCAACGGACACCTTCTGTAGGCAGTTGGCTAATGGCAACAGAAATATTGGCTGTGGAAAGATACATGCAAGTGATACATGAACATACTGGGCATATACACCACAACCTACAAGGAAATGACATCTGATCATGACACGAGGAGATGGCAGTGTCAGGATTCATCCTGGACTTGGTGACAGGAGACCACTTCAGCAGTGTCAGGAATCATCCTGGACTTGATGACAGGAGACCACTTTAACAGATGTCAGGAGACCACTTTAACAGATGTCAGGAGACCACTTCAACAGATGTCAGGAGACCACTTCAACAGATGTCAGGAGACCACTTCAACAGATGACAGGAGACCACTTCAACAGATGACAGGAGACCACTTCAACAGATGTCAGGAGACCACTTCAACAGATGACAGGAGACCACTTCAACAGATGACAGGAGACCACTTCAACAGATGTCAGGAGACCACTTCAACAGATGAGAGGAGACCACTTCAACAGATGAGAGGAGACCACTTCAACAGATGTCAGGAGACCACTTCAACAGATGACAGGAGACCACTTCAACAGATGTCAGGAGACCACTTCAACAGATGAGAGGAGACCACTTCAACAGATGGAGGAGAAAAGAACCTGCTGAAAGAAGCACCAGGCTATGTGGCTGGAGGCTTCCTGTTGATAGGGTGCATAACCTGTATTCAGGTACCAGTGAATTAAAGTCACATCAGGTATGACTCAAGGAGGCTGTTAGTGAATTAAAGTCACATCAGGTATGACTCAAGGAGGCTGTTAGTGAATTAAAGTCTGATCGGTATGACTCAAGGAGGCTGTTAGTGAATTAAAGTCACATCAGGTATGACTCAAGGAGGCTGTTAGTGAATTAAAGTCCGATTGGTATGACTCAAGGAGGCTGTTAGTGAATTAAAGTCCGATCGGTATGACTCAAGGAGGCTGTTAGTGAATTAAAGTCCGATCGGTATGACTCAAGGAGGCTGTTAGTGAATTAAAGTCCGATCGGTATGACTCAAGTAGGCTGTTAGTGAATTAAACTCAGATCAGGTTTAACTGAAGAAGGCTGTTAGTATATTAAACTCAGATCCGGTATGACTCAAGTAGGCTGTTAGTGAATTAAACTCAGATCCGGTATGACTCAAGTAGGCTGTTAGTGAATTAACTCTTTACAGGGCAGACGCTTGTCCATTTTGTAGCCCTGAACGGGCAAGATTTTTTCAGGTTCTGTAAAATTTCGGGTCGCGTTAGTAAAAGCATCACAAATAAGGTGTTAGTCAACCGATTTTAGTTAAATAAACAACACAATGATGGGAAAAGCATGCAGAATATGTTACTCACGTGATTGTTGCCAGTAATCCATATATGAACACAAATATTTACGAAATACGGCATGTTGTTTGTGATTTTCCGTCATCTATACGGCAATTTACAAACACATTTTCAGAATCATAATCACTTTCTTTAAAGTCCGACTCACGACTGCTAATGCAAAGTAACGCTTTGCACTGATATCTAGCTCTGATTAATAATCAACTTCGTGCCCTTTAATGTCATTTAAATTGAACAGAGCGAAATCTCGGCTATCACTTGAAGAATCGCCGAAATCCATTTTGAAAAACAGCGTAAAAATCCTGAAAACTATCAAAAAAAGTCCGTTCAAATTCATTGTAGCGCGTTTACAAATGGCGGCCACGTTGTCAAGCTATCGGCGAAAGTGAAAGTAGCCGTCGGAAGTGTCGGAAAGCCGAGAGATCACATTTTTACAATGCATAATAGTATCGGCCGGAATCGGACACCTCGATCGTTTTAAGCGATCGGCCGGTAATGGCCGCTATGCCCTGTAAAGGGTTAAAGTCCGATCGGTATGACTCAAGTAGGCTGTTAGTGAATTAAACTCAGATCAGGTTTAACTGAAGGAGGCTGTTAGTGAATGAAAGTCAGATCTAGTATGACTGTCAGTGAACTAAAAGTCCGACATCTCAAAGATGTTAGATGGGTGAATACAAGGCAAACAATGACCTTATGCTCAGTATGTATGTTCTGTTTACAGGAAGGGGGCTAAAAAGACCCGGGACCTCTGGTGGCTGGGCCTGCCTCCGAATGTGCGAGGAAGGGTGTGGCAATTGGCTATTGGCAATGATCTCAATATCACACATGGTAACTACAGTTTGCTGTCAACTGTCATGGTCTTTTGTGTGGGTAGATGTTTGTGTGTGTGTGTGTGTGAGAGAGAGAGAGAGAGAGAGAGAGAGAGAGAGAGAGAGAGAGAGAGAGAGAGAGAGAGAGAGAGAGAGAGAGAGAGAGAGAGAGAGAGAGAATGTGTAAGAGTCTGAAGTGTATGGCAGGAGAGTCTTTAAGTGTGTGAGGCATGGAATTTGTGATGTGAAGGAGAGGCTGAGTGGGAGAAAGGGAGAGTTTGAGGGTGTTAGCCTGAAACATAGCATATCTCATATAATGCTCATAATGAGCCATAACAAGAGAAGCCATGACCTCGGACATGTCGTGTTTAGTCCTGCATGCTGTGTGAGCCCGCAGGTTCCCTCAATCAAGTCCCCAGTTTACATGCCATTCAGGTATCATGGACATGATGTATGAGACCAATATTTTCTGTGACCAAACAGCACATTAGGCTGATATGGTCCGACTTATTATTCTTTGTTGATTCTGAATATCTGCACTTTGTACTTTTATTGAATCTGACTCTGTCCATCCCTGACACTGGCTCTTCTATAACTGTTATGTTATCTAACCCATGTCAAAGTTATAAACAGGACATCATTATAGAGGCTCAAACAACAATCATGAGGAGTGTTGCGAATTACCTCCAGGCAACCCTGATGTCCTGTATAGGACCCGCAACTAACTTATTGTGTACAACATTACAGTGTTGCAGTTTGAATGTTTGACACAGTTGTGAATGACATGTATGTGTGAACACTTGTTGCAGCCTTGTATGACATGTATGTGTGAACACTTGTTGCAGCATTCTATGACATGTATGTGTGAACACTTCTTGCAGCCTTGTATGACATGTATGTGTGAACACTTGTTGCAGCCTTGTACGACATCTGCCATGAACGAGCAGAAGAACGGATCAGGTTTGTGGAGGAAGAGGGCAGCAGTGGTCCTGGACATGCAGCCTCTGAAGGTACCCTTATTTCAGTCAAGCTCATTTAAATATTCTGTAATAAATTACCTTGCACATTCACAGTTATGTCAGGCCATCAGTTTGATGTGTCTAGAGTGTGGGTACTTAAATCCCAAAGTTGACTTGTTGTACTTGTTGCATTACACTTGATATTGCCAGCACTTGTTGCATTGTACTTGATATTGCCAGCACTTGTTGCATTGTACTTGATATTGCCTACACACAGTGGAGTGGCAGCCACACTGGTACAGTGGCTGGCATATCTGGCTGCCAGTGCGGTGGTCACATGTTCAAACTCTGTTCAAAGTGTTGCATATCTTCATTGATCTGTGCTCCCAGCCTTCCATGAGTGTCAAAGTGTTGCATGTCTTCATTGATCTGGGCTCCCAGCCAAAGTGTTGCATGTCTTCATTGATCTGGGCTCCCAGCCAAAGTGTTGCATGTCTTCATTGATTTGAGCTCCTAGCCAAAGTGTTGCATGTCTTCATTGATCTGAGCTCCCAGCTAAAGTGTTGCATGTCTTCATTGATCTGGGCTCCCAGCCTTACATGAGTGTCAAAGTGTTGCATGTCTTCATTGATCTGGGCTCCCAGCCAAAGTGTTGCATGTCTTCATTGATCTGGGCTCCCAGCTAAAGTGTTGCATGTCTTCATTGATCTGGGCTCCCAGCTAAAGTGTTGCATGTCTTCATTGATCTGAGCTCCAGCCAAAGTGTTGCATGTCTTCATTGAGCTGGGCTCCCAGCTAAAGTGTTGCATATCTTCATTGATGTGAGCTCCAGCCAAAGTGTTGCATGTCTTCATTGATCTGGGCTCCCAGCTAAAGTGTTGCATGTCTTCATTTATCTGGGCTGCCAGCTAAAGTGTTGCATGTCTTCATTGATCTGGGCTCCCAGCTAAAGTGTTGCATGTCTTCATCGATCTGGGCTCCCAGCTAAAGTGTTGCATGTCTTCATTGATCTGAGCTCCCAGCTAAAGTGTTGCATGTCTTCATTGATCTGGGCTCCCAGCCAAAGTGTTGCATATCTTCATTGATCTGGGCTCCCAGCTAAAGTGTTGCATGTCTTCATTGATCTGGGCTCCCAGCCAAAGTGTTGCATGTCTTCATTGATCTGGGCTCCCAGCCTTACATGGGTGCTAAAGTGTTGCATGTCTTCATTGATCTGGGCTCCCAGCCTTACATGGGTGTCAAAGTGTTGCATGTCTTCATTGATCTGGGCTCCCAGCCAAAGTGTTGCATATCTTCATTGATCTGGGCTCCCAGCCTTACATGGGTGTCAAAGTGTTGCATGTCTTCATTGATCTGAGCTCCCAGCTAAAGTGTTGCATATTTTCATTGATCTGGGCTCCCAGCCTTACATGGGTGTCAAAGTGTTGCATGTCTTAATTGATCTGGGCTCCCAGCCAAAGTGTTGCATGTCTTCATTGATCTGGGCTCCCAGCCAAAGTGTTGCATGTCTTCATTGATCTGAGCTCCCAGCCAAAGTGTTGCATATCTTCATTGATCTGAGCTCCCAGCCAAAGTGTTGCATATCTTCATTGATCTGGCTTCCCAGACAAAGTGTTGCATATCTTCATTGATCTGAGCTCCCAGACTTACATGGGTGCCAAAGTGTTGCATGTCTTCATTGATCTGAGCTCCAGCCAAAGTGTTGCATGTCTTCATTGATCTGAGCTCCCAGAATTACATGAGTGTCAAAGTGTTGCATGTCTTCATTGATCTGGGCTCCCAGCTAAAGTGTTGCATGTCTTCATTGATCTGAGCTCCCAGCTAAAGTGTTGCATGTCTTCATTGATCTGGGCTCCCAGCCTTACATGAGTGTCAAAGTGTTGCATATCTTCATTGATCTGAGCTCCCAGCCAAAGTGTTGTATATCTTCATTGATCTGAGCTTCCAGCCAAAGTGTTGCATATCTTCATTGATCTGAGCTCCCAGCCAAAGTGTTGCATATCTTCATTGATCTGGACTCCCAGCTAAAGTGTTGCATGTCTTCATTGATCTGGGCTCCCAGCCTTACATGAGTGTCAAAGTGTTGCATGTCTTCATTGATCTGAGCTCCCAGCCAAAGTGTTGCATGTCTTCATTGATCTGGGCTCCCAGCCAAAGTGTTGCATGTCTTCATTGATCTGGGCTCCCAGCCAAAGTGTTGCATGTCTTCATTGATCTGGGCTCCCAGCCAAAGTGTTGCATGTCTTCATTGATCTGGGCTCTCAGCCAAAGTGTTGCATGTCTTCATTGATCTGGACTCCCAGCTAAAGTGTTGCATGTCTTCATTGATCTGAGCTCCCAGACTTACATGAGTGTCAAAGTGTTGCATGTCTTCATTGATCTGGGCTCCCAGCCAAAGTGTTGCATGTCTTCATTGATCTGGGCTCCCAGACTTACATGGGTGCTAAAGTGTTGCATGTCTTCATTGATCTGGGCTCCCAGCCAAAGTGTTGCATGTCTTCATTGATCTGGGCTCTCAGCCAAAGTGTTGCATGTCTTCATTGATCTGGGCTCCCAGCCTTACATGGGTGTCAAAGTGTTGCATGTCTTCATTGATCTGAGCTCCCAGCCAAAGTGTTGCATGTCTTCATTGATCTGGGCTCCCAGACTTACATGGGTGTCAAAGTGTTGCATGTTTTCATCGATCTGGGCTCCCAGACTTACATGGGTGCCAAAGAAATGTTCTGGAAACTAAAGGTGCCCTGCGTGAATTGACCACATCACTGATCTAGTGCTGTTATGTTAAGTTAGTTGCATTTCCTTTATAGGATGTTGCAGTCAACCCCAGCATTTTTGATCACATCACTGATCTAGTGCTTGGCAAGTTTACGTTCAGTAGTTTGTCATTCCTTTCTAAATGACCGGCACTCACATCTTTGTGTGGGAAACCATCGCATGGTGGTCTGCTTCCAATTCACCAGCAGCTGTGTTTGGAATGCGGTGTGTGGGATTACGAATTGCGTCAGTAGCCCCTTTGCCAGAATTCCTGATCCTTTGATTCTCTGAACTCAGCGACTGACTGTACTACTCTTGTTGACTGCAAAACTTCTACACACATTACATAGACACTTGTCAATGTTGACAGCAGTTTCATTTTCTGCATGAGAAATTCTATCACAATTTACTGCTTATAACGCTTATCATGCTCCATTTCAGCGGTTTAGGACAGTCATATTATTTGGCCGGTTGAGTTGCAATTTAGTGTACACAATCTGCACATACTTTAATTGAAGTGTGCAAAATTTTGTGCCTCTATTTTCATTATTAACTGAGAAAAATGATGTGGTGCATTACTTTCTGGACAAGCCTCGTACAGTTGACTGTTCTAAGGTTTGTGCCTTTATCACCCAGCCTCAGGTCCGTCCAACAGACACTTGCGGTGGTAAAAAGTAGCTTCATGATTATACTGTTGTAGTTCTGTTTGCTGCAGTGATACTCATGTCAGTGATATTGTGTTGTCAGGGGCCGGTGGCCAGGTGGAGCCGTCCAACAAAGAGTCCAGTGTGCAAGTGATCAAGCTGGACGTTTCTCGAACATTCCCTCAACTTTGTATATTCCAGAAGGTAAGTTTATTTTGTAGTGGCCTCCACCAGTCTACAAGTACCTTAAGAATTTTGTTCACAAAGACATTTGATTACCAACGTCAGGACAAGGCAATCGTTATTTTTCTGTCACATTATAAGAGGAAATGGTGTGGATAAAATTGTGACAATGGGAAGGATTGAGGGGATTAAAGACAGAGATTGAGAGAGTGAGTGACAGTTTAGTATCACCCTACACAGCCTGGTTAGCACCTGTTCCTGATTACGCACAGTCTTTCTCTCAATTGATCAAAGTGGCATCTGGGGATCTTCATGAATGTGTGATCAAGCCTCTCTTGAAGATGTAACAATGTAATCACAACAGAGACAGCTATAGATAACCACTAAATAAATGTCTCGTGCTGGTCACTGGAGACAGTCTTGTCACCTTGTCTACATACCATTCACACATATACAGGACACAGTACTCCGCACATATTTTCATTGTCAATAACATGTTGCATGTGATAACATTGCAGATATCTGGCATTTTCTGGCTCATATTTGTATTTTAGGTCCAGATAGATATCGTTTGTCATGATTATATATAGATATACATGACCTAATGAGAGATATTTTTGCCAGGTTCAGTGTACTCTCAAGAATCAGCTCAGTGTGAATAGGTTAAGAGATTAATTGGTGTTTTGTGCTGCTGATAAGCACAACTTGGTGACAGACTAGAGATAGTGGGCAATCACCCATTGAAAATGGCTGTCTGTTAGAGGATAGTTACGCAACTTGATGACAGACCAGAGATAGTGGGCAATCACCCATTGAAGATAGCTGTCTGTTAGAGGATAGTTACACAACAATGTATGTCCAGACATGATCACAACAATGTATGTCCTTGGTGAATTTACACACACAAGCCACAAACAATATTGCCCAGTTTGTTGCCTGGCAGGCATATTTTACCGCATCTCGTCAGGTGCATACTGCAGGTACATATCATACGAAGAGAATAGATGAGCCATATTTTGGCTGGAATAGATCTAGTGACTGTGAGATGGCAAACCATGACGCCTTATGCTTACTGGGCTGGAACATGTTGTTGATGAGTGGCTCAAGCTTCTATGTGTGTGAATGTTGGTGTATTGTTGGTGGGATACAGCATACATGAGCCTTTATTTGTTGACCACATGAGCACAGTTTGAGTGTTGGTGTATTGTTGGTGGGATACAGCATACATGAGTCTTTATTTGTTGACCACATGAGCACAGTTTGAGTGTTGGTGTATTGTTGGTGGGATACAGCATACATGAGTCTTTATTTGTTGACCACATGAGCATAGTTTGAGTGTTGGTGTATTGTTGGTGGGATACAGCATACATGAGTCTTTATTTGTTGACCACATGAGCACAGTTTGAGTGTTGGTGTATTGTTGGTGGGATACAGCATACATGAGTCTTTATTTGTTGATCACATGAACACAGTTTGAGTGTTGGTGTATTGTTGGTGGGATACAGCATACATGAGTCTTTATTTGTTGACCACATGAGCACAGTTTGAGTGTTGGTGTATTGTTGGTGGGATACAGCATACATGAGTCTTTATTTGTTGACCACATGAGCACAGTTTGAGTGTTGGTGTATTGTTGGTGGGATACAGCATACATGAGTCTTTATTTGTTGACCACATGAGCACAGTTTGAGTGTTGGTGTAATTTTGGTGGGATACAGCATACATGAGTCTTTATTTGTTGACCACATGAACACAGTTTGAGTGTTGGTGTATTGTTGGTGGGATACAGCATACTTGAGTCTTTATTTGTTGACCACATGAGCACAGTTTGAGTGTTGGTGTATTGTTGGTGGGATACAGCATACTTGAGTCTTTATTTGTTGACCACATGAGCACAGTTTGAGTGTTGGTGTATTGTTGGTGGGATACAGCATACATGAGTCTTTATTTGTTGACCACATGAACACAGTTTGAGTGTTGGTGTATTGTTGGTGGGATACAGCATACATGAGTCTTTATTTGTTGACCACATGAGCACAGTTTGAGTGTTGATGTATTGTTGGTGGGATACAGCATACATGAGTCTTTATTTGTTGACCACATGAGCACAGTTTGAGTGTTGGTGTATTGTTGGTGAGATATAGCATACATGAGCCTTTATTTGTTGACCACATGAACACAGTTTGAGTGTTGGTGTATTGTTGGTGGGATACAGCATACATGAGTCTTTATTTGTTGACCACATGAACACAGTTTGAATGTTGGTGTATTGTTGGTGGGATACAGCATACATGAGTCTTTATTTGTTGACCACATGAGCGCAATGTCACAGCAGTTGAGCATTGAATGAGGCTGGCAGTTTGGCCTGTCAACTGTACAGTTTCCAGAAGATTGGTGAACTCTTTCCCACCCATACTGGAATATGTTCAGCTGCTCCATTTGCTCATCGTTGTTGTGTTCTACTGTCACTGGAATTAATCAACACAGTTTGATTTGGTGTAGGAGACAATGGCTCTTTCATAGAATTAATCAACCCAGTACTATTTGGTGTATGGAGACAATGGCTCTTTCACAGAATTAATCAACCCAGTACTATTTGGTGTATGGAGACAATGGCTCTTTCACAGAATTAATCAACCCAGTACTATTTGGTGTATGGAGACAATGGCTCTTTCACAGAATTAATCAACCCAGTACTATTTGGTGTATGGAGACAATGGCTCTTTCATAGAATTAATCAACCCAGTACTATTTGGTGTATGGAGACAATGGCTCTTTCACAGAATTAATCAACCCAGTACTATTTGGTGTATGGAGACAATGGCTCTTTCACAGAATTAATCAACCCAGTACTATTTGGTGTATGGAGACAATGGCTCTTTCATAGAATTAATCAACCCAGTACTATTTGGTGTATGGAGACAATGGCTCGTTTCATAGAATTAATCAGTGCAGATTGGTTTGGTGTATGGAGACAATGGCTCTTTCATAGAATTAATCAACCCAGTACTATTTGGTGTATGGAGACAATGGCTCTTTCACAGAATTAATCAACCCAGTACTATTTGGTGTATGGAGACAATGGCTCTTTCACAGAATTAATCAACCCAGTACTATTTGGTGTATGGAGACAATGGCTCTTTCACAGAATTAATCAATGCAATTTGATTTGCTGTATGGAGACAATGGCTATTTCACAGAATTAATCAACCCAGTACTATTTGGTGTAAGGAGACATTGGCTCTTTCACAGAATTAATCAGTGCAGTTTGATTTGGTGTAAGGAGACAATGGCTCTTTCACAGAATTAATCAATGCAGATTGATTTGGTGTAAGGAGACAATGGCTCTTTCATAGAATTAATCAGTGCAGTTTGATTTGGTGTAAGGAGACAATGGCTCTTTCACAGAATTAATCAACCCAGTTTGATTTGGTGTACGGAGGAAATGGCTCTTTCATAGAATTAATCAATGCAATTTGATTTGCTGAATGGAGACAATGGCTATTTCACAGAATTAATCAACCCAGTACTATTTGGTGTAAGGAGACAATGGCTCTTTCACAGAATTAATCAGTGCAGTTTGATTTGGCGTAAGGAGACAATGGCTCTTTCACAGAATTAATCAATGCAGATTGATTTGGTGTAAGGAGACAATGGCTCTTTCACAGAATTAATCAACCCAGTACTATTTGGTGTAAGGAGACAATGGCTCTTTCACAGAATTAATCAACCCAGTTTGATTTGGTGTACGGAGGAATTGGCTCTTTCATAGAATTAATCAATGCAATTTGATTTGCTGTATGGAGACAATGGCTATTTCACAGAATTATTCAATGTAGTTTGATTTGGTGTACAGAGACAATGGCTCTTTCACAGAATTAATCAATGCAGTTTGATTTGGTGTAAGGAGACAATGGCTCTTTCACAGATTATGGTCAGCACAGCTTGTGTTGAGTGTATAGAGTCACAACAGATTATGTGTATAGTGTGGAAGCACAGAGAAATCATCATAGCCTGTAAAGAATGGTTCAAATGGGGTATGAACAGGATGTGGCCGACACTGAATGGAAAGGTCAGGACTGAATGGAAAGGTCAGGACTGAACGGAAAGGTCAGACTGACACACAATCAGACTGCAATGGGTCCCATCAATATTGGGACTCTTCACTGGTTGTTGAAGATGGGGACAGAGCACCCATGGGCAGGTCCCCAGTGCTGTGATATGTGTTCTTAACTCAACTCAACATTTACATATGGAGACTGGTCACTTATGACCATGTCCCCAGTACTGTGGTGTGGGTTCTTAACTGAACATATAAATCTGAATGACATTGTGATGTGATGTTATTGCTGTGATTCTCTAATAGCTATTTTGATGATGTTACTTCCAGGGTGGTCCATTCTACGACCTACTGCACAACTTGTTGGGTGCCTATGCATGCTACAGACCAGATGTGGGATATGTGAGTGTGTTTTTTGTCCGCTGATCATCTCTGGATAGTTTTGGTGCTTTCACTGATGTGCACTGACAAGTGAATGATGTGGCCACAACTCCCAACACAGAGCTAGGATATGTTGGCAGCGACTGGCTGTAGTTGTGACCCCATCTGTGTGACACACTGCACAGGCCATAATCACATCTTCTACAATATAACCCCTGGGACATTACTGTCTAGAACTATCTCCTTCCTGTTCTGGCTATAACTGAATGATTGTCTTTAACATTTTCCTAGCTGTAACCAAATCTTTGTCCTTGAAATTGTCCTAGCTATAACTGAATCATTGTCCTTGACATTGTCCTGGCTATAACTGAATCATTGTCTTGGCTATAACCAAATCATTGTCCTTGGCATTGTCCTGGCAATAACTGAATCTCAACACTTGTAGAGTTGCAGTGTTTATTGAGACCATTCTGAAGTGTCTTTCATAATGTTTCCTCTGTTCCCTGATTTATCTTCTTCTTCTTCGTTCATCCGGAGTTTTTTTTTCGGATGTGATTGCGTTGTGCCTGTTTACAGCAGAGCTGCGTTCTTGCGCCGTTAGGCCGACACATCCGACTTCTGCGGGCATTTGTTGACCGGGTTAACCTTCCCGGGGGTTTCTTAGGACGTTTGACTCTCACTGTTGTGGTGTTATCCCCCATCCCAGCTGGTCCATATAGAACAGCCAAAGATCCTGGTCAGCCCTCAAGGGAAGGCAGGGGCAGACCATGGGCATTCCCCGCCATCCAAGGAGGCTTCCATACTTGCAGAGCCGATACATAGCGCTCTGGTACTGGGCTCACCCAAGGAATCGTCACGTCCTGCACATGGCTGCTTAGCCTCACTTCCGTATATTGGGCCTTCCGTTCACCATAGGCTGTTCTTCCGGAAACCAGAAGTATGCAGTCTGCAGATGACATCCACACAGTGAGCTTTCGATTCAGACTTTCCATGTAATGGATTTGCTAGCCAAGCATTATTCCATTTCGTGCCACTAGGACACTTTTCCACCTTTTATGAAGCCCACACAGTGGGCTTTTGATTCAGACTTTCCACGTAATGGATTTGCTATCCAAGCAATATTCCATTTCGTGCCACTAGGACACTTTTCCACCTTTTATGAAGCCCACACAATGGGCTTTTGATTTGGACTTTCCATGTAATGGATTTGCTATCCAAGCAATATTCCATTTCATGCCTCTGGGTCTTCATGCACCTTTAAATGTCAACCTGTATATAGTTAAAGTAATCTGCGGTCAACATTAGCTTGTTGATATCTCCATAGAGCTTGTCCTCAAATGAAGCAGGTGTGGGCCAAAATATCTTTCTCTGTTCTGCATACGTTGGGCAATCCTGCAGCAAATGTTTTGCTGTCATTTTTCCAGTTCTACAATTACATTCATCGGTATCTCCTATCTTTAGTTTATTGAACAAGTGGTATTTCAGCCTGTTATGTCCTGTGCGGAGTCTGAAGATTGCTACTTGTTCTCTTCGGTCGAGTTTGTAATATGCATCATCCTTCTGATGGCCTGGATGCTCTGATTCCCATTTGGTTCTATAAGTGCTTTTTATCAACCTCTTTGCCTCATTATAGGTTATGTCTATGTCAGGCTGTGGTAGTCGTCCGCCCTCTTTTGCCAGTCTGTCAGCCTCTTCGTTTCCAGGTATACTGCAATGTGATGGGATCCACTGTATTACAACTTTTTTGGATTTCTGGCATAGACCATGGAGTGCTGCTCTTAGGTCAGTTAGTTCTGTGCTGTTATTGCTCTTCAGTATTGAGACAGCTGACTTTGCATCTGTGAAGATAGCTATTTGCTTCTCTTTATTTTCCTCCATCAGGAGCATTTCTGCTGCAGTTTTCAGAGCCTCTACCTCCGCTTTGAAGTTACTTGAAAATTTTCCAGTTGCCATTGAATGTGTTTTTTTCGCTCCATTTTTTAAATTTAGGAGAATTCCTCCTCCTCCATTCTCTATTGAATTTTTGGCTGATCCATCTGTATATGCATGGGTCCAATTCCTGCTTGGGTAATGTTCTTTTATGTAGTTTAGGGTTATTTCTCTTCTTTCGGTTTCATGCTGAGTGTTCTTTTTCTCAATACCAGGAATGTTTTCTATCATCTCAGGCAGTTGCTGCTGTCTCCAAGCTGGGAACTTGTGTGCATTGTGTATGGGCTTGACTGTTGATATGTTAAGAATAGGATCTGACCTAATCCTTCGTTTTGCAGTTTCTACAAAGTTGCTACGCTTCAGTCTTCCCTTTCCAAAACCATTAAATCTGTTGTACATAGGGTGGTCTGTCAATCTTCTAAATTTTTCTGCTTGTTGCTGGGCTCTGCTATCTCTTCTATCCTGCATTGGTTGTAAACAAGTGATCTTTTCTAATTCATTAATAGGCGTTGTCTTCAGGCTTCCAGTTATGATTCGCATTCCTTGATTTTGGACTCTACTTATTTTGTTAAAGTTTGACTTAGCTGCTGTTGCCCAAGCTGCAATGCCATATTCCAGTACTGGCCTCACCCGTCCAGTATATAACTTCTTGAGAACTTTCTCATCTGCTCCCCATGTTGTACCAGCAAGCTTTTTCATGATTGCCATTCTTTGCCTTGCTCTTGTTCGATTTTTCTCAACCTGTGTCTTCCATGTCAGGCGACGATCAAAGGTGACTCCTAGATAGTTTGGATTTTCTTCATGGCGCAATATTTTTCCATTCAATACCAGCTTAGGTTGCTGAGTTTTAGTTGAGAGGGAGAACACTGTGCATGTTGTTTTCTCCTCACTTATCTTCACTAGCCATGATTTTGACCAGTCCTCTAGCGCTAATAGGGCTTGCTGTATTCTGCTGTTAGCTGTACTAATATATTCTTCAGATGTCCATATGGCTAGGTCATCTGCAAAGGATGATGTGTGTACTCTGGCTGGAAAATTTTCCGTGATGTTGTTTATATATGCTAGGAATAATGTTGGTGAAAGAACTCCTCCTTGGGGGACACCTTGCTCCAACAGCATCATTTTGCTGGTTTGTCCTTGTACTTTTGTCCTGGCAGTTCTGTTCTCAAGGTAGTGGCTGATCCATTTGTACATTTTCCCGCAAACATGCATTTTTTGCAGTTTTACTTTCAGTCCTTCCTTCCATACTTTATCAAATGCTTTTTCTAAATCTATCCAGACTGCTAGTGTGTGCTTTTTCTCTTGGAAGGCATCCTCTATTTCCTGAGCTATATAGGTTATTTGATCTTCAGTAGATCTGTACTTTCTGAATCCTGCTTGGTGAGGTGTTAAGAGTTGGTTTTCTTCCAGATGCCATGTTAGCCTGCCATTGATAATGCGTTCCATTAATTTTCCTACACAGCTAAGAAGACTGATAGGTCGATAGCCATTTGGTTCTTCCAGGTCTTTTCCTTTCTTTGGGACTGGTATTAGTATAGCTTCCTTCCATGCCTGTGGGACTATTCCCCTCTTCCAGCTGTAATTTAGGACTGCTAGTAGTTTCTTTTTTGCCTTAGTGCCTAGTCCTATTAGCATTTCATTTGTGATTCCATCCTTTCCTGGTGATGTCTTCTTTTTTAGGGTATTCATTGCCTGTTCCATTTCTTCCATTGTTAGATTTGCCATCATATATTCTGCTGCTGTCTCTGTATATGTATGATGTATCTGTTTATCTTTGATTGCTTTCTTCTGTTCGGCTGTAATATCAATGTGGTTTGCACTGGCATAGTGTTCCATTAGTGCATTTGCAGCCTTTTTTCCTGTAAGCAAGGCATTTCCTTGTTTAATTGTTATTTGTTTGTTTCTAGGTCCTTCATTGTTCATGGCTTTCACTAGTTTCCATAGTTTGTTTCCATCCCTGTCAAAATTCAGGTTTTCTGTTTTTTTCCTCCAACAATCTCTTGTTGTTTGATTTACTGTTCTTTTATATTTTGCTGAGATGGCTTTGAGAGAGATGTTCGCTTCAGTTGTTTGTTCTCTCTCTGCGGTCTTCCTAGCATCTTCAACTTTGTCCTCCAAAAATTGTAGTTCTTCAGTCCAGTATGGTTTGTAATTTTTCCTTGCTCCTCTTGGAATAGACTCAGTGGCCGCCTGTATTATTGCTCTGTTTAGACTTTCCACCATTTGCTTCATGTTGCCATATCGTGTATTTACGTTTTCACAATATTTGTCTGTTAGTATGGCAAATCTGTCCCAATCTGCTCGTTTGTAATTCCAACGGGGCAAAGGCTTTTGCTCCTGTGGAACATACTCCATATTTATTACAAGCTTGATTGGTCTGTGGTCACTACCTGCTAATTGGTCCAGCACATGGCGATCGATTTTGTGGAGGATGTCTCCTGTGCAGAAAGCTAAGTCTGGAGTAGAAGTGGTAATCCATCTTCTGGAGTAGAAGCTCGGTGTGTCATCCGCTTTGTTAAGTAGATGGAGATTTGAGTCTATTTCCCAGTCCTCCACTTCATCTCCTCTTTTGTCAGTATCTGGGTATCCCCATCTTTCTGAACGGCTATTAAAGTCTCCGACAACAATGCAATTTGTGTCAGTTATTTCCATGTTTGAGAGTGTAAGATCCTTATCTGCCGGGCTATATAGATTGTAAATTCTTATTTTCACGTCCTTTATCATTATATCAACACCTATAATTTCCGTTTGGTTGTCAGAGATCACAGATACTTCGCTGCAAGGTATTGTATTTCGTGTAAGTATTACAACTCCTCCTTTGTGTCCTTCGCGGTCGAAACGTGTGGCCTGATATCCCTCGACTGAAAATGTGCGATTGGCGTTGAGGTGTGTCTCTTGAATGCATGCCACATCTATTCTATCTTTATGAAGACGCTGTGTTAGGGAGGCTTTCTTGTTATAAACTCCTTCTGCATTCCATTGTAGTATGTTGAGTGTCCGGGGTGTTTGGTCAATAGCTCTTAACCTACTCCTCTGTGCCTTGACTCCACAGCACAGGGGAAGGTGACCACCAGTAGTCATGGGTGGGCCCCCTCGAGGCAGGGGGCCCGGCACTATCACCGCCTGATGGGACTTCACGGGATTAGCACCATAACGATTAATTTTCATCTGTGGCATCATGAAATGATAAAGTTACGTTGCACTTCTTTGTCAAGCCTGTGGCTCAGTACATCCGATTTCGACAAGCATTTGTTCGGGATGCTTTCCCTAGACTTTGACTGTCCCCAGTCTACCTACAAGGCAGCAGGTTTGTGCGTCACTTCGTCTGGTCCCTCTCCCTTGACCTGTCCGACATGGGTGACCCTACCAGTAGCTGTGCTACCGTCGGCATAGCTCTTGGGGTCATTGGAACGCTCAAGCCCCTCTACCTCGTCAAGGTGGACGCACGGCAGAGGGGCCTGATTTATCTCATACCCATTGTCTGCATAGACTCTTGGGCTTAATTTAATTCATGTGACAATCGTGCTCTATCTATTAACCATGTACGCACACTTGCTAACCTTGACCCAACTCCCAGCCCTAACAGTCATGAACATCAAGATGCACCAGGGGACATAAACATGGACTGTGCCATCTAGTTATCAGTGAATGCTCTATATGTTGTTCCTTACAGTCATTGACATAGAGTAAACAGCTGAAGGTAGAGAGATGTCAGAGCCAGATGGAGGTAGAGAGGTGTCAGAACCAGATGGAGGTAGAAAGGTGTTAGAACCACAACGAACGAACGGACTATTTTCAAAGGGTAACAAATTGGGCATGCAGGCCCGTCTTACATTCGGCCCTTCCAATCACTCATTTTTCGTTCATTAGTAGTGCATAGGAACAAACATTGTCAAATGAATTTTGTAAACATAATGCATATTACCATGTTATGAGACACATCCACCACCCACCCACACATCCCCCATTCACTCCACACCCCCCACCGAACCACACACACAACCCAGACACACATACATCCCCCCACCCATCCACCACATCCCCACACCTACACATCTCACACACACCTCCCACCCACCACACATACCATCCACCCACACCCCAAGCACACATACATTCCCCAACCCACACATCCCTCACCCACACACATCCACCCACCTACACACATCTCCCCACCCACTCACATATCCTCCACCCATCCCATTACCCACCAATAATCACCCACCCACATATCCTCCACCCACACATCTCCAACCATCCAGCCAAACACACATGCCTCAACCACACATCCCCCACGCACACACACATCTCCCCACCAACACACATATCCCGCACCTACCCACACACAAATTCTGCACCCACCCACATAGTCTGCCATCTCCCCCAGCCCACTCACAGATCCCGAGCCTACCCATACAAACATCCCCCTCCATCTCCTAAGATGGAGGTAGAGAGGTGTCAGCACCAGATGGAGGTAGAGAGGTGTCAGAACCAGGTGGGGGAGGAGACAGTTTGATTGCTGTCACTATGGCAACCACTGGATGAAGGAATTGACTTCAGTATTGCTTTTCTTTCACTCACACAGTGTGTTATATCAGTGCAATATCACATTTGGCTAGACGTAGGTGTTGCATATTATGTTGAATATATGTCCATAGAGATTGAAGGCCAAGACCAAAATTAGGAGGGTACTGGTTAGAGAGTTGCTTTTTGCAGATGATGCTGCAGTTACGACCCACTCTGAGGAAGAATTGCAATGTCTACTATCTGCATTCTCCAATGCTTGTTCTGAATTTAGTTTAACAATTAGCAAAAAGAAGACACAGATTATGTCACAAGGTACACATGGGGTACCATCAATCTTTATAGATGACGCCGAACTAGAGATGGTAGACCAATTTACATATCTAGGATCAGTGGTAAATAGCAGATTATCCCTCGATCAGGAAATCTACATCCGGATTGGTAAGGCAGCAACAACAATGAACAGGTTCAGAAAAAGAGTCTGGGAGAACAGGAAGCTTACTGCCAAAAAAAAGTCCTTGTCTATCAAGCCTGTGTCCTTAGTACTCTTCTTTATGGCAGTGAAGCCTGGACAACTTATTCACACCAAGAGAAATGTTTAAACAGCTTTCATCTGCGGTGTCTGCGAAGAATTCTTGGTATTAAGTGGCAAGACAAAATCACAAATACTGAAGTATTGGAAAGATCAGGTTGTGTGACGGTTGATTCCATGCTCAGTCTTCGTAGACTTAGATGGATAGGACATCTTAGGAGGATGGATGATGGTAGAATACCAAAGGACATATTTTGTGGTGAATTACAGATGGGTAAGAGATCTCAGGGTCGGCCTCTACTACGATACAAAAATGTGTAAGCGGGACATCATTGATACAGGCATTGATAATGTACATTGGGAGCAAGTCGCCGCTGAACGTGTTGCATGGAGGACAAACATCAGAAATGGAATAAAGACAAAGGAGAAAATTATTGCAGATAAGTCACACACCGAGCGTGTGAGACGTAAGATGGTGCATGATGGTGGAAATGACCACATGCACTCACTGTGGATGAACATTTACAGCGTGAATTGGCCTTATCAGTCACATTTGCTACCGCCATGGGTAAAAGTTGTTATGCCTTTTTGAAGCACAAACTATCGTCTGTCAAGACGGCAAGGTGCCAATGGATGTCCATGGAAGAGCTGTTTCATCTTGAAAGATCTGTTTGTCTGTGGAGCAGTTGTTTCTCCACTCAAGAGCTGTTTCTCCGTGGATAGGGGTTTCTCTGTAGGAAAACCTGTCTCTCCATGGAAGAGATGTTTGTTCATGGAGAAATGTTTCTGTAGAAGCATATTTACATCTAGGTGGGAGGGGGCTGCGTGATCTTGAGGTATGGTATCCGCCTCGAGTGCCGGAAGTCTGGGGTTCAAGCCCTGGTGAGTACCTGGATATTTTTTCACGTGGACTTCTAGTAATAAAATTTCCCCTGGTCTCTGGGTAGTGAGATCGGACGCCCGTGTGTATTGTTGCACATGTAAAAAAAAATCCTTTGGCAGTTGAAAATCGAAAAAGAGTAGCCTAACGGCACTGCCTGGGCAAAATTTTGAGTTAAAAATCTACCCAAAGTATTTCAGGATCATCGCCGATGCTACGGAGTTCGTGCACTGAACTGAGTTTCTCCAGACTCAGGTTTGAGTTAGGAGGAGAACGGAGCACTTATGGGTTGCACCCGTGTGCCGTGATGTTGATCCATTGACAAACTAATCTAAACTAAACTAAACTAAACTATATTTACATCTCCATGTACTGTTATGGCTCAGGAATCAGATTCCTGTTTGTTGCCACATAGGCCTTGATTCAAGAAGTATCTGATTCACAAGACTGCCAGGTTCTAGCTGTCGTTTTCGCTTAGGTTGAAGATTAGCAGCAAGGTAGTTGAGTTCAGCAGCATGATAGTCACTGATGATATTGTGCAACACATACATTCACAGGTACAGGGTATGTCTTTCTGATGATATTGTGCAACACATACATTCACAGGTACAGGGTATGTCTTTCTGATGATATTGTGCAACACATACATTCACAGGTACAGGTATGTCTTTCTGATGATATTGTGCAACACATACATTCACAGGTACAGGGTATGTCTTTCTGATGATATTGTGCAACACATACATTCACAGGTACAGGGTATGTCTTTCTGATGATATTGTGCAACACATACATTCACAGGTACAGGGTATGTCTTTCTGATGATATTGTGCAACACATACATTCACAGGTACAGGGTATGTCTTTCTGATGATATTGTGCAACACATACATTCACAGGTACAGGGTATGTCTTTCATCGCAGCAATTTTACTACTCAATATGGATGTAGCAGACGCATTCGTTTGCTTTGCCAACTTGCTCAACCGTCCATGTCAGTTAGCATTTTTTCGCATGGATGAAAATCTGGTATGTATTGCTGTAGTGTGTCAGTGAGTGCAAGAACATTGTATCAGAGTTATCTATGTTTTATTGAGTAGAATCTCCGTTCAGTCATTCATGTTTGTTTTATGTTTGTGATGATGGTAGCACTATCTTGTGAGTGGAAGAAAGTGTGCCAGGGTTGTCTTTGTGTTGTTTCGTAGAATCTCCTTTCATGTTTGTTTGATCTCATGTGCAGATGGTTGTACTATCCAGTTAGTCACAGGACATGATGGTCTGTGTATGCGTGCTTGCCATGATTGGGGACTCCCTGGGTACCAGCCCCCAGCAGTCACAGGACATGATGGTCTGTGTGTGCGTGCTTGCCATGATTGGGGACTCCCTGGGTACCAGCCCCCAGCAGTCACAGGACATGATGGTCTGTGTGTGCATGCTTGCCATGATTAGGGACTCCCTGGGTACCAGCCCCCAGCAGTCACAGGACATGATGGTCTGTGTGTGCGTGCTTGCCATGATTGGGGACTCCCTGGGTACCAGCCCCCAGCAGTCACAGGACATGATGGTCTGTGTGTGCGTGCTTGCCATGATTGGGGATTCCCTGGGTACCAGCCCCCAGCAGTCACAGGACATGATGGTCTGTGTGTGTGCGTGCTTGCCATGATTGGGGACTCACTGGGTACCAGCCTCCAGCAGTCACAGGACATGATTTGTGGGGATATGTATGTGTGTGTGTGTGTGTGTGCTCACGTGTGTGCATGCTTGCTTGCTTGCTTGTGAGGTCGACTCAGCCTCCTTGTGTGTCAGTTAGTGTTCAGAATTATCGATTCCTTTGGTGCAACAAAGTGGAAATATGTGAAACTAATGATAGGCTAGCAGCTTCTGAGTTGTATGAACACAAGACTGCATGAAGGAATCACCAGGCTGCACGGACAGGTCTGGCTGATTGTCTGGGCTAGGATCGTGTACACCTGCTAGGTACATGCACCCAGTGGCAGATGGAGGAGTGGCCTCTAGATATAGTGAACAAGTGAGGTCTCTGTAAAATACCTCAACAGTCTGTGATACGGTCATCAGTGAACAAGTGAGGTCTCTGTAAAATACCTCAACAGTCTGTGATACGGTCATCGGTGAACAAGTGAGGTCTCTGTAAAATACCTCAACAGTCTGTGATACGGTCATCGGTGAACAAGTGAGGTCTCTGTAAAATACCTCAACAGTCTGTGATACGGTCATCGGTGAACAAGTGAGGTCTCTGTAAAATACCTCAACAGTCTGTGATACGGTCATCGGTGAACAAGTGAGGTCTCTGTAAAATACCTCAACAGTCTGTGATACGGTCATCTGTGAACAAGTGAGGTCTCTGTAAAATACCTCAACAGTCTGTGATACGGTCATCAGTGAACAAGTGAGGTCTCTGTAAAATACCTCAACAGTCTGTGATACGGTCATCGGTGAACAAGTGAGGTCTCTGTAAAATACCTCAACAGTCTGTGATACGGTCATCAGTGAACAAGTGAGGTCTCTGTAAAATACCTCAACAGTCTGTGATACGGTCATCGGTGAACAAGTGAGGTCTCTGTAAAATACCTCAACAGTCTGTGATACGGTCATCGGTGAACAAGTGAGGTCTCTGTAAAAATACCTCAACAGTCTGTGATACGGTCATCAGTGAACAAGTGAGGTCTCTGTAAAATACCTCAACAGTCTGTGATACGGTCATCAGTGAACAAGTGAGGTCTCTGTAAAATACCTCAACAGTCTGTGATACGGTCATCGGTGAACAAGTGAGGTCTCTGTAAAATACCTTAACCGTCTGTGATCGTCCAGCGGTGAACAAGTGAGGTCTCTGTAAAATTACCTCAAACAGTCTGTGATACGGTCATCGGTGAACAAGTGATGGTCTCTGTAAAATACCCTCAACAGTCTGTGATACAGTCATTCGGTGAACAAGTGAGGTCTCTGTAAAATACCTCAACAGTCTGTGATACGGTCATCGGTGAACAAGTGAGGTCTCTGTAAAATACCTCAACAGTCTGTGATACGGTCATCGGTGAACAAGTGAGGTCTCTGTAAAATACCTCAACAGTCTGTGATACGGTCATCGGTGAACAAGTGAGGTCTCTGTAAAATACCTCAACAGTCTGTGATACGGTCATCGGTGAACAAGTGAGGTCTCTGTAAAATACCTCAACAGTCTGTGATACGGTCATCGAGTGAACAAGTGAGGTCTCTGTAAAATACCTCAACAGTCTGTGATACGGTCATCAGTGAACAAGTGAGGTCTCTGTAAAATACCTCAACAGTCTGTGATACGGTCATCGGTGAACAAGTGAGGTTCTCTGTAAAATACCTCAACAGTCTGTGATACGGTCATCGGTGAACAAGTGAGGTTCTCTGTAAAATACCTCAACAGTCTGTGATACGGTCATCAGTGTGAACAGTGAGGTCTCTGTAAAATACCTCAACAGTCTGTGATACGGTCATCTGTGAACAAGTGAGGTCTCTGTAAAATACCTCAACAGTCCTGTGACTACGGTCATCGGTGAACAAGTGAGGTCTCTGTAAAATACCTCAACAGTCTGTGATACGGTCATCGGTGAAACAAGTGAGGTCTCTGTAAAATACCTCAACAGTCTGTGATACGGTCATCAGTGAACAAGTGAGGTCTCTGTAAAATAACCCTCAACAGTCTGTGATACGGTCATCAGCTGAACACGTGAGGTTCTCTGCTAAAATACCTCAACCAGTCTGTGATTACGGTCATCGGTGAACAAGTGAGGTCTCTGTAAAATACCTCAACAGTCTGTGATACGGTCATCGGTGAACAAGTGAGGTCTCTGTAAAATACCTCAACAGTCTGTGATACGGTCATCGGTGAACAAGTGAGGTCTCTGTAAAATACCTCAACAGTCTGTGATACGGTCATCAGGTGAACAAGTGAGGTCTCTGTAAAATACCTCAACAGTCTGTGATACGGTCATCGGTGAACAAGTGAGGTCTCTGTAAAATACCTCAACAGTCTGTGATACGGTCATCGGTGAACAAGTGAGGTCTCTGTAAAATACCTCAACAGTCTGTGATACGGTCATCAGTGAACAAGTGAGGTCTCTGTAAAATACCTCAACAGTCTGTGATACGGTCATCGGTGAACAAGTGAGGTCTCTGTAAAATACCTCAACAGTCTGTGATACGGTCATCGAGTGAACAAGTGAGGTCTCTGTAAAATACCTCAACAGTCTGTGATACGGTCATCGGTGAACAAGTGAGGTCTCTGTAAAATACCTCAACAGTCTGTGATACGGTCCATCGGTGAACAAGTGAGGTCTCTGTAAAATACCTCAACAGTCTGTGATACGGTCATCAGTGAACAAGTGAGGTCTCTGTAAAATACCTCAACAGTCTGTGATACGGTCATCAGTGAACAAGTGAGGTCTCTGTAAAATACCTCAACAGTCTGTGATACGGTCATCGGGTGAACAAGTGAGGTCTCTGTTAAAATACCTCAACAGTCTGTGATACGGTCATCGGTGAACAAGTGAGGTCTCTGTAAAATACCTCAACAGTCTGTGATACGGTCATCGGTGAACAAGTGAGGTCTCTGTAAAATACCTCAACAGTCTGTGATACGGTCATCAGTGAACAAGTGAGGTCTCTGTAAAATACCTCAACAGTCTGTGATACGGTCATCGGTTGAACAAGTGAGGTCTCTGTAAAATACCTCAACAGTCTGTGATACGGTCATCGGTGAACAAGTGAGGTCTCTGTAAAATACCTCAACAGTCTGTGATACGGTCATCGGTGAACAAGTGAGGTCTCTGTAAAATACCTCAACAGTCTGTGATACGGTCATCGGTGAACAAGTGAGGTCTCTGTAAAATACCTCAACAGTCTGTGATACGGTCATCAGTGAACAAGTGAGGTCTCTGTAAAATACCTCAACAGTCTGTGATACGGTCATCGGTGAACAAGTGAGGTCTCTGTAAAATACCTCAACAGTCTGTGATACGGTCATCGGTGAACAAGTGAGGTCTCTGTAAAATACCTCAACAGTCTGTGATACGGTCATCGGTGAACAAGTGAGGTCTCTGTAAAATACCTCAACAGTCTGTGATACGGTCATCGGTGAACAAGTGAGGTCTCTGTAAAATACCTCAACAGTCTGTGATACGGTCATCGGTGAACAAGTGAGGTCTCTGTAAAATACCTCAACAGTCTGTGATACGGTCATCAGTGAACAAGTGAGGTCTCTGTAAAATACCTCAACAGTCTGTGATACGGTCATCGGTGAACAAGTGAGGTCTCTGTAAAATACCTCAACAGTCCTGTGATACGGTCATCGGTGAACAAGTGAGGTCCTCTGTAAAATACATCAACAGTCCTGTGATTACGGTCATCAATGAACAAGTGAGGTCTCTGTAAAATTACCTCAACAGTCTCGTTGATACGGTCATCAGTGAACAAGTGAGGTCTCTGTAAAATACCTCAACAGTCTCTGATACGGTCATCAGTGAACATGTGAGGTCTCTGTAAAATACCTCAACAGTCTGTGATTACGGTCTACGGTGAACAAGTGAGGTCTCTGTAAATACCTCAACAGTCTGTGATACGGTCATCGGTGAACAAGTGAGGTCTCTGTAAAATACCTCAACAGTCCTTGGATACGGTCATCAGGTGAACAAGTGAGGTCTTGTAAAATACCTCAACAGTCTGTTGATACGGTCATCATGTGAACAAGTGAGGTCTCTGTAAAATAACCTCAACAGTCCTGGGATTTAAACGGTCCATCAGGTGAACAAGTGAGGTCTCTGTAAATACCTCAACAGTCCTGTGATACGGTCATCAGTGAACAAGTGAGGTCTCTGTAAAATACCTCAACAGTCTGTGATACGGTCATCAGTGAACAAGTGAGGTCTCTGTAAAATACCTCAACAGTCTGTGATACGGTCATCAGTGAACAAGTGAGGTCTCTGTAAAATACCTCAACAGTCTGTGATACGGTCATCAGTGAACAAGTGAGGTCTCTGTAAAATACCTCAACAGTCTGTGATACGGTCATCAGTGAACAAGTGAGGTCTCTGTAAAATACCTCAACAGTCTGTGATACGGTCATCGGTGAACAAGTGAGGTCTCTGTAAAATACCTCAACAGTCTGTGATACGGTCATCAGTGAACAAGTGAGGTCTCTGTAAAATACCTCAACAGTCTGTGATACGGTCATCAGTGAACAAGTGAGGTCTCTGTAAAATACCTCAACAGTCTGTGATACGGTCATCAGTGAACAAGTGAGGTCTCTGTAAAATACCTCAACAGTCTGTGATACGGTCATCGGTGAACAAGATATGCTATACATAACCTCTCCATGTCTCTCGTCTGTTTAGATGAAGGCTATTGGGAGTCAGATTATGCACAAAGTGATGGAAGGCAAGAGGAAACCACCATTGTATTTATCTCTTGTAAACATTGGCTTCTGAACAAATTGGATCTAGTTAACGTTGTTAATAAGGACTCCAGTGGAGTTGTCTCATCCAGTGAGTAGCTTTATGTGCTACAGGTGGTATCTGAGTGTGATTATGCCACTTTATGCAAATCGTATGTACAAATATCTTCCACATTGGTACCTGGAAGATCAGAACAGTTACACAAATAGAAAGCTGGAAGAAGTCAGGAATGACATGGATAGAATGGAGGTCAATGGATTCGGTATTAGTGACACGTGATGGCCAGGAGCAGGAGAACAATATTTCATAAAACAGTTACAGGATTTTGGACAATCTCAGGCAGCACACTGTTAGTGAAGCTCCCAGGAAAAGCTCTGGATATCAGTAGAATACAGGCAAACGTTCCAGCAGCAGAGAGCGCAGAAGATGTAGATTTATTGTATAAATCCTGGCACACCTCTGAGTATCAGTATAATATAGGCGTAAGCTCCAACAGCAGAGAGCACAGAAGATGTAGATTTATTGTACATTGAGTTAAACATGGCTTTGGACAAGTGCACAACCTTGACAATGACAGTGGTACTCGGGCACCTCAATGCAACAGTAGGTTGTGAAAAAGAAAGCAATGTGACTGGTCGCTCTAGCCTAAAGGAAAAGATTGAGACAGGTGACAGATTAGTTGCGTGTGCAGGGGTATTTTTCTTTGTTATCACTGTCAGACTTAGTGCCTATCACTATGTCACCAGAGACAACTCTTTCAACATGTCACCAGGGACAACTCTTCCAACATGCCACCAGAGACAACTCTTCCATCATTTCACCAGGGATAACTCTTCTAACATGCCACCAGAGACAACTCTTCCATCATTTCACCAGGGATAACTCTTCCAACATGCCACCAGAGACAACTCTTCCATCATTTCACCAGGGATAACTCTTCCAACATGCCACCAGGGACAACTCTTCCATCATTTCACCAGGGATAACTCTTCCAACATGCCACCAGGGACAACTCTTCCATCATTTCACCAGGGATAACTCTTCCAACATGCCACCAGGGACAACTCTTCCATCATTTCACCAGGGATAACTCTTCCAACATGCCACCAGAGACAACTCTTCCATCATTTCACCAGGGATAACTCTTCCAACATGCCACCAGAGACAACTCTTCACATGTGAGAGGGAAAGCTGGAGGATGTCTGCTGGAGTTTACAGAAGAGACAGGGTACAGTGTGATGTCATCAGAAATATATAGGGGTAATAATATGCGAGGAGTGCATCCAGAGACAGTCATTTGGGCATCTCCTGAGAGTGGTAGCTGATCAACAGCTGACCAGAACATCAACGCAATCAATCTGGGGTTAGAGCCAGAGGCAGATGAAGAACGATGGATAGACAACCTCTAGCACTCAGTAAACAAACCCGGATACAACATGACTAAGGCAGAACATCTGTCAATGCAATGCCAGCTTATGCTCCCCCACCACCTTAATCTTAAGTGTGGATAAGGAAAAGTGCTCCCACACCTTCGTAACCTCAAGTGTGGATTAGGAATTGTGCTCCCCCACCATACCCGATGAACGAAGGATGAGTTCGATGAATGAAAGATGAGTGATTGGAAGGGCCGAATGTAAGATGGGCCTGCATGCCCAATTTGTTACCCTTTGAAGATAAAGTTCGTTCGTTAGTTACACTCAAGTTTGGATTAGGAAAAGATGCCATTAACCTGTAGCTAGATACTAGGTAGATATTGTATAAAATATGCATTGAACTTCAGAGTTGAGGTTTGTGTCATGTTGGATTATTGTCGTTTATTTCTCTCTATGGCGTTGATGATTTCCCCACAGATGACAGCTTATTATCGAACATTTGAAGAGTTCTTGAAAGAGAGTCTGCCCAGGTTGCACGCTCACTTTAGCTCACTGGCTGTGACAGCAAACCTCTACCTCATGGAGTGGTGAGTCCATTCTTACAGTCGCTACATTCTGCTTTGTTTGTATTGTTGCCTGCCTTGTCCCTTGGCTGCATTTATATACAGTAGTCATCTGTCAAGGCTTGACTACATCCTGTATGGGAAAACATCATCTCCTGTCCTGTCTGGATCAAACCGTACCAGTCAATTGTAACCATTCTCTTTCATGAGTGAATCAATGAAAGTTAAAAATGGAATTGTTCAATTGTACAAGAACACAGACACAAGTGACATATTGGACAAACCAGGGGTAATGGCGGGCCGTCAAACACGAGAAAACCTGCTGACAGCAATTTGGAATAGTCACGGTAGGAATAACATGGGAAAATGGAAAACAGAAAGGGAAAGGCTGTGAATTGTGGCCAGGAAAAAAGTTAGACTGTGAAAGTCTGTTTTCTGCTATTTGGGAGTGTTCAGCCATCACAAGGCATACACATTTAGCAAATAAAAACACTTTCAATGGTTCTGACTGTTTATCTTAAAGTATGAGCACGCTGTTTAATGTCGGTTGATAAAATGCATGGTCGCCACAACTTGAAACTTTGGTTGCCTGTTCAGTACACACTGCAAATAAGTATAAACATTGAATATCATTTGGAAAAGTGAAAATGATTATTGTAAGTACAATATTCTTGTCTTCTAAGGCAGGATGCATGCACAGGGAGAAGAATTTGCTTCAGTGGTGTCCAACGGCTATTGTTTCAAAACTCTGATGTACTTCCCTATTCTATTTTTAGTGCTTTGATTACTGTTGTCATACTGACTGATGTCCTGATGTGTTAATGACATCTGATGTTTGGATAACTGAATTCCTGATGTTTTGATAATAGACATCCTTGTGATTTTGATGACTGATGTTTTCATGACTGCCATCATGATGTGTTGATGACCGATACCTTGATGCTGATGTTTTGATGACCGATACCTTGATGCTGATGTTTTGATGACCGATACCTTGATGCTGATGTTTTGATGACTGACATTCTGATGGTGTAATGGTTAACATGCATCTTCCTGCAGGGTGTTCCTGATCTACAGCAAGTCCCTGCCTCTAGATGTTGCGTGCCGGGTCTGGGATGTCTACTTCAGGGATGGGGAAGAGTTTCTGTTCCGTACAGCTCTTGGTGAGAATTATCATCATCACTACCATTACCATCACAGTCATCCCCATCACAGTCATCATCAGCAAGTGGTGTGGTTAGTCTAGATCTCTGTCACGAGGGAAAGTGAAAGCCACAGTGACACCTAAGAAGGTATTTCAAGCAAGTTACTACATGCCAGCTAGCCACAAGGACAGAAGGGTGGCAGCCAGTGAGACTACTCCGGCCAATTTTTCAGAACCTCTTGCTCTGTGTCCACATTGTACAGCAAGGATATACAGCCCCTGGCAGGGTCTGAACTATAGTGGCACAGGATGTCAGTGCTGGTGGATCCCCAGACATGCAGAAGCCACGGTTTCTGTTCTACCATGCTTCACTCCAGCCCCAGATCATGCATGACATTATTGAGCCAGACCTTGCTTTGTGCTGTAACATTTCCATCCATCCATCATGTGCCATGCCGGTAAGCATGGGCGGTCATGTTCTGCCATCTCACTCGATCACCAGAGTCGTGGATCAGCTCCGTGTTTCTGTCTCGACCATGCCACAAGGCCAAGCCATCCAGGTACTTGCTTCTAGGTCTTCCCCTTGGTCTGTTCCCCTCGATCTTACCATACAACATTTCAGGTGCTGAACTTAAGGCTCAAACAGGTGTTATTGTCTCTTATTGTGCGTTGTCTTAACTTGCATATCCTATACAGGACGTTGCAGTCAACACCAGCATTTTACTGCCATTGTTGATGTCTTGGCAAGTTTTTACGTTCAGTCTGCCAGTTTGTTCTATTGTCAGCTGTCTACTGTCAGTTTGTTCTATTGTGAGTTCTGTCAGTTTGTTCTATTGTGAGTTGTCTACCTTCATTTTCTTTTTTCAGTTGTCTACTGTCAGTTTGTTCTATTGTGAGTTGTCTACCTTCATTTTCTTTTTTCAGTTGTCTACTTCAGTTTGTTCTATTGTGAGTTGTCTACTGTCAGTTTGTTCTATTGTGAGTTGTCTATTGCCAGTTTGTTCTATTGTCAGCTATCTACTGTCAGTTTGTTCTATTGTGAGTTCTGTCAGTTTGTTCTATTGTGAGTTGTCTACCTTCATTTTCTTTTTTCAGTTGTCTACTGTCAGTTTGTTCTATTGTGTGTTGTCTACTGTCAGTTTGTTCTATTGTGTGTTGTCTACTGTCAGTTTGTTCTATTGTGAGTTGCCTACTTTCAGTTTGTTCTATTGTGTGTTGTCTACTGTCAGTTTGTTCTATTGTGTGTTGTCTACTGTCAGTTTGTTCTATTGTGAGTTCTGTCAGTTTGTTCTATTGTGAGTTGTCTACCTTCATTTTCTTTTTTCAGTTGTCTACTGTCAGTTTGTTCTATTGTGTGTTGTCTACTGTCAGTTTGTTCTATTGTTTGTTGTCTACTGTCAGTTTGTTCTATTGTGAGTTGTTTACTGTCAGTTTGTTCTATTGTGTGTTGCCTACTGTCAGTTTGTTCTATTGTGTGTTGCCTACTGTCAGTTTGTTCTATTGTGTGTTGTCTACTGTCAGTTTGTTCTATTGTGTGTTGCCTACTTTCAGTTTGTTCTATTGTGTGTTGTCTACTGTCAGTTTGTTCTATTGTGTGTTGTCTACTGTCAGTTTGTTCTATTGTGAGTTCTGTCAGTTTGTTCTATTGTGAGTTGTCTACTGTCATTTTCTTTTTTCAGTTGTCTACTTGTCAGTTTGTTCTATTGTGTGTTGTCTACTGTCAGTTTGTTCTATTGTGTGTTGCCTACTTTCAGTTTGTTCTATTGTGTGTTGTCTACTGTCAGTTTGTTCTATTGTGTGTTGTCTACTGTCAGTTTGTTCTATTGTGAGTTCTGTCAGTTTGTTCTATTGTGAGTTGTCTACTGTCATTTTCTTTTTTCAGTTGTCTACTTGTCAGTTTGTTCTATTGTGTGTTGTCTACTGTCAGTTTGTTCTATTGTGTGTTGTCTACTGTCAGTTTGTTCTATTGTGTGTTGTCTACTGTCAGTTTGTTCTATTGTGAGTTCTGTCAGTTTGTTCTATTGTGAGTTGTCTACTGTCATTTTCTTTTTTCAGTTGTCTACTTGTCAGTTTGTTCTATTGTGTGTTGTCTACTGTCAGTTTGTTCTATTGTCAGCTGTCTACTGTCAGTTTGTTCTATTGTGAGTTCTGTCAGTTTGTTCTATTGTGAGTTGTCTACCTTCATTTTCTTTTTTCAGTTGTCTACTGTCAGTTTGTTCTATTGTGAGTTGTCTACCTTCATTTTCTGTTTTCAGTTGTCTACTGTCAGCTTGTTCTCTTGTGAGTTTGTCTACTGTCAGTCTGTTCTATTGTCAGTTATCTACTGTCAGCTTGTTCTATTGTGAGTTTGTCTACTGTCAGTTTGTTCTATTATCAGTTATCTACTGTCAGTTTGTTCTATTATCAGTTATCTACTGTCAGTTTGTTCTTTTGTCAGTTATCTACTGTCAGTTTGTTCTTTTGTCAGCTGTCTACTGTCAGGTTGTTCTATTGTGTGTTGTCTACTGTCAGTTTGTTCTATTGTGAGTTCTGTCAGTTTGTTCTATTGTGAGTTGTCTACTGTCATTTTCTTTTTTCAGTTGTCTACTTGTCAGTTTGTTCTATTGTGTGTTGTCTACTGTCAGTTTGTTCTATTGTCAGCTGTCTACTGTCAGTTTGTTCTATTGTGAGTTCTGTCAGTTTGTTCTATTGTGAGTTGTCTACCTTCATTTTCTTTTTTCAGTTGTCTACTGTCAGTTTGTTCTATTGTGAGTTGTCTACCTTCATTTTCTGTTTTCAGTTGTCTACTGTCAGCTTGTTCTCTTGTGAGTTTGTCTACTGTCAGTCTGTTCTATTGTCAGTTATCTACTGTCAGCTTGTTCTATTGTGAGTTTGTCTACTGTCAGTTTGTTCTATTATCAGTTATCTACTGTCAGTTTGTTCTATTATCAGTTATCTACTGTCAGTTTGTTCTATTGTCAGTTATCTACTGTCAGTTTGTTCTTTTGTCAGCTGTCTACTGTCAGGTTGTTCTATTGTGTGTTGTCTACTGTCAGTTTGTTCTATTGTGAGTTCTGTCAGTTTGTTCTATTGTGAGTTGTCTACCTTCATTTTCTGTTTTCAGTTGTCTACTGTCAGCTTGTTCTCTTGTGAGTTTTTCTACTGTCAGTCTGTTCTATTGTCAGTTATCTACTGTCAGTTTGTTCTATTGTCAGTTATCTACTGTCAGTTTGTTTTATTGTCAGTTATCTACTGTCAGTTTGTTCTATTGTCAGTTATCTACTGTCAGTTTGTTCTATTGTCAGTTATCTACTGTCAGTTTGTTCTATTGTCAGTTATCTACTGTCAGTGTGTTCTATTATCAGTTATCTACTGTCAGTTTGTTCTATTATCAGTTTGTTCTATTATCAGTTATCTACTTCAGTTTGTTCTATTGTCAGTTATCTACTGTCAGTTTGTTCTTTTGTCAGCTGTCTACTGTCAGGTTGTTCTCTTGTGAGTTTGTCTACTGTCAGTCTGTTCTATTGTGAGGTGTCTACCTTGGTAGAGAAATATGGTCAGCTCTATCATTAGGAGATTAAGGCCACCGCTAGCCTGCTGGACACTCCATGGGCAAGGGTGAATAACCCTGTTAGCCTGCAGATGACAGTTACATGAAGTCATAGTAGGCAGGTGATGAATGGCAGCTGTGAGCAGGTGAAATGTTACTTGGAGACGGTCGTAGCTTCCGATGTACTGGGCACATGATGCTGCTGCAGTCACATAGCTAGGACTTCCAGCCTGGATGGGATCTGCTGTCACAGACAGTATCTGCAACCTACTGTAGTCACATAGCTAGGACTTCAGCCTGGATGGGATCTGCTGTCACAGACAGACTACTGCAACCTACTGTGGTACTGCTGCAAGCAGTCAGACTAAAATGTTGATTTCTTGTCCTTGACCTGGGGATGTAAATTACAAGAACCTCAGAAGTCTGAGTGGGTTCACCTGATGGTGAGGAACACTGATAATATGGAAGGCTAATCCACGTGCAAAACTCAATCCTGTGCCACTAGAAGTAGTAGCACGTGTATGAACTTTGAGTTTAAATCGAGCGAACACAACAAAAATAATAAAAATGGTACGATTGTGCCTGTCCTATACCGTATATTGTTGATACAACGCCACTGTGTCTCTCCACAGCCATCCTAAAGATACATGAGAGCATTCTCTTGAAGATGGACTTCATCCATGCAGCACAGTTCCTCACAAAACTGCCGGAGGACATCAGTGCTGACCAGCTCTTTAAGGAAATCGAGACGATCAAGATGAACATAGACAAACGTGGCTTTCACGCTGTGCACAGCGTCTTTAAAGATGTCCATTCTGGTAACTCTTAGCACAGGCCAGGTCACCAACAATCCACCTGTTTGTGTGAGCGTGTGTGTGTTTTTTTTTCTACCTGGTAGGCAAGCAGACTTGTGTGACTTCGAATCCACTTGCTGGTCTGTCAGTTACTCAATCTCTAGTGTGTTTTTTAACAGCTCAGTTTGCAGAAATGTAAGGGTGGATTTGTTTGAAAACTGGTCTCTTTGCCTTTCAGAAGTGAACTGATAACTACCATGCCATTGAGGTATTCATTCCAGGAATTGCTCCAAGATAACTTACAATATATTTACTTGAAAACAATGCAAATGTATGTTTTATGTAGCTGGACTGTGCAAGCTGTCTCAACAGTTGGCACTCACTGGAGTTGAGGCCTAGGTCCACTTGATGGACATCCTAGGTTTGTATGACACTGGCCAGTCACTTGATGCTCAATTGACCCCATTGTATAGAAGGATGACCATGTCCAGGCTTGTTGCTGATAGATTCCATGTGTGAAATGCTTCACTAGTTTCCCAACTTGTCTTTGCATAATTGATTTTATGTCCACATCTGTGATAGTCAGCTCAGACCACATCCTGCGGTCAGCTGCAGTAGTGTAGTGGCTGGACACTCACCTGCATGGTCACCTGCCAGTTGAGGGGTGGCTGGACACTCACCTGCCGGCCAGTAGTATAGTGGCTGGACGCTCACCTGCTGGCCAGTTAGTGTGCTGTAAACCCTATAGAACAGTGGTTCTCAACCGGTGGGGAATAACACCCCCCAGAGGTAATTTTAGGGTTTGGGGGTAGGGGAGATTTAGATTATTTTAAGATCGCGTGTAATACAAGAACTGATTACTTGATATTGTTTTTCCCTCCATACTATATGGTTTTATACTTCTCGCCCTTCTGGAAATCATTTTGTCATGTAAGTAGACCCGCAAATCACGTTTTATGTAGACGTCTATACTTGTTCTAGTATGTGTTATTAAATTTAGCTTCCAATTTTACGTATACTGTGTTGGGGCGGGGGCAGATTTATAGGGAGGAAATACAAAATGGGTGGGGGGGGGGGGGATGACATTCTGAACATATGGTGAAGATTTGCATGGGCCAAAAAAGGTTGAGAACCACTACTCTAGAAGTCTGATGTACTGGCAGGACTTGATCTATGGCAGTGAGACTGCTGTAGAGGCTTCCTCTCAGAACATACCCAAGCACCATCTCCAGGGCGACTGTGTGTAGAGTTGCTCCTGTCCAACCTCAGTGTGCCAGACCAGTACTGGACCTTCACATTTGCACAGACGCATGATGTTCCTTGTACACTAGCCAGACGGGCCACAGTCTGTGGGTAGGTGGCATTGCCGAGAGGTGTCCAAAATCTTGACCAGTGATGACCCAATGCTGGTCTTGTGAACCATGTCTAGTGATGACCTGAATCTGGTCTTGCCACCCACACCTAGAGATGGCACCCACACCTAGAGATGGCACCCACTCCCAGATGTGCCACCCACACCTAGAGATGGCATCCACACCTAGAGATGGCACCCACACCTACAGATGGCACCCACACCTATAGATACCACCCACACCTAGAGATGCCACCCACACCTAGAGATGCCACCCACACCTAGAGATGGCACCCACACCTAGAGATGGCACCCACACCTAGAGATGGCACCCACACCCAGAGATGCCACTTGTTTGTCTGTACCTCAACAATTTGTTATAGGTGGTTCCATGCTGTTCTCATACCCCGTACATGTATATACATATATATTTATGTGTGTGCTGCATAACAGATGAATATGTTGTCCAAGTACATGTCTTTTTGTGTGCTGGAGTGCTGAATATATGAAAGATATTTTATTATATTCAATGGTGAATAATTTGTAATTTCTTGTACTGCAGTAATGTGCTTAGAGATAGGAGCAGCTACTGTAGTAATTTATGGGTGTGGCAGTAATTTAATGGTAAGCTATTCATTGGCAAGGATACTGCAGTAGTTTATGGCTAGTGACAGCAGAGATGACAGTAATGTGTGGTTTGTGACAGTGATTTCAGGAATTGAAATATGGGTCATATCACAAGCAAGAATGACAGCAGGGTATGACAGCAGGGATGACAGTAATGTCTGGTTCATGACAGTTATTTCAGGAATTGAACTATGGATGGCTTTCGTAAGCAAGAGTGACAGCAGGGATGACAGCGAGGTATGACAGCATGGGTCACAAGCATGGGTTATTGTAATAACTGACTTCAGCTTTAGGCACCTCAATAGGTGCAAGTTTAGGTAACCCCATGGCAAATAGGCATCTCAAGCAATAGGATCTCACATTAGGTTACAACCAACATGTAACCAAGACCAACATGTCCACATATTTCTGATAGATGGCCAGTCGTGATGGCTGGTGGTCGCTGCCAGCTGTTTGACTTGTGTTGTTCTGTTCCCTGTTTGTGTGTGTTAGGAGCATTGTTTAATACAACCAACTACCCTCTGATATTGCTTGCAGCATCAGTCAGAGACAGGGATTGCGTGTGACTTGTAGCAGTCCACATCATATACTCATAGCCCTCCGGGACAAGCCACGGCTTCTCTGTCTCACTCAGACAGTGTCATCAGATGTAGTGTTGATTGTTCCTTCAGCCTGCTGCTGTCTGTCAGCATCCCACATTCATGCCCTGATGGTCCCTCACAGCTGGAAGCATGCTGGAGTCAGACTCAGACATCGTGACATAGGCTTTCTGTTTGGGTGTTCAGCTGGCAATTGTTCATAGACACATATCTTTGTTGTCTATCTTATGTGTTCAGCCAGTGTTGTTCATAGATAGAGATCTTTCTTGTCTATCATGAGTTCCAAGTGCTGTTTACAACATCAAAGGTGGACAGTAGCTGTAGGGGCATGGCAAGGCATGCAGGTATGTAGGGAAATGAGCAGGCAGACAGATTGGTTGGGTCAGTGTTGCTGGTCTGGAGAGAATGGTATGTTGTATAACAGATGACCATGCTGGTCTGGAGAGAATGGTATGTTGTATAACAGATGACCATGCTGGTCTGGAGAGAATGGTATGTTGTATAACAGATGACCATGCTGGTCTGGAGAGAATGGTATGTTGTATAACAGATGACCATGCTGGTCTGGAGAGAATGGTATGTTGTAGAACAGATGACCATGCTGGGTATGGAGAGAATGGTATGTTGTAGAACAGATGACCATGCTGGTCTGGAGAGAATGGTATGTTGTATAACAGATGACCGTGCTGGGTATGGAGAGAATGGTATGTTGTAGAACAGATGACCATGCTGGTCTGGAGAGAATGGTATGTTGTATAACAGATGACCATGCTGGGTATGGAGAGAATGGTATGTTGTATAACAGATGACCATGCTGGGTATGGAGAGAATGGTATGTTGTAGAACAGATGACCGTGCTGGGTTTGGAGAGAATGGTATGTTGTAGAACAGATGACCATGCTGGGTATGGAGAGAATGGTATGTTGTATAACAGATGACCATGCTGGGTATGGAGAGAATGGTATGTTGTATAACAGATGACCATGCTGGGTATGGAGAGAATGGTATGTTGTATAACAGATGACCATGCTGGTCTGGAGAGAATGGTATGTTGTATAACATGACCATGCTGGGTATGGAGAGAATGGTATGTTGTATAACAGATGACCATGCTGGGTATGGAGAGAATGGTATGTTGTAGAACAGATGACCATGCTGGGTATGGAGAGAATGGTATGTTGTATAACAGATGACCGTGCTGGGTATGGAGAGAATGGTATGTTGTAGAACAGATGACCGTGCTGGGTATGGAGAGAATGGTATGTTGTAGAACAGATGACCATGCTGGGTATGGAGAGAATGGTATGTTGTATAACAGATGACCGTGCTGGGTATGGAGAGAATGGTATGTTGTATAACAGATGACCGTGCTGGGTGTGGAGAGAATGGTATGTTGTAGAACAGATGACCGTGCTGGGTATGGAGAGAATGGTATGGCATGGATGAGCAGGGGATCTGGCCGAGACTCAGAACTCTAGAGATAGGCCAGACGGACACATAATCAGGCTACAACTGGCACCATTAGTGTTGGGACTCATCACTGGCTGTTGAAGATGAGGATGGAGCGTGTATGGGGATGACCTGAGTGCTGTGATGTCGACTGTTGACTCGGTTAAACTCATCCGCTGGAGATCTTGAAGCCACTGAATTTCCTCGCTCGTTTCTCCTGCTCACACTCCGGCATGACTCGGACAGTATATCCATGTACATCTTTGTAAGACGCAAGTCTCCTACCCACACGTCACAGAGAAATTGTCATATTACATCCAGTTCGGTACCCACACATGTCACAGAGAAATTGTCACATTACATCCAGCTTGGTACCCACATGTCACAGAGAAAGTATCACATTATATCCAGTTTGAGAGAAAGAGTTGTAGAGAAAAAGAGACCCAAAGACAGAGAAATGAAGCAATAGAGACAAAGACAGAGAGACAAAGATTCACACACAGAGAGCGAGAGAGACAGAGATGTGCACTGTCAGAGCTGCTGCAGTATCATATGTGCATGGCCTTCCCAAGATGGTGTGTAGTCATGTGTCCGCACTTGACATCTTGTGGGAGCAGCCAACTTCATGTGGTCATGACAAATCTATGCCTGCTCTCAACGGGCCACTCACCCTGGAAATGTTTTTGCATGCCTTCATTTATTTATTTCCGTTGTTAGCACCTTGCATGTTTGAGCACAGGATCAAATATTTATAGTGTCTCAGTCGCCGCTTACACCGTCAGTGCTGTTCTCTCATTAACTTCCTTGTTATCAATTGTTGCCCTCTCCTGTACCTGTCAGCAAGTGACAGACCCCAGACATTTTGCACAACAAATAAGCAGCATCTTGGTTTTGTGAAATCAGAAACTGTGCTCAGTGTGATTGTGGTTGAACATGTCGTGTTGTTGCAGGAACTAAACTGTTTTGTGTGGGTGTGTGTGCATGCTCGTGTGTGCTTTCAGGGTGTGCTGATTGTGCATGTTTATGTGCAAATATGTGTGTATGTCTCAACATAGGTGCCACATAATGCAAATGGTGACATGATGGCTTGATTGCAAATGGTGACAATGATAGCACCTGGCTGTATGGTCACACAGACTTGACACTAGATCATGGGTGACAGTATCTTTACACGATTGCTTGTGACAAGTGTCCTAGTATCTGGTCTCTGTCAGTTGTCCCACCTGGCCACAGCAAGATGCCTCAACTGTGTCGTGTCATACATTGTCTAGTCAGTCATCTGTTGACTAGTGTCAGTCATCTTTTGTCTGATGTCAGTCATCTATTGTCTGATGTCAGTCATCTATTGTCTGGCTATGTATTCAGTGGATACTTGTTGGCTGGTGTATTCAGTGACTGTATTGTTGACTGATGCTGTCCTGTCAACCTGATTGGTTAGTTAGTGGCCTCTCCTCTACAGGACCTCACAATCAACCCCAGCATATTTTGGCTGTCTGTGATTGACTAGACACTATTACCTCCAGTAGTTTGCCATTGCCTTATCAACAGCTGGCACTCATACCATTGTGAAATTCAATGCAAGGCAGTCTGTTGCCAATGACTTTTGGCTGATTTCAAACTCAGTGTGGGAACTGTGAAACTTGAGTTCATGCCTGTAAGCCACAAGTGCTGGCCTGGGCCTGGTGGTGACCTGACTAGAAATATGCTGTACATTTGTGTGTGTGTGTCTGTGTGTGAGTGTCTGTGTGTGAGTGTCTGTGTGTGAGTGTCTGTGTGCATGTGGTCTTATTGTATGGGCTGGACTTATAGCTAGATGGGCTGGAATTATAGTTAGATGGGCTGGAATTATAGTTAGATGGGCAGTGTTGTTTACTGGCGCGAGTTGTATTGTCTGACATATATTCTTCTGTTTGTCAGATTTGTAATCAATCAGAATATTTGTCTCCCACTAAATCTGTTCTCATTCTCATCTGTTCTAATGGGTCACATATTAGTGTTCACGCACGGGTGGTCCTAATGCACCCAACTGCGACCCAGTCGTCAGGGATCCTGGGTTCATGTTTCCATAAAGACAGGTTCTTGCTCTGACCACAGGCCTTAGGGGTCGGCCAGTCTGTCACATGGGTACCAGAAATTGTGGGAGGTCAGGCAGCTGGTGTGACACTGGCCTCATCAGCCATCTAGTGGCGTTTGGTCCAGGCATGTCCACCAGCTCTATATTCCCAAGATGCTGTGGAAGTGGCAGTTGTGAGCTTCTGTCTTTCACGGACCTGCTGGAAACTGTCCATTCATCGTATGTTTTGTTTGAGCATTCCGTTGTTGACTTCCTGCTGTCCTGGTACCCTCAGTGGCAATTATGAGTGTTCTGTGTGGCCAGGCAACACTGACATATCTTCCTAGAGTTCTCTTCTTCTGTGTGGCCAGGTAATACTGACATATCTTCCTAGAGTTCTCTACTTCTGTGTGGCAAGGTAACACTGACATGTCTTCCTAGAGTTCTTTTCTTCTGTGTGGCCAGGTAATACTGACATGTCTTCCTAGAGTTCTCTTCTTCTGTGTGGCCAGGTAATACTGACATGTCTTCCTAGAGTTCTCTTCTTCTGTGTGGCAAGGTAACACTGACATATCTTCCTAGAGTTCTCTTCTTCTGTGTGGCCAGGCAACACTGACATATCTTCCTAGAGTTCTCTTCTTCTGTGTGGCAAGGTAATACTGACATGTCTTCCTAGAGTTCTCTTCTTCTGTGTGGCAAGGTAACACTGACATATCTTCCTAGAGTTCTCTTCTTCTGTGTGGCAAGGCAACACTGACATATCTTCCTAGAGTTCTCTTCTTCTGTGTGGCAAGGTAACCCTGACATATCTTCCTAGAGTTCTCTTCTTCTGTGTGGCAAGTTAACACTGACATATCTTCCTAGAGTTCTCTTCTTCTGTGTGGCCAGGTAATACTGACATATCTTCCTAGAGTTCTCTTCTTCTGTGTGGCCAGGCAACACTGACATGTCTTCCTAGAGTTCTCTTCTTCTGTGTGGCCAGGCAACACTGACATGTCTTCCTAGAGTTCTCTTCTTCTGTGTGGCAAGGTAACACTGACATATCTTCCTAGAGTTCTCTTCTTCTGTGTGGCCAGGTAATACTGACATATCTTCCTAGAGTTCTCTTCTTCTGTGTGGCCAGGCAACACTGACATGTCTTCCTAGAGTTCTCTTCTTCTGTGTGGCCAGGTAACACTGACATGTCTTCCTAGAGTTCTCTTCTTCTGTGTGGCCAGGTAACACTGACATGTCTTCCTAGAGTTCTCTTCTTCTGTGTGGCCAGGTAACACTGACATGTCTTCCTAGAGTTCTCTTCTTCTGTGTGGCCAGGTAACACTGACATGTCTTCCTAGAGTTCTCTTCTTCTGTGTGGCCAGGCAACACTGACATATCCTGAAGTTCTCGTCTTCTGGGATGAAGTTAACACAATTGTTAAACAGAATCTGACAGTTGTGTGCTTTGTCATGGCCTAGGCCTTGTTGTGAAGTTGATTGTTGATTGTTTTCATTGTCAAGGTTATTCTCTGTTTGTATAGGTGTTCCCATGTCTAATTGACCCAGATATCCTTCTCTACATGTTGTGTAGGTGTTCCCATCTCTAATTGGTCCAGACATCCTTCTCTACATGTTGTGTAGGTGTTCCCATCTCTAATTGGCCCAGACATCCTTCTCTACATGTTGTGTAGGTGTTCCCATCTCTAATTGACCCAGACATCCTTCTGTACATGTTGTGCAGCTAGCAGAACCTAGAGTGTTGTGCTGCAAGTGTTGGACAGAACTGGAGCAGTGCCAGCGTTGTCATTAAGTCTGGGGAGTTTTGATGTATTTGTGTTTGTTGGTACTGACTGTGAAATCATCTACAAGGGGGCTTAAAATGAAAACCTTAAAAGTGTGATAGAAATTACAATAACCATGCCATTGCCTTGTAACCCACAAGTATTCTTGTTAAGGGTGCCAAGAGTGTTAAGCACATGACATCATGGTGCAAGTGAACACGGTAACATCATAAAGACAGTTTAAAGATGGTCACCCCCACTTTTGACATGCACCAAAGAGGAACAGTGTTCTGTTATCCATTTTTTTAATCAGTGAAGGGGTGAAATCTATAGAAATTCATCAGCGAATGAAAGTCCAGTATGGTGATGCATGTCTGTCAGTCCAGCAAGTGTTTGAGTGAACTAAGAAGTTTCAAAACGGCGTGACTTCTGTGACAGACTGTGCAAGACCAGATCAGACACACCGAGTAGTGACCCCAGAGTTGATTGCAGCTGTTGAAGGCCTCTACAAGGAAAACCGCCAATTGACTGAGTGACATTGCCACATATCTTGATATCTTTCAAGGTTCAGCATAACACATCATCCATGATGTCATACAGTGCCACAAAGTGTACCACATTCCCTGTACTCGCCAGACCTAGCCCCAAGTGATTTCCACCTGTTTGGACAACTCAGTCATTGGGAAGAAAGTCTTTTCATTCAGATGAAGAGGTACAGCAGGTGGTGCATGAGTGGTTACACATGTGACAAAGAGAATATTTTTCTACTGGAATCCAAGCACTTCATCAGCGCAAGAGGACTTGCATTGAATGCAGTGGCGACCACATCAAAAAAATAATACATTTGTTCTTTACTTTTTCAGAATATATTCACACAAAAAACACTTAAGGTTTTCATTTGAAGCCTCGTACATATGTGTGTACAGAGATACATTTGACTGGCACTGTTTCCATGTGCATGAAGTATACTTAAGAGATTTGTGACTGGTTCACAGTCTATTGTCAATGTACACAATTCACAAATTTATGAGATAACATATATAAAGATATATATTGTAATGTTCGTCTGTAAGGTGAAGCTGTTGCCTGTAGATATGTAGATTACGTGGCTGTGACGGTCTGAGAGTGACCGATGTGGATGTGACTGAGAGTGACAGTTGTGGATGTGCTTCCCTGGTGTGGTGGGGTTGGACTTCCACTGAAGTGCAGCATTCATATTAGGTTGATGCAGCTGGGGTGTTGTTGCTTCAGCATCTCCACCCAGACACATTCCTCATGAGACTGGGTTGTTGCTTCAGCATCTCCACCCAGATAGATTCTTCATGAGACTGGGTTGTTGTTGCTTCAGCATCTCCACCCAGATAGATTCCTCATGAGACTGGGTTGTTGTTGCTTCAGCATCTCCACCCAGATAGATTCCTCATGAGACTGGGTTGTTGCTTCAGCATCTCCACCCAGACAGATTACTCATGAGACTGGGTTGTTGTTACTTCAGCATCTTGACCCAGATAGATTCCTCATGAGACTGGGTTGTTGTTGCTTCAGCATCTCCACCCAGATAGATTCCTCATGAGACTGGGTTGTTGCTTCAGCATCTCCACCCAAACAGAATACTCATGAGACTGGGTTGTTATTACTTCAGCATCTTGTCCCAGACAGATTCCTCATGAGACTGGGTTGTTGTTGCTTCAGCATCTCCACCCAGATGGATTCCTCATGAGACTGGGTTGTTGTTGCTTCAGCATCTTCACCCAGATAGATTACTCATGAGACTGGGTTGTTGTTGCTTCAGCATCTTCACCCAGATAGATTACTCATGAGACTGGGTTGTTGTTGCTTCAGCATCTTCACCCAGATAGATTACTCATGAGACTGGGTTGTTGTTGCTTCAGCATCTTCACCCAGATAGATTACTCATGAGACTGGGTTGTTGTTGCTTCAGCATCTCCACCCAGACAGATTACTCATGAGACTGGGTTGTTGTTGCTTCAGCATCTTGACCCAGACAGATTACTCATGAGACTGGGTTGTTGTTGCTTCAGCATCTTGACCCAGATAGATTACTCATGAGACTGGGTTGTTGCTTCAGCATCTCCACCCAGATAGATTACTCATGAGACTGGGTTGTTGTTGCTTCAGCATCTTGACCCAGACAGATTCCTCATGAGATTCTCACTTTGTGATTGCTGGCCAGTTGGTGTGCTTATGTCTCCTATGGCTGTAGATAAAATCACTGACTGTACTTGGGAGCTTCAGCTAGTGCTGATTGCCTGCGTCCTCCAGTTTCTCATGCTGTACACATGTGTTTGTTCTATGGTGACAGAGCTTTCATGTGCTATGTTACTCATGCTTGTACACATGTGTTTGTTCTATGATAGAGCTTTCGTGTGCCGTGTCACTGCCTGCCTCCTTCACCTTGGTGACAATCCCCGGTACCAGGACTTCGAGTTCCCGTCAAGTCTGACTGGTTGTTCCACCATTCCACGCTTGGAGAGAGTGGACATGATTTGATGGAGGGTTTAGAATGTCCTTCATGTCTAATTGATTGTTCCTCCATTCCATATGGAGAGAGTACAGGCAAGATGTGACAGAGGGTATTGGGTAGAACCTGGGATGTAAGGCAAGATGTGACAGAGGCGTATTGGGTAGAACCTGGGATGTAAGGCAAGATGTGACAGAGGGTATTGGGTAGAACCTGGGATGTAAGGCAGGAGTGTGTGCGATGTGAGGTCACATTTTGTGTGAATGTTTTATTTATTTACATATTCTTTCATATACATGGAAGAAAAACTCGTATTTGTTTCTATAACAATTTGAATTCTATACAGTTGGTACAGAGATAACAATAAAAGACATGCAAAACATGACACGCGTTGCTTGTGTTGTGCTGTGTTGTGTTGTGTTGGTTATGTTGTGCTGTGTTATTGATGTTGTGCTGTGTTATTGGAGAGTCAGTAGTTATAGGATGCAGGTATTGTTGTTGTTGTTTTTTGTTTGTTTGCGCTGGCTCGCTTTGAACTCAAGCGTAGTCCATACACTAGTAGTGCTGGACGGAATTTTGCGTGTGGATTAGCTTTCCTTAGTAACAGTGTCTCTCACCATCAGGCGAACCCACTCCAACTTCAGAGGTACTTGTAACTTACACCTCTAAGTCAAGGACGACATGTCAACAATTTAGTCCATATGTACGCTGTAGGGGTTGAACCCCTTAGCTCGGCTTTAGCACACCAGATGTTTAAGAATATGCGTTCGTATCCATTCGGCCACGCTGGCCTACTGTTGGTATTGTGATTATTAACCGTGTAGATATTGGGATTTTCATGTAAATATGGGGATTGTGTGATTAATTATTTTGATTATGGGTGCAGCTTTTGGGATTATATGATGTACCTATAAGTATTCTGGTGTGGAGTTATACGACACTGTGCACTAATGCCGCTGCCAGAATGCCAACACAAAATTCATCCACGAAAACCACAGTTCATTGTCGATGAACTCAGCAGTCACCAGAAAGACCTCATTGACCTGGGTTTTCTCACATGTTTTCTTTTACCGCAGGGCGACCCGCCAAAAGTGTCGCATAAAGCACGAACTCCGTAGCTTCAGCGCCGACTCCCAGGACTCTCCTGAAAAATGCACTCGTGGATCGAAAAGGCAAATCAGTCAATACAGCAACAGCCGGTAGCCACTGTTCCAAACATACAAGTCACTGTACAGGACAGATGTAAAAGCATTCCACGCGGATTTCACAGCTCACAGTGTCGCCCATGCTCTCCCCAGTAACAGGGCGATGGAACCATGTACTACCAGTCGAACATGAGGAAAATGTGATTGCAAACCGTAGCTACAAGCATAAATACGCCACAGGCCTTAACGGTTCAATGCCTAACCACCATGTTGGCAACCGGAAGTCCTCATTTGTGTGAAATTGTTGCCCCCCCCCCCCTCCCCCCCCCCCCTTGCCCCCCGAGAGCTTTCTTTAGAGGTCCGAACAAATGAAAATCACATGGTGACAAATCAGGACTATAGGCTGGATGTTGCAGAATTTCCCACTTCTTCCTTGATAATGCTTCCTGTACAATCTTTGCGACATGTGGACGAGCATTATTGTGCAACAAAATCACACCGCGAGAAAGCATGCTGAGTCGTTTACTCATGATGGCTTTTTGCAGCTTGTCTAGTGTTTGCAAGTAGTGGGTAGAGTTGATGTTGACACAAGGTTCTTTAAAGTCGGACAAAAGCCCTCCATGGTCAAAAACTGCACTCAGCATAACCTTACTATCGGAAACCTGTATCGTGAATTTTTTGGCGTTTGGTTATCCAGCATGCTTCCATTGCATGCTCTCTCTTTTGCTGCTCGGCTCAAAGTGGTGACACCATGATTCACCGCCTGCCACTATGCGGAAGAGAAATGCATCACCCTCCACTCTGTAACGCAACAAGTGGTTCAAACACCACCCATGGGTTCCTCTTTTTGGTGGTCGGTCAACATCCGCGGTGCCCACTGTGAACACACCTTCCGATACTGCATATTCTTACGAACGACGTTTTGAATTGTCCCATTTGACACATCAAATTCTTTCGCTATCGAACGTATGCTTCTACAACGGTTCATCTGTACTGCTGCATCAATTTTGACGATGGTTTTTTATCTGTTGCAACAATACGCGCTTGACCCGCCGTCGAAGAGCTGTCATGAACCGACGTCCTTTCCGAAACATTCGTGTCCAGTCTGTCACTGTTGTCTTCGACACACATTTGTTACCGTACCCTGCCTGCATTCTTCGATGAATGTCCATTGGTCGACATCCTTCAAATGAAAGAAACTGAATCACCGCTCTTTGAGCTTCTTTGGACGGATAGTAGATCAACCCGGCCATTTTCTCAACGGTCAGAAACAGAACTATGCATCATGGGACGATAAGCACGTGCTATTTTATTCATTGGTCAGTACTTATCACATGACTATGACATGATCATGTTCTACGTACGCAATTACGTGCGGTGCGGCACGAACGGATTTCAAATGAACGCCCCTTATATATATATATATATATATATATATATATATATATATATATATATATATATATATATATGGGAATCTCACCGGTTTGTGATTTAACAAATACTTGTCTAAATCATATATATATATATATATATATATATATATATATATATATATATATATATATATATATATATATATGGAATCTCACCGGTTAGTGATGTAACAAATACTTGTCTAAATCATATAATATATATATAATATATATATATATATATATATATATATATATATATGGGAATCTCACCGGTTTGTGATGTAACAAATACTTGTCTAAATCATATATATATATATGGGAATCTCACCGGTTAGTGATGTAACAAATACTTGTCTAAATCATATATATATATATATATATGGGAATCTCACCGGTTTGTGATTTAACAAATACTTGTCTAAATCATATATATATATATATATATATATATGGGAATCTCACCGGTTAGTGATGTAACAAATACTTGTCTAAATCATATATATATATATATATATATATATATATATATATATATATATATATATATATATATATATATATATGGGAATCTCACGGGTTAGTGATGTAACAAATACTTGTCTAAATCATATATATATATATATATATGGGAATCTCACCGGTTTGTGATGTAACAAATACTTGTCTAAATCATATATATATATGGGAATCTCACCGGTTAGTGATGTAACAAATACTTGTCTAAATCATATATATATATATATATATATATATATGGGAATCTCACCGGTTGTGATTTAACAAATACTTGTCTAAATCATATATATATATATATACTATATATATATATATATATATATATATATATATATATGGGAATCTCACCGGTTTGTGATTTAACAAATACTTGTCTAAATCATATATATATATATATATATATATATACTTATATATATCTATGGGAATCTCACCGGTTAGTGATGTAACAAATACTTGTCTAAATCATATATATATATATATATGGGAATCTCACCGGTTAGTGATGTAACAAATACTTGTCTAAATCATATATATATATATATATAATATATATATATATATATATATATATATATATATATATATATATATATATATATGGGAATCTCACCGGTTAGTTGATGTAACAAATACTTGTCTAAATCATATATATATATATATATGGGAATCTCACCGGTTAGTGATGTAACAAATACTTGTCTAAATCAGATATATATATATATATATATATATATATATATATATATATATATATATATATATATATATATATGGGAATCTCACCGGTTTGTGATGTAACAAATACTTGTCTAAATCACATATATATATATATGGGAATCTCACCGGTTAGTGATGTAACAAATACTTGTCTAAATCATATATATATATATATGGGAATCTCACCGGTTAGTGATGTAACAAATACTTGTCTAAATCACATATATATATATATATATATATGGGAATCTCACCGGTTAGTGATGTAACAAATACTTGTCTAAATCATATATATATATATATATATGGGAATCTCACCGGTTAGTGATGTAACAAATACTTGTCTAAATCACATATATATATATATATATATATATATATGGGAATCTCACCGGTTTGTGATGTAACAAATACTTGTCTAAATCATATATATATATATATATATATATATATATATATATGGGAATCTCACCGGTTAGTGATGTAACAAATACTTGTCTAAATCATATACAATATATATATATATGGGAATCTCACCGGTTAGTGATGTAACAAATACTTGTCTAAATCATATATATATATATATATGGGAATCTCACCGGTTAGTGATGTAACAAATACTTGTCTAAATCATATATATATATATATGGGAATCTCACCGGTTAGTGATGTAACAAATACTTGTCTAAATCATATATATATATATATATGGGAATCTCACCGGTTAGTGATGTAACAAATACTTGTCTAAATCATATATATATATATATGGGAATCTCACCGGTTAGTGATGTAACAAATACTTGTCTAAATCACATATATATATATATAATGATAATATGCGTTGGCTGGCTTTGAACTCAAGCGTAGTCCATACACATGTTACTACTTCTAGAGCACTGGACTGATATTTGTGTGTGGATTAGCTTTCCCTGTTACCAGTGTCCCTCGTCATCAGGCAAGCCCACTGTGACTTCAGAGGTACTTGTAATTTACGTCCCCAAGTCAAGAACGAGAAGTCAACATTTTGAACCCACTGCCTCGGCATCAGCACACCGGAAGTGTGAGCTCTCTTATCCATTCGATCCTGCTCACCCCGTGCAGTATATTGTTTCACAGTCACAAAGGGGGAAACAGTTTGAAACAGACTTCTGTTTTAAACTTGTATACGTCAAGGGCACACTTTGGTCACAACTTGGCTATCTCCGAGGGCCACTTGTGGCTGGGTATAAAGATATTGTGGGGACACTAAAGACATCGACAGCTTCCGGTAATTGATCCGCTGATAACAGAAACACGTCATCTGTGTTGTATCTCTTGTGTTACTTTCCTCGTCTTTCTCCGTCGGTGTCTGAACACTTGTTGAAACGAAATGACTCGCCGCCGCAATGACAGGTGGCAGATAAGCAGCTTGACCTAATTTGTTAAGTCAACAGGAAGGGACGTGGTAGAGGACAGACAGACGTGTATTCAACCAGCTTACCTACAAATGTTGCATGCTGTTTGCATGACGTTGTCACCAACCCCCAGATTGAATGTATAGGCAATTTTACGTTCAGTAGCTTGCCATTGATTTCTGAATGAGAAGTCCCCCTTAATACCGATGTAGAGATTGAACGCCCTACCTCGTCATCAGCTCACCGGGTGTTTAACTATAAATATCCTTACTCGTCGGTTTCCTTTGAGCGAGCTGGAGCACATGTGGGCATGTCGCGAGTATTCTGACGATGGTGTTGGCGGATAAGCTCTAGGAAATGGACACTGTTGAATATTGTGTCTTCACGACTGGGAATCTTTAAATAGACAGTTATCCATAGTTTGCTGCTGGCGTTACCCCCCCCCCCCCCCCCCCCCCCGGTCAGCTACCAGCCGTTGTGTAATTAGCACACAGCTACACCTTTTCTTACTTTCTATTTTAATCTTCTTGTTAGGTTTTCATAGGCTGCTCTTTTCTCATCAAATGATCCTCCTTTTGCGATTTGCTACATTTACTGTCTTCTAAGCTCTAATGTATCATTTACTGTCTTCTAAGCTCTAATGTATCATTTGCAATCAGTTGTTCTGTTGATTCCTTTCTTGTGATACACCATCTTTGGATGATAGTATTCGAATATATACACGTCAACATGATGCATATGCTTGCAGATGTACACAGTGATAGGACAGATATTAACATCTGATGGGAGGCGCCTTGAAGAGATTAGAACAAGAATCGCCATGGCGAAAGTAGCCTTTTGCAAGATGGAAAACATACTGACCAATAAATAAAAAGATGTCATTTGCAACGAGAAAAAAGTGTTAAAGTGCTACATAGAACCTGTGATTTTGTATGGATGTGAAGTGTGGACAGTGAGCAGACAAGCTGAAAAACATCTCATGGCAGTGGAGATGTGGTTTCTGAGGCAAATGCAAAGAATACAAAAGACAAATAGAAAAACCAATGAGCAAGTCCTACAAGAAACAAATGAAAACCGTAAATTGATTAGAGAAATTAGACGTAGACAGTCACAATTTTTGGGTACCTTATGAGAAGAAACAAACTAGAGAACTTGTTGACATCTGGCAGGATTGAGGGGGAAAGAAGATTGAGAAGGCAGAGAAGTCAATATCTGGATGTCTTGGCCACATGGCATGGTTGAGACAAGAATACAGAGCTGATCCACGACTCTGGTGATCGAGTGAGATGACGAAACATGGCCGCCCACACTTATCGGCACGACACATGATGATGTTGAGACTATCTCTAGCATGCAGGGCAAAGTCTTCCGGTGTAACCTTTTGTTAGACTCTCATCAATATTTCCAACCGGTTCTTCACTTCTGTTGCATTGTCTTCTTGGATATTGCTGGTAGCACAGCGAACAAGCAATAATGTCAGACTAGGCGGAAACAGAAGATGTGGTCACCCATGTAAACGAGGGACAGAGGGAATAACAGAGCCCATGGGCAATCTCGATATATCAAGCCCATAAATGGACACTCTTCTTCCCCTGGACACCGTAAGGTACATGAGGAACAAGATGAGATGAGATAGCAAACAAAAGTTGTAGTTCTGTGAGGAATATTTGTATGTTGGACTGAGTACGCCATTAATTGCTCATGACCACTACCACAATTAGCACCTAGCCGAGTTACGGTTGTTGTTATTGAGTTATTTGGTTGTTGTTATGTTTGTTCTCTATTACTGTTTTATTATTGTATATTCTGCTTGGTTTCTGGCATTTCCGCCGGGTAACCATCATTCTGGTCTCCCGGCCTAGGGGTTAGCGACTTTCTCCGTAATCCCGTATACTCTCGTGAGTAACGTGACGACAGCGAGAGTCGGTAGCGGTTCTAACCGCATCGGTAACTTAGGGGTATTTGAGCCGGTCACTCAGAAAGCAATGGCAAACTACTAAGCGTAATCTTGCCAAGAAATCAACAATCTGCTGAAAGATGATGATGTTGACAGCGATGTCCTGTAAAAGATATGCAAACATTCTAGAATGTTGTAGAAACATTGTATTGGCTTTCAACAGTTCATTTTCAACACAGGAAGTGATTAGTCTATTCCTTGCTCAATTTCCGCTTCTATTACTCTGTTTTCCAACCATCCATTTTCCCGGTGATATTCATTCTGTGACATGAACATTTCCCATTATCACCAAGGACGCCATGTTTGCTCACAGTTTCTCTAGTATTCAAGACTGTATTATATGCCTCAGTATCTTCCTCTTCCACTATTGTTGTTTAGAAATTATCATCATAATGGGTGACTTCAATGTGAAAGTAGGAAATCAAGGTGATGGATGCACAGTAGGTAAACATGGTTTTTGAGAACGAAATGAGAGAGGATACATACTTGTAGAATGGGCAAAAGAACATGAACTGATTGTCGGAAACACCTGGTTGGCACTCTTCCGAATTGCGGTCCCAAATAGATCCGCAGTGAATAGGTCAGGGGTAAGGGTTAGGGTCAGTGTTTAGTTAACAACTAACCCTAACCCTTAACCCCTGACCTATTCACTGCGGAACTATTTGGGACCGGAATTCGGAAGAGTGCCCACCTGGTTTAAGCAACATAGCAGAAGATTATGGGCATGGCGAAGTCCTGACTGCAGGATTAGAAACCAGAACGATTACATCCTGATTAACAGAAGGTTTCGAAATGCGTTAACAGTAGCGAAAACAGTTCTAAATACAGACTCTCACAGTGATCACAGATTGATTGTAGGCACATTGAAGGTACAGTTATAGAAAGTCAAGTATATAGCAGGAAACACTAAATATGATCTGTGTGCATTAACAAAATGACAAGGATATGCAAGACAATTTTAACATAGAAATAAAGATCAGAAGATTTGATGTATTGTCTGATCTAGAGATCTTATTTTAAGATGTGGATGATCAATGGGAAAGGTTGAAGAATTCAATCAATTCAGATTCAGAAACTACTATCCCAAAATTAAAGAAAGTAGGTCATAAGAAATTGATGACTGAAGAAATTTTAAGGCTAATGGGAACAAGAAGACACAACACAAATAATCCTGACAAATATGAAGAGATTCACAGGAAAGTCAGAATATTATGCAAAGAAGCACGGCTTGAAAAAAAACTTGCATAGAAATTGAAAAACAACACAACAGTAAAAATACCAAATTAATGCACAAAAGAATTCAGGAGCTTACTAATAAAAGAACACCTACATCAACAGGCTGCCTGAAAACAAAAGATGGAAAAATCATAATAGAAAAACATGAGATTTTACATACATGGTCAGATTATGTGAAAAACCTTTATGATGATACAAGAGAAGAACAATATGATATTCGGAGTAATAATGAAGGACCATCAATTCTGAAGATAGAAGTTCAGAATGCTCTTAACCATATGAAATCTGGCAAGACCCCGGGTCCAGACAACATCTCAACAGAAATGATCAATGCCTTAGAAGAATATGGAATAGATCAATTCACCAGACTGCTGAACACAATATATGATACTGGAGATATACCTCCTGAATATGTAATTCTATATTTATTGCAATCCCGAAAGAAATCAGGAGCCTTGGAATGTGATCAACATCGAACAATTAGTACAATGAGCCACATCACAAAGATTTTGCTAAGAATTATCATGCAAAGAGTTAGGAAGAAATTCAACCCGAAATATGAGAAGAATAATGTGGGTTTGTAGAAGGCAAGGGTACAGTAAATGCTGTGTATATGCTGAGAACAGTAATTGAACGTTCTATAGAAGTAAACAAAGACTTACATCTTTGCTTTATTGACTATACAAAGGCTTTCGATAAAGTAAGACATGTCAACATGATGGAGATGCTTGCAGATCTACAAATTGATGGGAAAGACCTTAGACTCCTAAAAACGTATATTGGAAACAACAAGCTGCCATAAAGATTGATAATGAAGTGGGTCAATATCAGCCTATTAAGAGAGGTGTGAGAGAGGAATATGTAATATCTCCAGATCTTTTTTCCCTGTATAGTGGAAATATATTCAGAAATGTAAACGATATGAAAGAAATCATCATTGGGGGACATAACATAAATAACATTAGATATGTGGATGATACAATATTGATTGCAGACAATGGGCAGGATCTGCAACATTTAGTAGATGCGATTGTTGCACACAGTGAACAACTTGGGTTAGAATTAAATTGTAAGAAGACACAGATTATGGTCGTCACTAAGAAGAAGGAAATACCACAATGTAATATACAAGTAAATGGGAATATTCTTAAACAAGTGAATCGGTACAATTATCTCGGAACAGTCATAACATCTGATGGGAGATGCCTTGAAGAGATTAGAACAAGAATCGCCATGGCGAAGGTAGCCTTTTGCAAGATGAAAAACATACTGACCAATAAAAAGATGTCATTTGCAACGAGAAAAAGAGTGTTGAGGTGCTACATAGAACCTGTGCTTTTGTATGGATGTGAAGCGTGGACAATGAGCAGACAAGCTGAAAAACATCTGATGGCTGTGGAAATGTGGTTTCTGAGGAAAATGCAAAGAATATCATGGACAGACAGAAAAACCAATGACCAAGTCCTACAAGAAACAAATGAAAATCGTAAACTGATTAGAGACATTAGACGTAGACAGTCAACATGTTTGGTCACTTTATGAGAAAAAATAAATTGGAGAACTTGGTGACAACTGATAAGATCGAAGGGAAGAGACCAAGGGGAAGACCGAGAAGTAAATATCTGGATGGCTTGACCACGTGGTATGGTCGAGACAGGAACACGGAGCTGATCCACGACACTGGTGATCGAGTGAGATGGCGAAACATGACCGTCCACGCTTATCGGCAAGGCACACGATGATGGCGATGATGATTGTTATTGCTGGTGCGTTTAAAAACTTGGATGTCCATCTTGCCGACCATAAGATAAGGAACATGTTATAGTAAGAAACCAATTTATAGGGAATTAATTTAACCAATTTATAGTAAATTAACCAAATTAATCAATGTTTTTATTTATTGTAAATCAACAAAATTAATCATGTTAATCTTGTACTAACAAATTAACAGTCAATCAATCAAATTATTCTTCACAGTAAATCAACAAAATTGATCATGTTATTACTGACAGTACATTTAGTACATCAATGACAGGTATACCTTGAGATGAAAAACAATATTACTGATAGTATTTCATGTCTAGATCAGAGATATCACCTGCAGTATTTATTTCATGTCTAGATCAAAGATATCACATGTAGTATTTATTTCATGTCTAGATCAAATATATCACCTGTAGTATTTATTTCATGTCTAGATCAAATATATCACCTGTAGTATTTATTTCATGTCTAGATCAAAGATATCACATGTAGTATTTATTTCATGTCTAGATCAAATATATCACCTGTAGTATTTATTTCATGTCTAGATCACATATATCACCTGTAGTATTTCCTGACTAAATAAAAAATATCACCTGTTGTATTTCCTGTCTAAATCAAAGATATCACCAGTAGTATTTCCTGTCTAAATCAAAGATATCAGCTGTAGTATTTCCTGTCTAAATCAAAGATATCACCTGTAGTATTTCCTGTCTAAATCAAAGATATCACCTGTAGTAATTCCTGTCAAATCAAAGCTATCACCTGTAGTATTTCCTGTCTAAATCAAAGATATCACCTGTAGTATTTCCTGTCTAAATCAAATATATCACCTGTAGTATTTCCTGTCTAAATCAAAGATATCACTTGTTGTATTTCCTGTCTAAATCAAAGATATCACCTGTAGTATTTCCTGTCTAAATTAAAAATTGACTTGTGTTTATTTCATGTCTAGATCAAAGATATCACCTGTAGTATTTCCTGTCTAGATAAAAGATATCACCTGTAGTATTTCCTGTCTAAATCAAAGATATCACCTGTAGTATTTCCTGTCTAAATCAAAGATATCACCTGTAGTATTTCCTGTCTAAATTAAAGATTGACTTGTGTTTATTTCATGTCTAGATCAAAGATATCACCTGTACTATTTCATGTCTATATCACAGGTGTGACTTATCTGCTGTCCCGAAACTGTTCTAACTCAGACAGCCTTATTGTGTGCCTAACCCAGAGAGCCTTATTGTGTGCCTAACCCAAAGAGCCTTATTGTGTGCTTAACCCAAAGAGCCTTATTGTGTGCCTAACCCAAAGAGCCTTATTGTGTGCCTACCCCAGAGAGCCTTATTGTGTGCCTAACCCAGAGAGCCTTATTGTGTGCCTAACCCAGAGAGCCTTATTGTGTGCCTAATCCAGAGAGCCTTATTGTGTTCCTAACTCAGACAGCTCTATTCTGTACCTAACTCAGAGAGCCTTATTCTGTACCTAACTCAGAGAGCCATATTCTGTACCTAACTCAGAGAGCCGTATTCTGTACCTAACCGGACCCACGCCTTTGGTACAACCTGCCCTTGAACTTGGTTGTTTCCTTCAAGCATTTCTCCCCAAGTATGTCGGATGTGTAGCCCGGAATGTATCCTCGGGACTTGACGGTTTCAATCGTGGCTGTTTCTTCTCCGACAGACTGCAGTTCTGGGACAGCAGAACCTCGTCGCAAAACCTGACGAGACATCAGGCGAGGCAGATCTCCCAGGATGTCTACGGGCATGCAGGGCAGCCCCAGCTTTACATCTATGTCATTCTCGGGCAAGAGGGCGGCCGCTCTTGATACTGTAACCTTGAAGGAATGGTCGGCACCTTCTCCTTTAAACTGGTTCTGATCCTCTGGAACGGACATCTTCCGCAGCAAGTTAGCGCCTTTGTTGATGGACTCCAAAGTCATGATCTCACGTCCCTTGTTGGTGGACATCCTACGCATCAGGTCAATGCCTTCGACCATAAGCTCGTCTTCTAGAACGGAGTTCTTGCGAGACGAGTTGTTCCTGGAACTCTTGCTGTGAACATCGCGTCGGTGCTGATGACTACCTCATAGCCTCAACCAGTGACTCTCTTCTGCTCGGGGTTAAGTGAGCCTCTCCCACACCCATGTCCTCCATAAACATATCATCGGCAGGGTCACTGACGCTCATCGATGTTCTTCTCATTCTGGTCCAGTCACTCAGGGCGATCCCAGAAATGGCAGAGCCCCTTCTGAGTCCGGCTTCAGACATGGCCGAACTCCTTCTCAGTGTTGCCAGGCGAACACCGTCAGCAGGCAGGATTGTGGCCCCTTCCTTCAGCGTCAGAGTCTCACAGCCGGAAGGATGGAAGTCAAAGTCCCGTAACACTTTGGCTACAACCATCTTCAGCTGGAGCAGGGCGAATCGTAGACCAGCACAGGATCTGGGTCCGCTGCCGAAGGGCATCCATGCGCTCGGGTGTCTGGTTCTTCTTTTTTCAGGCATGAATCTGTGAAGGACACAAAAGTGCACTTTTGTAAAGTAGGGAAAAGATCCAATACCACACGAAGACATGCTTGGGGACAATCAGATGTAAGTGATAAGATCAAATATCACACGAAGACATGTGGGAACACAAAGATACAAGTGATAAGATCAAATACAACACGAAGACATGTGGGAACACAAAGATACAAGTGATAAGATCAAATACAACACGAAGACATGTGGGAACACCAAGATACAAGTGAAAAGAAAGTATTACTATACCCAGACGCGCAACAAGGATGGTATCATGGAACGACATAAGTGAAACCTGTAGTACCGCAAGAAGACACAGGTGAAACAAATGTAGTGACACAGGAAGACACCACTGAAACATGCTTAGTACCACAAGACGACACCACTGATACATGTGTAGTGGCACAAGAAGACACCATTGATACATGTGTAGTGGCACAAGAAGACACCACTGATACATGTGTAGTGGCACAAGAAGACACCACTGATACATGTGTAGTGGCACAAGAAGACTAGTTAAATACGTGTAGTGTCTGCTAAATGTGAAACATTTGTAGTATCACAAGAAGAAACAAGTGAAACATTTTTACGAGGACAAGTCAATAAGTAAGTCACACAGTTCTGTGGGATGGCAGGTAAATGTACTTGGTGTTTTCTACAGGTGCTATTAGGTGACAGCAACATCAAACTTTATATTCCCGTTCGTCAGGTGGCGCTAGGTGTCTTATGCACATGCGCAGCGCATAAACAAAATGGCGACTGTGCTTACGGAGTGTAGAACCAAAGAGCAGCGTACTGTTGTGCGTTTTTTGTGGGCAAAAGGACTGCCTGCAAAGGACATTCATAAGGAAAAGCTTCCTGTTTATGCTGACTACCAGCCCGAATTAAAGCGTGCTTCAATGCAATGGAAACATCCTTCTTCGCCCTGTGTCCAAAAATTCAAGGTTACGCCATCAACAGGGAAGGTTATGCTGGGTGTTCTGGGATTGTCAAGATCCACAATTCATTGCCACAATCCACTGATAGCTGTCGAACGCGTGTCAGTCGTCAGTCAATCCAAGCTAGGATACAGATTAAGATAAGTACCCTTAATATTGTTATGTCGCTTAAAAAAGTCGTTTAAAAGTCGACAGGGTCGACTTCATTGCACCAGGTTTTATCCCATATGGCTCAGTCTCTTTCCGTAGCACGGAAAGCGTCGCACAAAGCACGAACTCCGTAGCTCTTAGCGACGGCCCACAGGAGTCTCCGAAACATTTCACTCGTAAACCGAAGGACGCGGCCCGGAATCGAACTCACAACCTTCGGAGCACGAGTCAAACGGCTTGACCACTTCGCGACAGAGCCTCCCATATTGTTATGTAGTGTGTTTCATGTATGTTTGTGTCGGTTTGTGTTTGTTCTGTGCTGACTAAGGCTTAGGCCTCAAAGTCCAATTTGCTTCTTATAATCGTGTTTTAGTAAAGCTCACAATCTACTTCTTGTTTTTTTTGGTGATTAATTCATTGGGATTGTCATGGCGTGCTTTTAACCAATTTCAAGAAGAAAGGTGACAATGTGAATTTTGAATCGTACTGTGAAGTTCTATCGATGCTTCATGATGCAATTCGAAGGAAACACACAGGACTGCTGACTAGAGGAGTGTTGCTTCTTCATGGCAATGCCAGACCACATACGGCGCGATTAACTCAGGAGAAAATTAACCAACGAAGGTGGGACGTTCTGGAACATCTACCTTACAGCCCCGACTTAGCCCCTAGCGATTTCCATCTTTTTGGTCCACTTAAAACCCACCTTGGAGGGAGAAATTTCGCGAATGACGCCGAAGTTGAATGGAAGTGAAAACGTGGTTTAGAAAACAGAGCACGCAGTTCTATGCAGCCGGTGTGGGAGGACTGATAAAACGATGGGATATGTGCATCAAAGTTGGTGGAAATTAAGTTGAGAAATAAAGGGACAATGTATGTATAAAAATAAACTGGTTTCAAGTTATCATATTTAGTTATTTTTCTACAGCTATTTGTGACTTACTTATTGCCTCCCCCTCATAGTATCACAAGATGCCACAGGAGACACATTTATAGTATCACATAAAGAGAGAAGTGGGACAAGTGGTCAGATGTCTCTACGATCATACCAGATGAGACAAGACAACAGAAATAGTTGTGTTTATTACAACACAAGGGGAGAGGTGGGTTACCTGAGTGGGTCAAACTTGTGTGGGTCATTCCCCCAGTGCTTGGAATCGTAATGGATGTCCCAGAGATTGGCGTGGACCAGCATGCCAGCAGGGATGGTCAGCTCTCCAATCTTGCAGTCCTCCATGCAACGCCTGGCCGTGACCCTGACAGAGAGGTCAATACATAAAATGATCAGCACTGCACGTGAAGCGTCTGCATGACTAAAGCGAGTTGATCGCAGATACCAACATTGTAAGCATAAAAACACTGGTGGGGAAACTCCACGAAACAACATTGATGAGCATATTCAAGCAAACAACATTCATTCGATAGATAATATTGTTGGTACACGTTGACGAAACACTGGGACAGATTCGTGAGATACCAATAATGGCGCTGATTAATAAAACATGACAGGAAAGATTAATGAAATACCATTTGTGGCGCACTCTAATGAAAGATGACAGGAAAGATTAGTGAAATATCAGTGGTGGCAAACATTCATTAAACATGACAGGGGAGACTACTGAAATACATTTGATAGCGTAGATTCATGAAGCAACGTTGCTAGGAGACATTCATGAACTATCATAGAATAGATGGAACGGATTCATGAAATAACATTGATGTGTCAGATTTATGAAACAACACTGTTGGCACAGATTTATGGGGGGGGGGGGGGGGGACACACACACACAACACACACAAAACATTCATCTTATCTTGTTCCACTTGTACCTTGCAGTGTCGAAGCGAAGCATAAACAGCGAGAGAGTGCCCGCTTATGGGCTTCATCTATCGAGGCTCCTATGGAGTCTGTTATTCCCTCCGTGCATCGTTTACGTGGTCGACCTCTTCCTCTGCTTCCAGTTGGTCTGCAGATCATTGCTTGTTATGGTACACTGTTAGTTGGTAGGCGAGTTATATGACCCAACCATTTCACTAGAAGTAACATTGATCGCACAAATTCTTGACACGCATTTAAAAGCGAAAAGTGGAAGGACTAAAATCACGAAATAATATCTATGGCGAACATTCATAAATCAAAACTGATCGATCAGGTTCGTGAAATAAATTTGATGGCGCAGATTATGAAATAGCATTTAGTGATCATATTCATGAAATCGATGGGTCAGTTTAGTGGCAAAGATTACCGAACCAGCACTGCTAGGGGAAAGTCATAAACAGAGACACAGAGCCATGGATGGTCCCACTAGCAAGAGGCAACAATAGGGAGAATGACTGAACGAGGAAATAAATAACAAATGGAGAGACGACGAGAAACTGCAACAAAAGAGAGATACAGATAGGAACAATGAGATATATGGAAAAATACAACGAGAAGCAACGGCGGAGAGAGAGAGAGAGAGAGAGAGAGAGAGAGAGAGAGAGAGAGAGAGAGAGAGAGAGAGAGAGAGAGAGAGAGAGAGAGAGAGAGAACGAACAAACTTTATTTTCAAAAGGTTAAGAATTGGGCACGCAGGCCCGTCTAACATTCTGCCCTTCTATCACTCTCTTTCATACATTATTTCATTCACACATCATTCAAGGCTAACAGAGAACAGCAACAATATAAAAGATATGCACAATAAAGGCTTGGGAAACATGCAAAAGTCAATACTACATGACTCGGTAATTTGAATGAATGATGTGGAGAGAGAGAGAGAGAGAGAGAGAGAGAGAGAGAGAGAGAGAGACAGAGAGAGAGAGAGAGAGAGACAGAGAGACAGAGAGAGAGAAAGAAAGAGAGAGAGAGAGACAGACAGACAGACAGACAGAGACAGACAGAGAGAGAGACAGACAGAGACAGAGAGACAGAGACAGACAGAGAGAGAGACAGAGACGGAGACAGAGAGAGAGACAGACAGAGACAGAGAGACAGAGAGAGACAGAGACAGAGACAGAGAGAGAGACACACACACAGACAGAGAGAGACAGAGAGATAGGGACAGAGAGAGAGAGAGAGAGAGAGAGAGAGACAGAGAGAGAGAGAGAGAGAGAGAGAGCAGGGATTGATCCAAAGATCTAAGAATAAAGGAGTACTAATGTTACATTGCCGGTTTCTGTGGCGAAGAACTCACGGACACGGTTCGTAATCTCGTATACCCACGTAAAAAACACAGCTGCGCGCGATTTGACAGCAGACCGCGATGCGTTGGTTTCGCATTGGTGTATCGGTGCCGGTCGTTCAGAAAGCAATGGCAAACTGCTGAACGTAAACTTGGCAAGAGATCACAGCGGTAGAAATGTTGGTGTTGACTGCGATGTCCTGTAAAAAAGAATGTTAAAAATGTAACATTAAGCTCATTAATATTCATGATTAGATCCTCACGTGCTAGCTAGGGGGTATTTCCTGAGAGTTTCCCAAATGACGTAATCTAAGTAGGTCAGCTTCTTGAGGTCGTCGTAATCGATTCTGTGGTAACCGCGCGGAAGGACACTCATCACCTCACGTCGTAGTCGATGCTGGATCTGGGGATTCTGCGACAACTCAAAGAAAATGTAGGATAAGGTGGTGCTTGTGGTTTCGTACCCTGCCAGCAGGAACAGGAGGGCGTGAGAGACAATCTCCTGGGGGAGAAATCACAGAACACACATAATTAGACACGATGTGAGACACAGTCTCCTAGGGGAGAAATCACAGAACATAATTAAATAGACATGATGTGAGACACAATCTCCTAGGGGAGAAATCACAGAAAACACACGATTAGATATGATGTGAGGCAGTCTCCTAGGGGAGAAATCATAGAACACAAATCGTTAGACATGATGTAAGACAGTCTCCTAGGGGAGGTATCACAGAACATACATGATTAAACATGATGAAAGACACAATCTCCAAGGAGAAAAATCACAGAATATACATAGTTAGACATGAGGTGAGACACAATCTCCTAGGATAGATATAACAGAACACACGTCGTTAGATATAATGTGAGACACAATTTCCTAAGGGAGAAATCACATAACATACATAATTAGACAAGATGTGAGACACAGTCTCCTAGGAGAGAAATCAAAGAACATACATCATTAGACTCGATGTGAGTCACAATCTCCTAGGGGAGAAATCACAGAACACACATAATTAGAGATGATGTGAGACACAAGTCTCCTAAGGGAGAAATCACAGAACATACATCATTAGACATGATGTGAGACACAATCTCCTAGAGGAGATATCATAGAACAGAAATAATTAGACTCGATGTGAGACACAATCTGATATGGGAGATGTCACAGAACATACATCGTTAGACATGATGTGAGGGATAATCTCCTAGGGAAGAAATCACAGAACACAAATAATTAAACATGATGTGAAGGATAATCTCCTAGGGGAGAAATTACAGAACATACATGATTAGACATGATGTCAGACACAATCTCATAGGGGAGAAATCACAGTACATAAATAGTTAGGCATGATGTCAAGGACACTCTCATATGGGAAAAATCACAAAACATACATGGTTAGACACGATGTGAAGGACGATCTCCCAGGGGAGAAATAACAGAACATACATAATTAGAGTACCACAACAAACACCAAAGCACATCTCCACAGAAAGGGTTTCAATGACTCCGCCCCATGGACATGTGCAGCACAGCAGACTGTCCAGACTTTTCCAGACAGGGAGGGTGGATCGGGCGCATTGGCGCGACCCAACAAGAAAAACTATAAGGGTTTCGTGAAGAAATTAAGCACACCATCCTGTTAGTGACCTCATGCGGGAATAGACATATAGCAAACGTTGACGCTGAAGAACCAGAGGAAGGTAACAAAAAGATAATCACAGAGGGCAGCAAAACAAAGCATACAAAGAAACAACACCAAAGTAGAAGAATCGTGAGCACTGAATGAAGTGATAAGCGAGTAGTGGCGTCCACAGAGAAGGGCTTTCTTCCAAGAATGCTCAGAATGCCGTGTTTGAACTACTAAAAAGATCAATATCCATATTGTGCAAGAGGCCAATGTACGAAGGCGTTTGGTGACTCCACACCAGGACAAACCAATATAATGTTTTGGTAATGTTATGAAATGAGAACCAGGAGAAGGTTGTTAGGAAGATCGCAGGCGTGGGAGGCAGAGGTGGGCAGAGGGAAAACAGTCTAGGTGCCTTACAGAGTGACATGGAAGACAGTAGAACGTATACAAAAACACAGAGGAAAGATCTTCATGAAGTGACATGATGCTTGCGCCACTCGACATGTCAAATGATTGTACTGATAATGACGATGAAGATGAAGATGTTGATGATGAAGATACACGACTAGGGACTCATAAGAGAATGCGGGACAGCACAGCTGTAGATGAGTACAACTGAAAGTCGTGGTACAGCAAAAAGGCGGGACATATAGACATATTGCGTAACAAACAAGGAAACACAGAAAACGAATTTGAAGAAGAAGAAAACGAGACAATGAGAAACGAGAGAGGTGAGGGAAAGGAAGAAAGAAGGCAAAACAAATAAAAGCCATATTGACGTGATGTTAATGAGGATGATGGTGATGATGATGGTCGCTGTGGTGGTGATGGTGTTAATGACAACACACACATTCACAGCTTAGGATAACAAAAGAAGAGGGGAGGGACCAACATGGCACGAAGATGAGACCAGAAAGTGAGCAACATGTGTGTGCGTGCGTGCGTGCGTGTGTGTGTGTGTGTGTGTGTGTGTGTGCGCGCGCACACACGTCACCTCGTTTGTCATGGACCTGAGAGTGGTGGCGTGTGACGAGCCCAGCTTCAGCTCCTCGTGCTCCAGGTCGTGGACACTGTCGGCGGCAAACTGGGCGTCCAGCATCTGCTGCATGAGGTCCGGCCGGCGGTTCTGCCCAGAATAAATCAGCAAGCAACATGAGTACAACGTGCTGGAATCTGTGTACTACGTGTGTGCAAGAAACCACATTGTGTGAACTCACAGTATAGATGGAGCTAATCGCACAGCTGTAGGAATGATGTGAGGAGACTTCAAATTCACCAGGTCACATGATTACGTGGCGGAGCACCAGTTCTCTTCCTCGTCACCTATATTTTCTAGCGCTATGTCTTTCAGCCAGCTGACATGATTTGGATAATTCTGGCACCAAGTTGACATGACTGAGATCGATCTTGGAGTTTAGTTTAGTTTAGTTTAGTTTAGTCGATGGATCAACATCACGGCACACGGGTGCAACCCATAAGTGCTCCGTTTTCCTCATAACTCAAACCTGAGTCTGGAGAAACTCAGCTCAGCGCACGAACTCCGTAGCACCGGCGAGGATCCTGAAATACTTTGGGTAGATTTTTAACTCGAAAGTTTGTCCGGGCAGCGTCGCTAGGCTACTCTTTTTCGATTTCCAACTGCCAAGGGATTTTTTACGTGGGCAACAATACACACGGGCGTCCGATATCACTACCCAGAGACCAGGGGAAATTTTATTACTGGAAGTCCACGTGAAAAAATCCCGGTCCTCACCGGGGCTTGAACCTGGAACTTCCAGCACTTGAGGCGGACACCATACCTCGAGACCACGACGAATCTAACCAGGGATCTTGGAGTGGTACGACATCAGGGTTAAAACGCTCTGCTCAACCACAAATTTAACCAGAGATTTAACCACGAATTTAACCAGATTTAACCAGGACATAACCTGGAATTTAACCAGGGTTTAAACACGAATATAACCAGGGTTTAAGCACAAATCTAATCAGGGATCTGACAATAGTTAGCACTGGCAGCCGGGCTAGAGTACTGGCAGCCGGGGTATAGTACTGGCAAGCCGGGGTAGAGTACTGGCAACCGGGGTAGAGTACTGGCAGCCGGGATATAGTACTGGCAGCCGGGGTATAGTACTGGAAACCAGGGTATAGTACTGGCAGCCGGGGTAGAGTACTGGAAACGAGGGTAGAGTACTGGCAGCCAGGGTAGAGTACTGGCAGCCGGGGTATAGTACTGGCAGCCGAGGCAGAGTACTGGCAACCGGCGTAGAGTACTGGCAGCCGGGGTATAGTACTGGCAACCGGGGTATAATACTGGCAGTCGGGATATAGTACTGGCAGCTGGGGTAGAGTACTGGCACCGGGGTATAGTATTGGCAGCCGGGGAAGAATACTGGCAGCCGGGGTATAGTACTGGAAATCAGGGTAGAGTACTGGTAGCCGGGGTAGAGTACTGGCAGCCAGGGTATAGTACTGGCAGCCGGGGTAGAGTACTGGCAGCCGGGGTAGAGTACTGGCAGCCGGGGTATAGTACTGGCAGCCGGGGTAGAGTACTGGCAGCCGGGGTAGAGTACTGGAAACCAGGGTAGAGTACTGGCAGCCGGGGTAGAGTACTGGCAGCCGGGTAGAGTACTGGCAGCCGGGGTATAGTACTGGCAGCCGGGGTAGAGTACTGGCAGCCGGGGTAGAGTACTGGAAACCAGGGTAGAGTACTGGCAGCCGGGGTAGAGTACTGGCAGCCGGGGTAGAGTACTGGCAGCCGGGGTAGAGTACTGGCAGCCGGGGTAGAGTACTGGCAGCCGGGGTAGAGTACTGGCAGTCGGGGTAGAGTACTGGCAGCCGGGTAGAGTACTGGCAACCGGGGTAGAGTACTGGCAACCAGGGTAGAGTACCGGCAGCCGGGATAGAGTACTGGCAGCCGGGGTAGAGTACTGGCAGCCGGGGTATAGTACTGGCAGCCGGGGTAGAGTACTGGCAGCCGGGGTAGAGTACTGGAAACCAGGGTAGAGTACTGGCAACCGGGGTAGAGTACTGGCAGCCAGGGTAGAGTACTGGCAGCCGGGGTAGAGTACTGGAAACCAGGGTAGAGTACTGGCAACCGGGGTAGAGTACTGGCAGCCGGGGTAGAGTACTGGCAGCCGGGGTAGAGTACTGACAACCAGGGTAGAGTACTGGCAACCAGGGTAGAGTACTGGCAACCGGGGTATAGTACTGGAAACCAGGGTAGAGTACTGGCAACCGGGGTATAGTACTGGCAGCCGGGGTAGAGTACTGGCAGCCGGGGTAGAGTACTGGCAGCCGGGGTAGAGTACTGGCAGCCAGGGTAGAGTACTGGCAGCCGGGGTAGAGTACTGGCAGCCGGGGTAGAGTACTGGCAACCAGGGTAGAGTACTGGCAGCAGGGGTATAGTACTGGAAACCAGGGTAGAGTACTGGCAACCGGGGTATAGTACTGGCAACCGGGGTAGAGTACTGGCAGCCGGGGTAGAGTACTGGCAACCGGGGTAGAGTACTGGAAACCAGGGTAGAGTACTGGCAGCCGGGGTATAGTACTGGAAGCCAGGGTAGAGTACTGGCAGCCGGGGTAGAGTACTGGCAGCCGGGGTATAGTACTGGCAGCCGGGGTAGAGTACTGGCAGCCGGGGTAGAGTACTGGAAACCAGGGTAGAGTACTCGAAAACAGGAGTAGAGTACTGGCAACAGGGTAGAGTACTGGCAGGGTCCAGGGTAGATGTCACTGGCATCCGGGTAGAGTAACTGGCAGCCGGGGTAGAGTACTGGAAAGCAGGGTAGAGTACTGACAGCCGGGGTAGGCAGTACTGGCAGCCGGGGTAGAGTACTGGCAGCCGGGGTAGAGTACTGGCAGCCGGGGTAGAGTACTGGCAGCCGGGGTAGAGTACTGGAAACCAGGGTAGAGTACTGGCAGCCGGGGTAGAGTACTGAAAACCAGGGTAGAGTACTGGCAGCCGGGGTAGAGTACTGGCAGCCGGGGTAGAGTACTGGAAACCAGGGGTAGTAGTACGGCAGCTGGGGTAGAGTACTGAAACAGGGTAGAGTACTGGAAGCCAGGGTAGAGTACTGGCCTGCCGGGGTAGAGTACTGGCAGCCGGGTAGAGTACTGGCAGCCGGGGTAGAGTACTGGCAACAGGGTAGAGTACTGGCAACCAGGGTAGAGTACTGGCAGCCGGGGTAGAGTACTGGCAGCCGGGGTAGAGTACTGGCAGACCAGGGTAGAGTACTGGCAGCCGGGGTAGAGTACTGGAAACCAGGGTAGAGTACTGGCAGCCGGGGTAGAGTACTGGCAACCGGGGTAGAGTACTGGCAGCCGGGGTAGAGTACTGGAAACCAGGGTAGAGTACTGGCAGCCGGGGTAGAGTACTGGAAACCAGGGTAGAGTACTGGCAGCCGGGGTAGAGTACTGGCAGCCGGGGTAGAGTACTGGAAACCAGGGTAGAGTACTGGCAACCGGGGTAGAGTACTGGAAAACAGGGTAGAGTACTGGCAGCCGGGTAGAGTACTGGCAGCCGGGGTAGAGTACTGGAAACCAGGGTAGAGTACTGGCAGCCGGGGTAGAGTACTGGCAACCGGGGTAGAGTACTGGCAACCGGGGTAGAGTACTGCAGCGGGGTAGAGTACGGGAAACGGGGAGAGTACTGGCACCCGGGGGTAGAGTACTGGCAGCCGGGGTAGAGTTCTGGCAGCCGGGGTAAGTACTGGCAGCCGGGGTAGAATACTGGCAGCCGGGTATAGTACTGGAACTCAGGGTAGAGTACTGGCAGCCGGGGTAGAGTACTGGAACCGGGGTAGAGTACGGAGCCGGGTAGAGTACTGCAGCCGGGTGGGAGTATGGCAGCCGGGGTAGAGTATGGCAGCGGGGTAGAATACTTCAGACGGGTAGGTACTGGCACTCGGACTAGATTTACTGGCACCCGGGGGTAGAGTACTGGCAACCGGGGTAGAGTATGGCAGCCGGGGTAGAGAGGAACCGGGGTAGAATACTGCACCCGGGTTTTAGGTACTGGCAGCGGGGTGTGTACGGCAGCCGGGTAGGTACTGGCTAGTACGTCGCCCTCCGCCCGATGATCACATGGTAAAATCCCCTGTGAGGAAAGGAGTTAGTTCAACTGGTCAGCGCTGTATGGCGAGCCAGCCTGGTATGGGTGCCAGAGATGTTCAGGGGAGTGCTATTTATCTACACCAGGGGTTCTAAAACCTTTTTTGCCATGCACCCCTTCACTATATGTTCATAATGTCCCCCCCCCCCCCCTTTTTGTTTTTCCTCTTATAAAACCCCCCCCCCCCCTTTTTTTCACAGTATACGTAAAATGGAAGCTAATTTATACCACATAGTAGAACAAGTCTAGACGTCTACATAAAAACGTGATTTGCTGTCTACTTACTTTATAAAACGAATTCCAGAAGGGCGAGAAGAATACAGAACCGTAAAGTATGGAGGGAAAAAAAAAATCAATAATCTGTTCTTGTATTAACCCATCTTGAAATAATTTAATTTCCCTCCCCACCTGGAAAACCCCAATATTCCCCCTGGGGGGGAGGGGGGATTTTCCCCCCTGTGAGAACCACTGGGCTAGACGAAGTATCATGGACAGACAGAAAAAACCATGAGCAAGTCCCCCAAGAGGCAAAAAGGAAGCTCGTTCACCCACCCAGTCATTTTGTGCGTGGGTCGTCTGGGTCTACAAAACTGGCTACCTGGGGGAAACTACTCAACAGTCTTTAAAAGTCACGGTAAAGTCTTTGTAATGTCTCGGTAAAGTCACGGTAAAGTCTTTGTAATGTCTCGGTAAAGTCACGGTAAAGTCTTTGTAATGTCTCGGTAAAGTCACGGTAAAGTCTTTGTAATGTCTCGGTAAAGTCACGGTAAAGTCTTGTAATGTCTCCCGGGAAGTCACGGTAAAGTCTTTGTAATGTCTCGGTAAAGTCACGGTAAAGTCTTTTTAATGTTTTGGTAAAGTTACGGGAAAATTTTGTAATGTCTCGGTAAAGTCCCGGGAAAGTCTTTGTACTGTCTCGGTAAAGTCACGGTAAAGTCTTTGTAATGTCTCGGTAAAGTCCCGGTAAAGTCTTTGTACTGTCTCGGTAAAGTCACGGTAAAGTCTTTGTAATGTCTCGGTAAAGTCCCGGTAAAGTCTTTGTAATGTCTCGGTAAAGTCACGGTAAAGTCTTTGTAATGTCTCGGTAAAGTCACGGTAAAGTCTTTGTAGTGTCTCGGTAAAGTCTTTGTAATGTCTCGGTAAAGTCACGGTAAAGTCTTTGTACTGTCTCGGTAAAGTCTTTGTAAGTCTCGGTAAAGTCACGGTAAAGTCTTTGTACTGTCTCGGTAAAGTCTTTGTATGTCTCGGGAAAGTCATGGTAAAGTCTTTTTAATGTCTCGATAAAGTCATGGTAAAGTCTTGTAATGTTCGTTAAAATCACGGTAAAGTCTTTTTAATGTCTCGGTAAAGTCACGGTAAAGCTTTGTAATGTCTCGGTAAAGTCACGGGAAAAATTTTGTAATGTCTCGGTAAAGTCACGGTAAAGTCTTTGTAATGTCTCGGGAAAGTCACGGTAAAGTCTTTGTAAAGTCTCGGTAAAGTCACGGTAAAGCTTTGTAATGTCTCGGTAAAGTCACGGTAAAGTCTTTGTAATGTCTCGGTAAAGTCACGGTAAAGTCTTTGTAATGTCTCGGTAAAGTCACGGTAAAGTCTTCGTAATGTCTCGATAATGTCTCGGTAAAGTCATGGTAAAGTTTTGTAGTGTCTGGGAAAGTCACGGAAAGTTTCGTAATGTCTCGATAATTCTCGGTAAAGTCATGGTAAAGTCTTTGTTGTCTCGGTAAAGTCACGGTAAAGTCTTCGTAATGTCTCGGTAAAGTCATGGTAATGTCTCGGAAAGTCTAGGTACAGTCTCGGTAAAGTCTAGGTAAAATCTAAGTACATTTCCCAGTGTGTTTGGGGTATATGATGCTAGCCTAGAATTTACACAGATCCGGACCCCGTGGCTGGTGTAGACAGTGGCTCTCAACCGGGGGGGAATCCCCCCCCCCCCCCCCCAGGGGGGGAAAAATAGGGTTCCAGGGGGAAATTAAGATTATTTCAAAAGAAAACAAAAAGTTTTTTAAAATACAAGAGTACTGGCAGCGGGGTAGAGTACTGGCCAAACCGGGGTAGAGTACTGGGGGGAAGACCCAGGGTAGAGTACTGGCACCCAACGGAAAAGGGTAGAGTACTGGCACGGGGTAGAGTACGGAACCGGGGTAGAGTACTGCAGCCGGGGTAGAGTACTGGAAACCAGGGTAGAGTACTGGCAGCGGGTAGAGTACTGGAACGGGTAGAGTACTGGCAGCCGGGGTAGAGTACTGCCACCGGGGGTAGAGTACTGGCCGGGGGCCGGGGTAGAGTACTGGCACGGGTAGAGTACTGGCAGCCGGGTAGAGTACTGGCAGCCGGGGTAGAGTACTGGCCAACCGGGGGTAGAGTACTGGCAACCGGGGTAGAGTACTGGAACCGGGTAGAGTACTGCAGCGGGGTAGAGTACTGGAAACAAGGGTAGAGTACTGGCAGCCGGGGTAGAGTACTGGCAGCCGGGGTAGAGTTACTGGCAGCCGGGGTAAGTACTGGCAGCCGGGGTAGAATACTGGCACCCGGGGGTATAGTACTGGAACTCAGGGTAGAGTACTGGCAGCCGGGGTAGAGTACTGGCAACCGGGGTAGAGTACTGGAGCCGGGTAGAGTACTGCACCCGGGGGTGGGAGTATGGCAGCCGGGGTAGAGTACTGGCACCCGGGGTAGAATACTTGCAGAGGGGGTAGTGTACTGGCACTCGGACTAGATTTACTGGCAGCCGGGGTAGAGTACTGGCAACCGGGGTAGAGTACTGGCACCCGGGGGGGTAGAGTACTGGAACCGGGGTAGAATACTGCACCCGGGTTTTGTAGAGTACTGGCAGCCGGGGTAGTGTACTGGCAGCCGGGTAGGTACGGGCCCCTAGTACGCTCGTCCTCCGCCCGATGATCACATGGTCAAATCCCCTGTGAGGAAAGGAGTTAGTTCAACTGGTCAGCGCTGTATGGTCGAGCCAGCCTGGTATGGGTGCCAGGAGATGTTCAGGGGAGTGCTATATTATCTACACCAGTGGTTCTCAACCTTTTTTTGCCCATGCACCCCTTCACTATATGTTCATAATGTCCCCCCCCCCCCCTTTTCGTTTTTCCTCTCTATAAATCCCCCCCCCCCCCCTTTTTTACACAGTATACGTAAAAACTGGAAGCTACATTTAATACCACATAGTAGAACAAGTCTAGACGTCTACATAAAACGTGATTTGCTGGTCTACTTACTTTATAAAACGAATTCCAGAAGGGGCGAGAAGTACTACAGAACCGTAAAGTATGGAGGGAAAAACAATATCAAATAATCTGTTCTTGTATTAACGCGATCTTGAAATAATCTTAATTTCCCTCCCCCACCTGGAAACCCTAATATTCCCCCCTGGGGGGGAGGGGGGATTTCCCACCTGTTGAGAACCACTGGGCTAGACGAATGTATCATGGACAGACAGAACAACCAATGAGCAAGTCCCACAAGAGGCAAATGGAAGCTCGTTCACCCACCCAGTCATTTTGTGCGTGGGTCGTCTGGGTCTACAAATACTGGCTACCTGGAGGAAAGCTACTCAACAGTCTTTAACAAAGTCACGGTAAAGTCTTTGTAATGTCTCGGTAAAGTCACGGTAAAGTCTTTGTAATGTCTCGGTAAAGTCACGGTAAAGTCTTTGTAATGTCTCGGTAAAGTCACGGTAAAGTCTTTGTAATGTCTCGGTAAAGTCACGGTAAAGTCTTTGTAATGTCTCGGTAAAGTCACGGTAAAGTCTTGTAATGTCTCGGTAAAGTCACGGTAAAGTCTTTGTAATGTTTCGGTAAAGTCACGGTAAAGTCTTTGTAATGTCTCGGTAAAGTCCCGGTAAAGTCTTTGTACTGTCTCGGTAAAGTCACGGTAAAGTCTTTGTAATGTCTCGGTAAAGTCCCGGTAAAGTCTTTGTACTGTCTCGGTAAAGTCACGGTAAAGTCTTTGTAATGTCTCGGTTAAAGTCCCGGTAAAGTCTTTGTAATGTCTCGGTAAAGTCACGGTAAAGTCTTTGTAATGTCTCGGTAAAGTCACGGTAAAGTCTTTGTAGTGTCTCGGTAAAGTCTTTGTAATGTCTCGGTAAAGTCACGGTAAAGTCTTTGTACTGTCTCGGTAAAGTCTTTGTAATGTCTCGGTAAAGTCACGGTAAAGTCTTTGTACTGTCTCGGTAAAGTCTTTGTAATGTCTCGGTAAAGTCATGGTAAAGTCTTTGTAATGTCTCGATAAAGTCATGGTAAAGTCTTTGTAATGTCTCGTTAAAGTCACGGTAAAGTCTTTGTAATGTCTCGGTAAAGTCACGGTAAAGTCTTTGTAATGTCTCGGTAAAGTCACGGTAAAGTCTTTGTAATGTCTCGGTAAAGTCACGGTAAAGTCTTTGTAATGTCTCGGTAAAGTCACGGTAAAGTCTTTGTAATGTCTCGGTAAAGTCACGGTAAAGTCTTTGTAATGTCTCGGTAAAGTCACGGTAAAGTCTTTGTAATGTCTCGGTAAAGTCACGGTAAAGTCTTTGTAATGTCTCGGTAAAGTCACGGTAAAGTCTTCGTAATGTCTCGATAATGTCTCGGTAAAGTCATGGTAAAGTCTTTGTAGTGTCTCGGTAAAGTCACGGTAAAGTCTTCGTAATGTCTCGATAATGTCTCGGTAAAGTCATGGTAAAGTCTTTGTAGTGTCGCGTAAAGTCAACGGTTAAAGTCTTGTAATGTCTCGTAAAGTCATGGTAATGTCTCGGTAAAGTCTAGGTACAGTCTCGGTAAAGTCTAGGTAAAATCTAAGTACATTTCCCAGTGTGTTTGGGGTATATGATGCTAGCCTAGAATTTACACAGATCCCGGCACCCAGTGGCTGGTGTAGACCAGTGGCTCTCAACCGGTGGGGAATCCCCCCCCCCCCCCCCCAGGGGGGAATAATAGGGTTTCCAGGGGGAAATTAAGATTATTTCAAGATCACGTTAATACAAGAAACGATTACTTATAACATAAGTAGACCAGCATATCACGTTTTATGTAGACGTCTAGACTTGTTCTGGTATGTGCTATTAAATTTAGCTTCCAATTTTACGTATACTGTGTAGGAGCGGGGGGATTTATAGGGAGGAAATACGATGGGGTTGGGGGGGGGGGGGGGGGAGAATGACGTTCTGAAAATATGGCGAAGGGGTGCATGAGCCCAAAAAGGTTGAGAACCACTGAACTAGACAATCTCGTGGCGATGATATTATAATTTTAAAAGTATTTGTTACAGAGAAACCAAGTTCTGATTGGTCTGAACAGCTGTAAGTGTACAATGCTCTTTTTTTTCCGCGTTTCCATCCTGTTTCAGGATATTGCGGTCAACACCAGCATCTTTCAGCTGTATGTTGATTCCTAGGCTAGATTACGCTCATCTGCACGCCACGACTTTCTGAGCGACCAGCTCCATACTCTCATAAGTCACTGGAGCGACTCGAACCGCTTCCAATTCTCGTGCGCTCACGTCAACCACGAGAGTATTCGGGGTTACGGAGAAAGCTGCTAACACCTCGGCCAGGGAGACCGGCGTACAATGCTCTTACCTCTTTAATATTTCTGCGCATGATGACCACTTCCCTCATCCGGGCTTCCAGCCAGAACACCGGGTTAAATTTGATGTTGTGTAGAAACTTGTAGACAGCGATCCAGACACAGTGGAGGTCGGGGAATAGAACTGGGGGAGATAACACAATGTATGTTATATTTATATAGACAGTGGAGGTCGGGGAATAGAACTGAGGGAGATAACACAATGTATGTTATATAGACAGAGAAAAACACTTGGGAGTCATGATCTAGGCCAGTGGTTCTAAACCCTTTTTGGCCCGTGCACCTCTTAACCATATGTTCAGAATGTCATCCCCACCCCAATCTTTCATATTTCCTGCCTATAAATCCGCCTTCCTGCACAGTATACGTAACAATGGAAGCTACATTTAATACCACATACTAGAACACGTCTAGACGTCTAGAATAAACGCGATTTGCAGGACTACTTACGTTATAAAACGAATTTCAGAAGAGCGAGAAGTACAGAACCGTAAAGTATGGAGGAAAAAAACAATATAAAGTAATCTGTTCTTGTATTCACACGATCTTTAAATAATCTTAATTGCCCAACTGGAGGGGGGAGGGTGAAATCCCCAACCGGTTGGAAACCACTGTTCCAGGCGGTACAAGGTCGGGGAAGGGATAACTCTAGAAGTTGAGTGTACGTATAACATTGAGACGCACTAGCCTACCATCCTCGCACTGGCGTGGAATTTACCAGTAGAACTGGCAGGTTATATCACGTGATCATGGAACCAACAGTACCAACCCCACCGAGAGAGAGAGAAAGCACGACAGTTATTACTCCAGTTATCAGGTTTCACTCGTCGAATATTTCCTCCCATTAACCTTCCTTACAGCCACAGGGGTAAAGGAGGGGGCGGGCCCGCCTGGATCATAACTCCCAAGTGTTCTTCTCCTGTAGTATTTTCGCAGATTCACCCTCGAGACGTTTTTTCCCCGCCCAGAAGCCATCCCGGCCTCGGGAAGGCGAACAACATTGTCCACCCATCTGCCAGACTGACCACGGCACCTCCTTGTGTAGGCCGTGAGAAATCCGACCGCTGTGCCTCTTGTCATCGCCTCTAGCTCGGTGGCTTCCTATGACCCGCTAGACATCATGCCGCCATGTTGCATGTTCGTGCCCCGTTCACAGCTAAAGGACCTGCTCTGGAGGGCAGCTTTTCCTCCGGGCTAATTCTATCACGGGCTTAGGCTTCCATGCCTTCGCTTCGGCTGCAGGGCCGGATCCATGCAGTGTGTTTCATACTCCCACAAGCGTCCGTTGCTGTCGATTGGCTGCAGAGGGTTGACTTCGGACATTTCCGGTCCGAGTGATTGCTGAACTATAACATTTCAATCCCTCTGAGCCGTCCTCGGCTGATGTGCTTCGTTCTTCCTTGGTGGTGTGGCTCCTGGGTCGGCGCGAGACAGTAATGGTTGTTTCCGTCTTATCCTATAGAGATTGCTTGTTGTCGCTTGGGAAATTAATATCACTGATAGACGAAGTCACGAAATGTGACCAATATAACTGATAGATGAAATCACGTAATATGATCAATATAACCGACAGATGTAGTCACGTAATGATACAAAATTATCAATACAGCTGATATATTATGTAATGTAGAAAATGCATCTATGTTGAGGATTTAAATGTTTTAAATTTACCTACATCCTAATTGATACAACTATGTTCTAAATTTACCTACATCCTAGCAGATACAACTATGTTCTAAATTTACCTACATCCTAATTGATACAACAATGTTCTAAATCTACCTACATCCTAGCAGATACAACTATGTTCTAAATTTACCTTTATCCTAATTGATACAACTATGTTCTAAATTTACCTACATCCTAATTGATACAACAATGTTCTAAATCTACCTACATCCTAGCAGATACAACTATGTTCTAAATTTACCTTTATCCTAATTGATACAACTATGTTCTAAATTTACCTACATCCTAGCAGATACAACAATGTTCTAAATCTACCTACATCCTATTTGATACAACAATGTTCTAAATTTACTTACATCCTCGCAGACACATCTATGTTCTGTAGATAAACCTACATGCAAGCTGGCAGACCAATTTTCTATGGATATAAACCTACATGCGAGCAGGCAGACATATGTTTTATGGATATAAACCTACATGCAGACAGACAGACCTATGTTCTATAGATAAAAACCTACATGCAAGCAGGCAGACCAATGTTCTATAGATATAAACCTACATGCGAGCAGGCAGACCTATGTTCTATGGATATAAACCTACATGCAAGCAGACAGACCTATGTTCTATAGATATAAACCTACATGCAAGCAGACAGACCTATGTTCTATAGATATAAACCTACATGCAAGCAGACAGACCTATGTTCTATGAATATAAACCTACTTGCAAGCAGACAGACCTATGTTCTATAGATATAAACCTACATGCGAGCAGGCAGACTTATGTTCTATGAATATAAACCTACATGCAAGCAGACAGACCTATGTTCTATAGATATAAACCTACATGCAAGCAGACAGACTTATGTTCTATGAATATAAACCTACATGCAAGCAGACAGACCTATGTTCTATAGATATAAACCTACATGCAAGCAGACAGACCTATGTTCTATAGATATAAACCTACATGCAAGCAGACAGACCTATGTTCTATAGATATAAACCTACATGCGAGCAGGCAGACTTATGTTCTATGAATATAAACCTACATGCAAGCAGACAGACCTATGTTCTATAGATATAAACCTACATGCAAGCAGACAGACCTATGTTCTATAGATATAAACCTACATGCAAGCAGACAGACCTATGTTCTATAGATATAAACCTACATGCAAGCAGACAGACCTATGTTCTATAGATATAAACCTACATGCAAGCAGACAGACCTATGTTCTATAGATATAAACCTACATGCAAGCAGACAGACCTATGTTCTATAGATATAAACCTACATGCAAGCAGACAGACCTATGTTCTATAGATATAAACCTACATGCAAGCAGACAGATCTATGTTCTATAGATATAAACCTACATGCAAGCAGACAGACCTATGTTCTATAGATATAAACCTACATGCAAGCAGACAGATCTATGTTCTATGGATATAAACCTACACGCAAGCAGACATACCTATGTTCTATGAATATAAACCTACATGCAAGAAGGCAGACCTATGTTCTATAGATATAAACCTACATGCAAGCAGACAGACCTATGTTCTATGGATATAAACCTACATGCAAGCAGACAGACCTATGTTCTATAGATATAAACCTACATGCAAGCAGACAGACCTATGTTCTATAGATATAAACCTACATGCAAGCAGACAGACCTATGTTCTATAGATATAAACCTACATGCAAGCAGACAGACCTATGTTCTATAGATATAAACCTACATGCAAGCAGACAGATCTATGTTCTATGGATATAAACCTACACGCAAGCAGACATACCTATGTTCTATGAATATAAACCTACATGCAAGAAGGCAGACCTATGTTCTATAGATATAAACCTACATGCAAGCAGACAGACCTATGTTCTATGGATATAAACCTACATGCAAGCAGACAGACCTATGTTCTATGAATATAAAACTACATGCAAGCAGGCAGACCTATGTTCTATGGATATAAACCTACATGCAAGCAGACAGACCTATGTTCTATGGATATAAACCTACATGCAAGCAGCCAGACCTATGTTCTATGAATATAAACCTACATGCAAGCAGACAGACCTATGTTCTATAGATATAAACCTACATGCAAGCAGACAGAACTGTGTTCTATGAATATAAACCTACATGCAAACAGACAGACCTATGTTCTGTGGATATAAACCTACATGCAAGCAGACAGACCTATGTTCTATAGATATAAACCTACATGCAAGCAGACAGACCTATGTTTTATAGATATACACCTACAGGCAAGCAGACAGACCTATGTTCTATAGATATAAACCTACATGCAAGCAGACAGATCTATGTTCTATAGATATAAACCTACATGCAAGCAGACAGACCTATGTTCTGTGGATATAAACCTACATGCAAGCAGACACACCAATGTTCTATAGATATAAACCTACATGCCAGCAGACAGATCTATGTTCTATAGATATAAACTTACATGCAAGCAGACAGATCTATGTTCTATGGATATAAACCTACATGCAAGCAGACAGACCTATGTTCTGTGGATATAAACCTACATGCAAGCAGACAGACCTATGTTCTATAGATATAAACCTACATGCAAGCAGACAGACCTATGTTCTATGGATATAAACCTACATGCCAGCAGACAGATCTATGTTCTATAGATATAAACTTACATGCAAGCAGACAGATCTATGTTCTATGGATATAAACCTACATGCAAGCAGACAGACCTATGTTCTGTGGATATAAACCTACATGCAAGCAGACAGACCAATGTTCTATAGATATAAACCTACATGCAAGCAGACAGACCTATGTTCTATGGATATAAACCTACATGCAAGCAGACAGATCTATGTTCTATAGATATAAACCTACATGCAAGCAGACAGACCTATGTTCTATGGATATAAACCTACATGCCAGCAGACAGACCTATGTTCTATGGATATAAACCTACATGCAAGCAGACAGACCTATGTTCTATAGATATAAACCTACATGCAAGCAGACAGATCTATGTTCTATAGATATAAACCTACATGCCAGCAGACAGACCTATGTTCTATGGATATAAACCTGCATGCAAGCAGACAGACCTATGTTCTATGAATATAAACCTACATGCAAGCAGACAGACCTATGTTCTATAGATATAAACCTACATGCCAGCAGACAGATCTATGTTCTATAGATATAAACCTACATGCAAGCAGACAGACCTATGTTCTGTGGATATAAACCTACATGCAAGCAGACAGACCTATGTTCTATAGATATATATATAAACCTACATGCAAGCAGACAGATCTATGTTCTATGGATATAAACCTACATGCAAGCAGACAGATCTATGTTCTATAGATATAAACCTACATGCAAGCAGACAGACCTATGTTCTATGGATATAAACCTACATGCAAGCAGACAGATCTATGTTCTATAGATATAAACCTACATGCAAGCAGACAGACCTATGTTCTATGGATATAAACCTACATGCAAGCAGACAGACCTATGTTCTGTGGATATAAACCTACATGCAAGCAGACAGACCTATGTTCTATAGATATAAACCTACATGCAAGCAGACAGACCTATGTTCTATGGATATAAACCTACATGCCAGCAGACAGATCTATGTTCTATAGATATAAACCTACATGCAAGCAGGCAGACCTATGTTCTATAGATATAAACCTACATGCAAGCAGACAGACCTGTGTTCTATAGATATAAACCTACATGCAAGCAGACTGTCAGAATCTCGAATGTCTCCAACCGAGATGCAGGAACATCGTTACGCCCGCCAGGCGAATAGTCCCCAACCGGGATGCAGTAACATCGTTACGCCCGCCAGGCGAGTACTAGTTACCTGCCCGCAGGTTGCTGGCTGACGTGATAGTCAGCGGTCAGGCAAGGACAAAGCAAGACGCACGCAGTCCTCGTGAAGCCAATCCACAGAGGGAAAGCGCTGTGCGAGAAACAGACAGACAGCTTGGGTACTCGGACAGGACAGGACGTGTGGGTAGAGAAAGGCTTTGTGTAGTTCTGTGCCCGAAAGTCGAATGCTTGTATATCTTGTGAGATAGACTGTAAAGCTGTGGGTTTGTCTGTAAGTGTATTAATGTATTGTATATGTATTGTAATGATCATCACATGCCAAACTAGATCGTATTGCATGTGACTTGTAAATAAATCCATTGAACTTAGTGTCGTTGTGTGTCAAGTCCAATCATGTTGTACTTGTACTTGTCTCACATGTGTTAGGTATAACGAGCCAGGTTTAAGACCCTGACATGTGTGAACGTGGAAGGCTCGTCCTCATATAGTATTATATTAGTTGATCGTGGAGGTTTTCATCCGGCTTTAATTTAGTTAAGATTTGAACCTAGATGTGAACGTAAATTACATACATATGAATGTGTTATCGTGAAAGCTCGTCCTCGTATATTATTACATTGTTTAAACGTGGAAGACTCGTCCTCGTATATTATTATAGTGTTTGAACTTGTATACGTGTAAAACATTAGTGATTGTGTAACTTGTCGCCATTTTGAACTTGTCGCCATTGTGACCTTGTCGCCATCTTGTAAACTTGATGTCTATGTCCTTACTGAATGTCATCTTGATGTAAGTGATGTGTCATCAGTGTTGTAGAGTTTTGAGATATATTTAGATTGTATTTGTGAAGTTAGTTGTGGAAAGCAGAAAGTTTCGGAAAGAAAGTGACTTGTGATCTTGGAAAAAATTGTTGACCGACGACATTACGACCTACAATTACACTCAACGCCATACAAACCTAATCAAAACTAGGTGACAAGCATACACACCACATAAGGTAGATTCTAATTTATTTTCTCCCAAAAGAAAGCAGGTTTTCTGTGCCATCTGAAACCCTTGCCCGTAGAGGTCATTTGTTCTTGAAGTAGCGACCCTACAGTTCCTAGCCCTGGTTTGAACCGTTCTCCACCGCATCCAGTACACTTGAGTATATTTTTTTTCTATATACTTTCGGATGCAAATTTGGGCACAAATTGTAAGTTGAACAAAATTGTAAATTTTTCACGTTACTAACACCTTGTAACAAATTGTGTGTCGGACAACTCATTTGCACTTAAATATTCCATCATGTCTTCATTAAACGACTTCATCGAGATGGGTTTAAAGCTAAAGTTAACTGGTGACGAGTTAACAAAGTGGAGTGAAACGAAATACTCTGAATACCACGAACGCGAGGAACGCGACGAAGAGCGGCTGAAAGAGCTGCCAAGCAAGCAGAAGCAGAACAATCTGCAAAAACAAAACAGGCAGAGCTAGAATTATCTGCAAAAACAAAACAGGCAGAGCTAGAATTATCTGCAAAAACAAAACAAGCAGAGTTAGATAATGAATTGAGGAAGGCAGAAATAGCAGCTCAAAGTAAACGAGAAGAGCTTGAGTTACAACTCAAATTAAACAATGAAACTGAAACTGCATAGACAAAGAGTCTAAGAAATCTCAAAGACTGGGAAAAACAGATAAGAAAATACCCATGTACTATTGGTAGTTTTTGGTTTCCTTCTTTTAAGGGTAAATTATCGGTTCAAAAAAGAAACCGGTAATGTTAGGTAACATTAAATAATTTAATGCTTGTTTTATTATGTATATTATGTTGGGGATAAACCATGTATATTGGGCGGGGAGAGAGTTTCGTTTTGAAATGTTTGGTTTTTAATGACTCAAAAATTGTAGTTTCAGTTATTTTGACTTGTTTAAATTAATATATTAAGTTGAGACTTGTTTGGGAAACTGTTATTGTTTTGTTCTGAGTACAGAGTTGATTTAGATCTTATTAAATATTGAATAGGATCCTTCGTTCAGAAAATAATAAGCAAACGACTTTAGACTATAAAGAGAGACATATTTGCATTCTCAGTAGTAGTAAGTTTAGAAAAACATGGAGTGAGGGCCATGTTTGAAAGCTTAGTAGATGGCGATAGATAAAGCTGGGGGATGTCAGTACATATTATAATGGTTTAGAAATAAATTAGATACGTTCATAATAAATGAACGATGAATCTCAAAGATGTTTAAGAATAGAAACACATGGGATGATGGGGTTTAACTAGAATATAGTTGGAAATAAAGCTGTGAATAGCAGAAAAAGAAGTCATGGGAAGTAAGAAATATGGGGGGTTGAAATAGGTGCTGTGTTATCAGCGTTAATAGAAATACATGGATTAAAACCCATGTTTGGATTGCGAGGGGCTGGAGTTATCAGCTCTAAACATAAGTCAGTACAGTATTTGGAAAGTAAGTATGTCCATGAACATTATCAATTTTAATTAGGGACGCATGAAATAAGTAGAAGTAGAGGTTTGTACAGTCATAAAGGCATATATCACTGACTGTTGATACAGGTCAAAAAGTAGAATAATAATTTTAATCTTGAGAGTGTAAAAATAGAGTTTTTAACAGGATTGAAGTACATTTTTCATGGATTATATGATAGTTTTTTTTTTTTTGAAACTTTATTTTGTATAAAGTTTTGTGTGTGCAAGGGAGGATAAATGTGACTATTTCTTACTGTCTCTTGGTGCGCACCAACCGTTCCTCTGTCTATCCTGTGTTTATCCTTGATGTCCGCGAGAGTATGTTATGTGTATTTCATAATGCATGATAATCTTCAATTTTTGTTTATATACCAACAATTTGGATGGACATACCACTCTATTTTTAACTATGAAACAATGCAAGCGGATTGCAGTGGTCTTAATAAAGAGAAGAAGAAGTAATGGTAATTGACCACATGAAGGTTGTGAAGACTAATGACCAGAAGAGTGGGTGTGATTTGCGATATACGAGGTACAGTTAAATGGTTTTTGTAAAACGGGCGAGCTTTTAAGGAAGAATAAGTAATAGATTGTACGAAAGGGGGAATTGGTAAAATTTAGGAGAATAGCGGTTGGCTATAAATATTACGATTATTTGGGGCAAGGGAGTTAGGGATATAGAAATAGAGGATAGTTATCTCGAAGTTACTATAAAGAAGGGTTGTAAATGGAGGTAGATAAGTTTTGGGTTAAGACTTTTCGGGGAAAAGTCTCGTTGAGGGTAGAAAGGAATATAACAGAGTGTCTGTCTCTGTTAAGGGAATCTAAGTCGGCGTGCAAGAGAAAAAGGGTCGAAACTTCAGTGCACGCGGGAGCACCCTGGGAAAATGTAAATAACTAGGGATGCTCACGCGTGACGGAAAAAGATAGCAACGAGTTAGTGATTAGCCAGCAGTCTTAGAGCGAGGTCACGTTTAAGTCACCATCAAGTATTGTCGAGATATCTGGACCTCTGTTATTTGTCTACGATATTTATAAGAGTCTGTAAACCTGAAGCAACTACAATTAAATGTCATACATCAGGAGACTGCTGGAGTTATGTTATTTCTGACTTCACCAATTCGCTACACTGTCACACTTGTACTGTGACATATACATACATGCACAACATGGAGTGTATATAGACACGTGGACACATGCACACTACAGACTGTATAGCGACACACAAATACACGTATAGCTCAGGCTGTGTGGAGACACACACATACACGTATAGCTGAGACTGTGTGGAGACACACAATTACACGTATAGCTCAGGCTGTGAGGAGACACACGAATACACGTATAGCTCTGGCTTGGGGAGACACACAAATACAGTATAGCTCAGGCTGTGAGGAGACACATAAATACACGTATAGCTCAGACTTTGGTGTGGAGACACATAGATACACGTATAGCTCAGGCTGTGGGGAGACACACGAATACACGTATAGCTCAGACTGTTTTGTGGAGACACATAAATACACGTGTGACCCAGACTGTGGTGTGGAGACACACAAATACACGTATAGCTCAGCCTGTTTTGTGGAGACACATGGACACATATAACTCAGGTCAGACTGAGGTGTGGTGACCTACTCCATAAGTTCAATTGTCTTGTCCTTGGCCTCGTTCGCAGAGTCCCTGATGACGTCAAGAAGATGGTTGATGCATTCATTGACTGTTGGTGCCATCTGCAAAAAGGTTTGTTGCAAGAGAAACATCCATCAACTCCTAGCTTCACAAACATCCATCAACTCCTAGCTTCACAAACATCCATCAACTCCTAGCTTCACAAACATCCATCAACTCCTAGCTTCACAAACATCCATCAACTCCTAGCTTCACAAACATCCATCAACTCTTGGCTTCACAAACATCCATCAACTTCGAGCTTCACAAACATCCATAAACTCCTGGCTTCACAAACCTCCATCAACTCCGAGCTTCACAAACGAACACACTGGAGATCTTCTACGTTCACCTCCAGACGTCAGTAGGAATAAATGCAAAGAAAGCAGCAGTCAACTTAAGCATGTTCATATCCCCATAGAGTTTGACCTCACATAGAGTTTGACCTCACATAGAGTTTGACCTCACATAGAGTTTGACCTCACATAGAGTTTGACCTCACATAGAGTTTGACCTCACACAGAGTTTGTCCTCACATAGAGTTTGACCTCACATAGAGTTTGACCTCACATAGAGTTTGTCCTCACATAGAGTTTGACCTCACATAGAGTTTGTCCTCACATAGAGTTTGACCTCACATAGAGTTTGTCCTCACATAGAGTTTGACCTCACATAGAGTTTGACCTCCCATAGAGTTTGACCTCACATAGAGTTTGATCTCACATAGAGTTTGACCTCACACAGAGTTTGTCCTCACATAGAGTTTGTCCTCACATAGAGTTTGTCCTCACACAGAGTTTGTCCTCACATAGAGTTTGTCCTCACATAGAGTTTGTCCTCACATAGAGTTTGACCTCACATAGAGTTTGACCTCACATAGAGCGGGCGTAGGTCTAAATACTTTTATATTATAGATGAGAGTCACTGAAACTGATCCACCCCAGCATGCACCCGAGGGTATATATTGCTTTCCATTGACTGTATACAGACATCACGCAGTGTATCACACACACACACACACACACACACACACACACACATCCACATATGATCACTAACTGAATCTATCATACACACTGAGCTATACGCACTGAGCTATACACACTGGATGCTGTGAGACATTTACACTCGGTAATACAGAACTTTGACTAACTGCAGGATTGGGGGATCTGAGTCCACCATCATCCTAGACGGGTCGTCAGCCAGCAGAGCAAGATTGACATCCCCACTTGGACCTCCCCCATCATCAGGTCATATTTTTTCAGACTGGTTCCATCATTTAATCGCACCACAAATTGTGATTCGTATTAATCCTACTGATTACATCTTTGCGCATGACAACTACTGAAGAGTCATAGTACACCATAATCAATATTCTAGATCCACTATTACAATCGTTGTGTTCCTAGCGTCAGTGGTCTCAGCATACGATAGTGAACTTGCCAAACAAACACACAATTGCAGTATTCTCTTACTTCCAGTAAACGTTTACTATAGTACAGGCGTTCGTTATGCTAATAATCTTACATGAGTTAGTGAATGAAAGCTGCGTACGTATCTGTGTTTCTGTTGTCTAATTGTAGGATAGAGCAGTGGGGTAAGTTTACCTTCATTGTGTTTACAGCAAAGACTAGGTGGCCTAGACAAACATTCCTGCTGTAGTGTTATAATAAAACTTTTAAGCATACAGTCTGTTCTTCCAGAAGGTATTACACGTGTGACAGTAGATCTTACAACTATGACAGCAGATATTACAGATGTGACAGAAGATATAGCAAGTGTGATAGAAGAGTAATGAACTTGTTGAACTCGAATAAACAGGCTACTCTCCTGTCAATCTACATCCATAGGTACGCTTTTTTTTGCATATCCTTTTTTACAGGACATCGCAGTCAACACCATCATTTCTGCTGCTGTGATCTCTTGGCAATTTTACATTTAGTAGTTTGCCATTGCTTTCTGAACGACCAGCACCGATACCAATGCGAAACCACGCAATGCGGTCTGATGTCAAATCGCACGCAGCTGTGTTTCGAACGCGGGTATACGGGATTACGAACCGCGTCCGTAAGTCCTTCGCCACGGAGATCGGCATAGGTGCGCTGCCCACCTTAAATTACCAAACATAGCCACCATAACGGTAACACCAACGACAGTGTGGTGACAGTGACAGAGTGGTGACAGTGACAGTGTGGTGACAGTGACAGAGTGGTGACAGTGACAGTGATAGTGACAGTGTGGTGGCAGTGACAGTGTGGTGACAGTGACAATGTGGTGGCAGTGACAGTGTGGTGGCAGTGACAGTGTGGTGGCAGTGACAATGTGGTGGCAGTGACAGTGTTGTGACAGTGACAGTGTTGTGACAGTACAGTGACAGTGTAATGACAGTGAGTGTACAGTTTGGTGACAGTGACAGTTTGGTGACAGTGACAGTGTGGTGACAGTGGCAGTGTGGTGACAGTGGCAGTGTGGTGGCTGTGACAGTACAATGACAGTGTAGTGACAGTAGTAGTGTGGTGACAGTGGATTACCTTCCTGATCTTGGCGGCGGAAAAGGCAGGATTGACAACCAGCCGGAGGCGCTTCCATCGTCTGCCGCGGGCGAAGAACATGTGAACATCCTCGTCCTTGTCGGGATCCACCTGGACCGGCCACAGCTGGGGGTATAAACTATAGCTACAGCCGGGGGCCACAGCTGGGGGTATAAACTATATTCTCAGCCAATTGCTACTGCACTCATCCAAACTTGGGCTAGTCACAGATGGGGGTATAAACTAAAGCTACAGCGGGGGGCCACAGCTGGGGGTACAAACTATATCCTCAGCCAATTGCTACTGCACTCTCCAAACTTGGGCTAGTCACAGCTGGGGGTACAAACTATATCCTCAGCCAATTGCTTCTGCACTCATCCAAACTTGGGCTAGTCACAGATGGGCGTATAAACTAAAGCTACAGGCGGGGGGGGGGGGGGGCACAGCTGGGGGTACAAACTATATCCTCAGCCAATTGCTACTGCACTCATCCAAACTTGGGCTAGTCACAGATGGGGGTATAAACTAAAGCTACAGCGGGGGGCCACAGCTGGAGGTACAAACTATAGCTACATCCATTTGCTACTTCAGTCACCCAAACTTGGGCTAGTCACAGATGGGGGTATAAACTATAGCTACAGCGGGGGGGCCACAGCTGGGGCTACAAACTATATCCTCAGCCAATTGCTACTGCACTCATCCAAACTTGGGCTAGTCACAGATGGGGGTATAAACTAAAGCTACTGCGGGGGGCCACAGCTGGGGGTACAAACTATATCCTCAGCCAATTGCTACTGCACTCATCCAAACTTGGGCTAGTCACAGATGGGGGTATAAACTAAAGCTACAGTGGGGGGCCACAGCTGGGGCTACAAACTATATCCTCAGCCAATTGCTACTGCATTCATCCAAACTTGGGCTAGTCACAGATGGGGGTATAAACTAAAGCTACAGCGGGGGGCCACAGCTGGGGCTACAAACTATATCATCAGCCAATTGCTACTGCACTCATCCAAACTTGGGCTAGTCACAGATGGGGGTATAAACTAAAGCTACTGCGGGGGGCCACAGCTGGGGCTACAAACTATATCCTCAGCCAATTGCTACTGCACTCATCCAAACTTGGGCTAGTCAGAGATGGGGATATAAACTAAAGCTACAGCAGGGGGGGGGGCACAGCTGGGGGTACAAACTATAGCTACATCCATTTGCTACTTCAGTCACCCAAACTTGGGTTAGTCACAGATGGGGGTATAAACTAAAGCTACAGCAGGGGGCCACAGCTGGGGGTATAAACTATAGCTACATCCATTTGCTACTTCAGTCACCCAAACTTGGACTGCTTACAGCTGGTGGTACAAACTATATCCTCAGCCAATTGCTACTGCACTCATCCAAACTTGGGCTAGTCACAGATGGGGGTATAAACTATATCTACAGCCGTTTGCTACTTCAGTCACCCAAACTTGGAGTGGTCACAGCTGGTGGGAGGGGGCGGGGGGGGGGGGGGGGGCTGCATGGTCTCGAGGTTTGGTGTCCGCCTCGAGTGCTGGAGGTCCCGGGTTCACGCCCCGGTGAGGACCGGGATTTTTTCACGTGGACTTCTAGTAGTAAAATTTCCCCTGGTCTCTGGGTAGTGAGATCGGACGTCCGTGTGTATTGTTGCGCACGTAAAAACATCCCTTGGCAGTTGGAAATCGAAAAAGAGTAGCCTAACGGCGCTACCTGGGCAAAATTTCTAGTTAAAAAATCTACCCAAAGTATTTCAGGATCCTCGCCGGTGCTACGGAGAACGTGCACCGAGCTGAGTTTCTCCAGATTCAGGTTTGAGTTAGGAGGAGAACGGAGCTCTTATGGGTTACCACCCGTGTGCCGTGATGTTGATCCATCGACTAAACTAAACTAAACAGCTGGGGGAAGAAACTATATCTACAACCATTTGCTACTTCATTCACCCAAACTTGGACTGGCCATAGCTGCGGAGACAAACTATACCTACAATCGTATTTTATTTCAATTACACGAACTTCAATTAGCCACAGCTGCAGGCAGAAACTGTGAATAAAACAATTTTCTATTTTATTTACCTGAAATTACATTGGCCACAGCTGCTGGCAGAAACTATACGGTACAATTATTAGCTATTTCAATGACTTCCGTGTATATAACGTTCTACACATTCTCTCAATACCAGCAACGATGAACATCATATTTCAGCCAAAGTATCATTCATGGTTTTTCACTTTATATGATATAATGACTCCGCAGTGTGCACTTGAGGAGATGCAGCGAAATATGGCAGACAAGAAATCATGCAACAGTTTCTTTATGGCTTCTGCAATCTTTAGCCCGTTCCGTGGCGAAGGTGTTACGGACGCGATTTGGCAGTAGACTGCGTTGCACGTTTTTACGAAATGATATGGGTGCCGGTCGTTCGGAAAGCAATGGCTAACTACTGAACGTAAACTTGCCAAGACATCACAACAGCAAACAATACTGGTGTTGACTGCAACCTCCTGTAAAGGATATGCAATTAACTTCTTTTTTTTTTTAACTTCTGTGTTTTAAGTTCATTAAGAAAACACATTGTTGTGACCTTCTTCCGAAAATCTTATATTACACGTCTTTTTTTTAATATTTTTAATTCGCATATCCTTTACAGGACATCGCTGTCAACAGCAGCATCTTTCAGCTGTCTGTTGATTTCTTGGCAAGATTACGCTCAGTAGTTTGCCATTGCTTTCTGAGCGGCCGGCTCAGTTATCCCGCAAGTCACCAGCGGGGGTAGAACCGCTCCCAGCTCTCGCCCGCTACGAGACTCTGCGTGATAAATGGGATTACGGAGAAAGTGGCGTAACTCCTCGGCCAGAGAGACCGGCATTACACATCTAACATGGTGAAATAATGGACTTAATGTTAAACGGGCCTGCCTGCCCAGTACTGAACTTTAAAAATAAAGTACCTCTCTCTTTCTCTCTGTCTCTCTCTCTCTGAGTACCCATCTTTCTTACCCCACGTCTCCCCCTTCCCGCCTACCCACCCACACACACACACACACACCACACACACACACACACACACACACACACACACACACACACACACACACACCCCACACACTGTCCAGTGACCCTGACCTTCCTGGCGTGAAACTTGTTGAACTGTTTGATGAAGACTTCCTGCAGGACGTTGACGTCTGACGTCACCAGCACCGGCGTGGGACCTTCGTAGTATCTGAAACCACACAGTCACCACGGTCAGGCTCACAGTCATCATCTTCAGCAACAATAACAATAAACACACCACTCAGCCTCAATACCTTTATCATCATCATCATCATCATCATCATCATCATCATCATCATCATCATTATCATCAAACCTGACACCAAAGAGAATCTACACAGCTAAACACAAATCTAGCCCCAGGATTAATATTATTAACACTCACGATCCTGAAAAGAGCTTTCAGTTTCAACAGCAACTTGAAGACGCTTTCACTGATATATCAGAAAATTGTACAGTAAATGAAAAGTGGGGTAAACTTAAGGAAACTCTTTATAAAACTGTTTACGGCACTGTGGATCATAAGAGGCAGGACTGGTTTGCGGCAAACAGCGAGACTCTGCAGCCCTTGATTGATAAGAAGAGGATAGCTCTCTTAAGAAACAAGGAAAGACCAACGCGTAACACTCTGAGTGAACTAAGGCAAGCTAGGAAGGATGTGCAAAAGGCTGCCAGGCAGTGTGCAAATGATTATTGGATCAAGTTATGTGAGTCCATTCAAATCGCAAGTGATAAGGGAAACATCAGAAGCATGTATGAAGGGATAAAGAAAGCCTGTGGTCCAATGACCAAAAGAAGTGCACCATTGAAAACCTTGACTGGAGAAATCATCACTCATAAGAAACAGCAGATGGACAGATGGGTAGAGCACTATTTGGAGCTTTACTCAAGTGAGACCAAACTAGCGGATGACGGCCTCAACGCCTTAGAGGCTCTACCAACTCTTGACCACCTGGACACACTTCCCACAATAAGAGAAGTTAAGTGTGCTATAAATGAACTTGCATCTGGCAAGGCTCCAGGTAAGGATGGGATTCCAATAGAGGTTATCAGGAGTGGGCAAGACACACTCACTCTACAGATCCACCAGCTAATAGAGCTATGCTGGCGAGGAGGACAAGTCCCACAGGATTTCAAAGATTCAAGCATCATAACACTGTACAAGAACAAGGACGACCGGAGCGAATGCAACAACTATAGGGGTATCTCGCTTCTATGTATTGTTGGAAAAGTGTTTGCCAGAATTGTTCTGCGCAGACTTCAATTCTTAGGAGATTTAGTCTACCCCGAATCACAGTGCGGCTTTCGTCAAAATCGGTCTACCATTGATATGATATTCTCATTGCGAAAAATGCAAGAAAAATGCCGTGAACAGAATCAACCACTGTTTATTGCCTTCATCGACCTCACAAAGGCATTTGATTTGGTCAGTCGTGAGGGTCTGTTCAAGGCACTAAAGAAGATTGGCTGCCCACCAACTCTTCTGTCCATTGTGGAATCGTTCCACACAGGCATGAAGGGTATAATCAGGTTTGATGGTGCAACTTCTGAAGAATTTGAAATAAAGAGTGGAGTTAAGCAAGGTTGTGTACTAGCTCCCACCCTCTTTGGAATACACTTTTAACTTCTACTGAAATATGCCTTTCGTGATCAGGATGGTGGTATATACATTCACTCACGCTCAGATGGCGGCCTCTACAATGCTCAGAGATTGAAGACCAAGACCAAAATTAGGAGGGTACTGATCAGAGAGTTGCTTTTTGCAGATGATGCTGCAGTTACGACTCACTCTGAGGAAGAATTGCAATGTCTACTATCTGCATTCTCCAATGCTTGTTCTGAATTCGGTTTAACAATTAGCAAAAAGAAGACACAGATTATGTCACAAGGTGCACATGGGGTACCATCAATCTTTATTGACGACGCCGAACTAGAGATGGTAGACCATTTTACATATCTAGGATCAGTGGTAAATAGCAAATGATCCCTAGATCAGGAAATCAGTATCAGGATTGGTAAGGCAGCAACAAAAATGAACAGGTTAAGAAAAAGAGTCTGGGAGAACAGGAAGCTTACTGCCAAAACAAAAGTCCTTGTCTATCAGGCATGTGTCCTTAGTACTCTTCTTTATGGCAGTGAAACCTGGACAACTTACTAACACCAAGAGAAACGTTTAAACAGCTTTCATATGCGGTGTCTGCGAAGAATACTTGGTATTAAGTGGCAAGACAAAATCACAAATACTGAAGTATTGGAAAGATCAGGTTGTGTGACGGTGTATTCCATGCTCAGTCTTCGTAGACTTAGATGGATAGGACATCTTAGGAGGATGGATGATGGTAGAATACCAAAGGACATCATTTTTGGTGAATTACAGATGGGTAAGAGATCTCATGGTCGGCCTCTACTACGATACAAAGATGTGCGTAAGAGTGTGTCTCTAAACAACGAATCCCTGCTATTTGTGCCGGTGGTTGGGTACACGGAAGCGACATCAACGCACCATATCCACACATTTCCATTCCGACTGTCCTCCACGCTTCCACTTTGACTGTCCTCCATTCTTCCACTCCGACTGTCCTCCACTCTTCCACTTCAAATGTCCTACACTCTTCAACTCCGACTGTCCTTCACTCTTCAACTCCGACTGTCCTTCACTCCGATTGTTCTCTACTCTTCCACTTCGACTGTACCCCACTCTTCCACTCCGATTGTCCTACACTCTTCCACTCTGACTGTCCCCCACTCTTCCACTCTGACTGTCCCCCACTCTTCCACTCTGACTGTCCTCCACACTTCCACTCCGACTGTCCTACACTCTTCAAGTCATACTATCCTCCACTCTTCCACTCCTAATGTCCTCCATGCTTCCACTCCGACTGTCCTTCACTCTTCTACTCCGACTGTCCTCCACGCTTCCACTCCGACTGTTTTCAACCAAATGCAGTGATACAACAATTTCTGGACTATATCGTGGATGTCCACTAAGCCCATAGTCAGCTCTTGTTCCGTAATCCTAGTGCCCACTATCTGTGGAGATTATGACCAGACACCATAGTTAATCTAGAAGCCAGCACAACTCACCCGAACGTTTCTCCGTAGATCTGTCGCCATTCTTGGTGTTTCTTGAATAAAGGCTGCAGGAGAAAGAGCAAACAACACTTAACACAGTATTCGTTCCTACTATTATATTTAGCACAATAATGGTTTCAACGCGCACGCACGCACGCACGCACACACACACACACACACACAATCTGGACATATCTAGCATTTTGTCATTTGCTGTAAAGAGAATAAACATTTACATAATATTAAGTCATTTGGTTAATATATTTTGTAGCTTCTTTTTCGTCTCTCTCTCTCTCTCTCTGTCTGTCTCTCTCTCTCTCTCTCTCTCTCTCTCTCTCTCTCTCTCTCTCTCTCTCTCTCTCTCTCTCTCTCTCTCTCTCTCTCTCTCTCTGTCTCTCTCTCTCGCACCCGCCCGCGCTTGTATTCTATTTGCTTAGATGTTCCGCAGGCTGGAGGAGGTAACTCTTGCGCGTGTAACAGCCTCTCTGATGTCCCCTGCACACTCAGCGACCACACATCTGTGTCTTGTGGACTCTAGCTTAGACAGTACACATATTGATATGTGTGTGTGTTAGGGCATGTCATGGTACACATGCTCTCACGAGTCTGATAATTCAGTTCAGATTATCATCATCGGGCCCCAGACACGCCCTAACAGGTTCAGATTGTCATCATTGTAAATGTTCGTCCACAATGGATGCATGTGAACACACGGTCATTTTAACCAAGCACCATCTGATGTCTCACACGTTCAGTGTCTACCTATCTGCAATCATTTTCTCCTTTGTCTTCATCCAATTCGGGACCTTGTCCCTCCATGCAACACTTTCAGCGGCGACTTGCTCCCAATGTGCATTATCAATGCCTGTATCAATCATGTCCCGCTTACACACATCTTTGTATCGTAGTAGAGGCCGACAGAGACATCTCTTACCCATCTGTAATTCACCAAAAAAGATGTCCTTTTGTATTCTACCAACATCCATCCTCCAAATGTGCCGTAACCATCTAAGTCTACAAAGACTGAGCATGGAACAAACCGTCACACAACCTAATATTTCCAATACTTCAGTATTTGTTATCTTATATATATATGCACACACACACACACACACACACACACATATACACACACACACACACACACGTATACAGTTAGTTGCCTATCCATTACATTATTCTGAGACGAACAGCAGCGTGTATTCGCTATTTGTGGTTTACAAAGCAGTGTTACGTTCAGTAGTTTGCCAATGCTGGTTGAACGAGCCATGCCCCATAACATGGAAATCAAATGCAAGGGAGCTTGTTTCCAGACCGACTGAGGCTGATGTTGAACCCCAGACCCTGTATGTCGGGGAATGGCCTGTTACTGTCCCCACAGCCACAGATGTTGGTATGCACATACATAGGGCTCAATTGTATACGAATACACTATACTAGGATCTCTTGATGCAGCAATATTCTGTACACTGCACTGGGTCATTTGTCATTTCCATGTAGCAATGTTCTGTACAATGTACTAGGGCCTGTTGATGCAGCAGTGTCCTGTACACAATTTACTAAGACATGCTGATGCAGCAATGTTCTATGCGAGTACACTTACCGTGTTTTTGAAAGCTAGCAGGTTACCGAACAGAAAATTAGGCTCTGGTCCAGGAATGCCCATCATTTTGAAAATGTTCATTTGTCGTTTTCTCATTCTGGATAGCAGGAGAACAAGCTTCATTACGTTAATGCTGCTGTCTATCTGTCGTCCGTGCTCCCGTCCATCATCTGTCGTCCGTGCTCCGTCCGTCTCTGTCTATCTGTCGTCCGTCTCTGTCTATCTGTCGTCCGTCTCTGTCTATCTGCCGTCCGTGCTCCGTCCGTCTCTGTCTATCTGTCGTCCGTCTCTGTCTATCTGTCGTCCGTCTCTGTCTACCTGCCGTCCGTGCTCCGTCCGTCTCTGTCTATCTGTCGTCCGTCTCTGTCTATCTGTCGTCCATCTCTGTCTATCTGCCGTCCGTGCTCCGTCCGTCTCTGTCTATCTGTCATCCGTCTCTGTCTATCTGTCGTCCGTCTCTGTCTATCTGCCGTCCGTGCTCCGCCCGTCTCTGACTATCTGTCGTCCGTCTCTGTCTATCTGCCGTCCGTGCTCCGTCCGTCTCTGTCTATCTGTCGTCTGTCTCTGTCTATCTGTCGTCCGTCTCTGTCTATCTGCCGTCCGTGCTCCGCCCGTCTCTGACTATCCATGGTCCGTGCTCCGTCCGTCTCTGTCTATCTGTGTGGTTGGGTGGTGGATGTGTGTGTGTGGGGGACACGCTGATGGATAGGGGATGGGTGGGGGGGGGGGATTTATCTCATAACATGGTAACATGCATTGTTTATGCTTACAACATCCATTTGACAGCATTTCCCTGTTACCAGCCTCGCTCGTCATCAGGCAAACCGACTACAATTTCTGATTGACTTGTATTTCACTTGTATTTTACGTCCTCAAGTCAAAGTGAGAAGCCAACATTTTAGTCCTACTGACCGAAGTTGGGTTTGAACCCGTTACCTCGACATCGGCACACCGGAAGTTAAAGAACGAGTGCTCTTATCCTTTCGGTCATGCTGATCTCTTTACGTCTTGTATTATCTAAAGTCCAGCCCTTCTAGCAACTCACCACCCGCATCCTTCAAGCAACTCACCGCCAGCATCCTTCAAGCAACTCACCACCAGCATCCTTCAAGCAACTCGCCGCCAGCATCCTTCAAGCAACTCACCACCAGCATCCTTCAAGCAACTCACCGCCAGCATCCTTCAAGCAACTCACCACCAGCATCCTTCAAGCAACTCACCACCAGCATCCTTCAAGCAACTCGCCACCAGCATCCTTCAAGCAACTCGCCACCAGCATCCTTCAAGCAACTCACCACCAGCATCCTTCAAGCAACTCACCACCAGCATCCTTCAAGCAACTCACCACCAGCATCCTTCAAGCAACTCACCACCAGCATCCTTCAAGCAACTCACCACCAGCATCCTTCAAGCAACTCACCACCAGCATCCTTCAAGCAACTCACCACCAGCATCCTTCAAGCAACTCACCACCAGCATCCTTCAAGCAACTCACCACAAGCATCCCATATGCTGCCATCTCATGTACCTCTCCACAAGAATGAGAAACCATCTCAAGAAGAAGTTAGCTTTATTATGCGGTTCCATTATTTCAATATTATTATTAACAAGCATATTTATAATTATATTAACGTTAGCGATGCTAGTTTGTGAAATAAATGACCAGAATCCCCTTAGCGAAGTTTCACTTACCTGTAGAAAGCACAAAACAATAGAGCAGAAGTAAATGTTAACATAATCGAGATGAGAAAAGCCATTTCTTTTGAATGCTTTGGGAATTTCTAAAAGGCGTTAATGGTTTGAATGAGATACTCTACGGACAATTTTAAATACTAGCCGTGTCGATACATTATAAAAATCAACCAATCCACGGAAAAATATATGATCACGTGCCTATTGCAACGTGTTCTGCAAATACGTAAATGCCTGCTATTCAAACCACTTTTTAACACTTCAGATACCGCAAAGGTCATCAATGACACGGTGAACCTGAAAGATTTGTGTAATTAGAGATATTCAACTGAATCACCACATTTCCGGATAATCTCTCCCAAGTCCTTGATATCGTTCAAAGGCTGTTTCATAGTCTGATTGTCGGAGAGACTTATCGGATCTTGAATTGTCTCCTACGTCACAATGGGTCTCGACAATTGGCGCAACATTTTCTCTTACCAGATGTTGTCTTCCACAGTTCAGTCTTCTTGTCCTAGGTAGAAGAGTCCTTGATCCACAGAATGTCAATTGTGTCGATGTGTGTATGTGCGTGTGTGTGCGCGCGTGTGGTGTTTAGATGTAAATGTGGTTAAAGCAAGGAGAGATGTACGAGGGGACTGATCTGACGAGTCCGAGACTTCAGTGTCTTAATGGAACTATCTGCACCTGCATCACAGTACATTTGTTGACTGAGAAAGCGTATCTATGGCCTCGTCACGAGGCTATGATGTCGACTCTTTACACAAACACAAACACCTATACTTAGCAACCATGGATGTAACCTCCCTGTTGACAAATGTTCCTCTACAAGAAACAATTATATTGGGACGCATGGAATAGAACCCCAAAAAAAAAACGCCGAGATGAGACATTTCAAATCTAAATCAGAAAAACGACGTTGAAGTGTTATATAGAACCTGTGCTTTTGTATGGAAACGTGGACAATAAGCACCCAAGCTGGAAAGTATCTATTGGCAGTGGAAATGTAGTTTCTGAGAAGATTGCACAGAATACAATGGACAGACAGAAAGACCAATAAGCAAATCCTACAGGAAACAAATGAAAACAGCAAACTGATTAGAGAAATTAGACTCAGACAGTCAATATTGTTTGCGCAAGTTATGAAGGACATAAACCATATAACTTGGTGACAACTGACAAGACTGGGGGGAAATAACAAGGGGAAGACAGAGAAGTAAATATCTGAATGGCTTGGTCACATGGCATATCTGAGACAGAAAACAAAGCTGATCCACGACTCTGGTGATCATTTGAGATGGCGAAACATGCTAGCCCACGCTTATCGGCAGGGCACATGATGATGATAATGATACCTACATTGAAGAGATGGCTGCTGCGATGCCCGGCCAACATCAAATGTAACTCCCTCAAACAATCCTGTCGCCATGTTGATGGTGTGGTAATGTGCAGACCTCCGTGTCCTATTCTGGCGGATATCTTCGTGACACACATCGGAGAAAAATAGATCTTCATAATTTAAAGACAGTTTCCCACTGCCGTTACATCGATGTAATAATGATCGATCGAACGAAAGAACGAACGTACGAACGAACGAACGAACGAACGAATGAACGAATGAAGGAAATTTATTTTCAAAGGGTCACAAATTGGACATGCAGACCCGTCTTACATTCGGCCCTTCCAATCACCCATCTTTCGTTCATCAACAGTGCGTGTCACATTTACATAGGGAAACAACATTGCCACATGAATGTTGTAAACATAAACAATGCATATTGCCATGTTATGAGACAGGCAGGCAGGTAGGCACACATACTCATCCATCATCAGCACTAGCCTACAACAAGCTGAATCCTCCATGCCGCTATGACCCCCGCACATAAGAGCATCTCCCTGGACATCGAACATCAAAATAACCACACTATCATGTTTTGGCGAAGAGATTACGGACGCAGTTCGTAATCCCGCATAACCGCGTTCGAAACACAGCTGTGAGCTATTTGGCAACATACCGCCTTACGTTGCTTTTTTATGAAATGGTATGGGTGCCTATCGCTCAGAAAACAATGGCAAACTACTTAACGTAAACTTGCCCAGGAATCACGAACAACCAAAATATGCTGGATTGACTACTACGTCCTGTAATGCAGTGGTTCTCAACCTTTTATGGCCAATGCACCCTTTCACCATATGTAAGAATGTCATTCCCCCCTTTCCAGCGAACGAAAGAAGAAGAATCCCTCCCCCCTTTTTTTCCTTGAAAATTGTCACCCTCAAATGCGTATTCAAAATAACATACATAAAATACCGAGAATGCTCACATTCTTCCATATTTGAACATAACCTTTACATGCATAGATTAATTTTATAGTGTAGTTTTATAAATTTAATGGCAACTGAATATGCTCATGGATATTACAACTTAAATAAAAGCATTGTTTTATATTCAATATTTTATTAACACGCCAAATTAATCATATTATAATAAACAAACAGTTAAAACGTCAAAGAATTGTCACTTAATACACGACACTAGAACGCCAGAATATTGTGCCTTCATCAAACAAAACTCTCAATAGAAAACCATGATATTGTGCTTGAAGCCATTTTGAGCCTGCCAATCTGTGGTCTTACCCCCCCCCCCCCCCCGGAACACTAACAACCCCCCCCCCCCCGAAACGCTAACAACCCCCCCCCCTAATGGGGGGGGGGGGATTTCTCACTGGTTGAGAACCACTGGTGTAAAATATATCATGCAAGTAACAATCGGGCGTATAGAGAAAGGCACCATTCAAAGTTCAGTGTGCCGCGAAGAAATCAGGTTATGCCGGTATCGCCTACATTTCTAAAGCTTTGCACCGTCCAGTACAAACGTGGCCTAGTACGAAACCTAATCAATTGTGCCAGGAGGATGTGTACAGGATACACCTGCAGAAGAATTTGAAGCCTTGAAGACACTTTCCATCTAATTGGATTCAAAACATTATCACAGTCACCCACCCAAACCGCCATACAGCCAAACATAGATCCCCAGATATATGTATTCATACATATGCAAACATGTATAAACACCCAGACAGAAACAGCCAGACACAAACAGCTACACACAAACACCCACACACATATACCACTGGAGTTTGAGCACACAAGAAATGGCGTTATCAGAGAAAACAGTGTTTTGATCGAATCACAACAGAACTGACAAACTGGCAAGTCCGGGCTCGATCTCGCCGTGACGTGAACTGATTCAGGTCAAGCTGATTATCATGTCATCTTCTTATTGTTCTTCAACTTGATTAAAGTCATTGTTTCAAAGAAAAATCTAGTAATGGTCAGGTACAGGCAGACCTGCCCTATTAGTGTCATTAAACATACTTGATGTTCCATATTTGCTTTACGACAAATTAGTTGAGAAAAAACAATAGCGCATAAACAGCAAATTAATCTCGTTTTTATAGATCAAATAGACCACTAGAAAGCTTTCGACAGAGTTAAGCAGAGATATACGCTGGTGATCAGTCGAAAACTACAGAATAAAATGGCGACTACTGGACTGTGTAAGAGTCATCTACAGAGAGGGCAAAAGTGCGGCTAGAACAAGACCTGGACTCACACAAAATAACAAATGGAGTTAGACAAGGATGCTTCCTGTCATCACTTCTTTTTTTATTATATGTATGGATACAAAAGTTAGTTGCATATCCTTTTCAAGGCGGTGCATTCAACACCAGCATGTTTCGCTGTTGTGATCTCTTGGCAAGTTTACGTTCATTAGTTTGCCATTGCTTTCTGAACGACCGGCACCCAGACCGTTTCGTAAAAAACCAACTCAAGGCAGTCTGCTGCCAAATCGCCCGCAGCTGTGTTTCGAAAGAGGGTATGCGGTATTACGAACTGCATCAGTCATCCCTTCGCTACGGAACCTGCATATATATGGATTTTTTTCCCCGCATATCCTTTACATGACATTGCAGTCAACACCAGCATTTTTCAACTGCTGTTGATGTCTTGGCAAGTTTTTACGTTCAGTAAATTGCCATTGTCGGTCTCTCTGGCCGAGGGGTTACACCACTTTCTCCGTAATCCCGTTTATCACGCAGAGTCTCGCAGCGGGCGAGAACTGGGAGCAGTTCGTCCCCCGCTGGTGACTTGCGGGATACTGAGCCGGCCGCTCAGAAAGCAATGACAAACTACTGAGCGTAATCTTGCCAAGAAATCAACAGACAGCTGAAAGATGCTGCTGTTGACAGCGATGTCCTGTAAAAGGATATGCGAATTTAAAAAAAAAGTTTGCCATTGCTTTCTGAACGACCGGCTCACATACCTCCGTAAGTAACCAACGCGACGCGATCCGCTGCCGAATTTTGCGCAGTTGTGTTTCTTATATATATATATATATATATATATATGGATAGCATCACCAAAATAGACAACAATCAAACAGATGATGAGCAAGTAACAATATTAGACGAAGTGCTCTTGCCAGGTGGCCAATGTCTACTGCATAGCAGTAGTGAACAACTGCAGGAACACAAAAATTTACCCTAGAAAATGTCCACAAAATATAACATAACACGAATTCATGTGTCTTGGGAGCATCTTTACATCAGATGGCAAATTAGATAGAGAGATGGAGACAAGAGCTAAACAAACCAATAATGTTACATACCAACTTACACCCATCCTGAAACATCCGGCATCCAGTTGTCCCCGTTGAAATTAAGAAGAGCATTATAAATGCAATTTTTGTACCAACGTTGTGCTAGTAATGCAATTCATGGGCACTATCTAAGGAACAAGAAAGAAAACTCACTACTTGTGAAATGAGATGACCGACAAGAGGCAGGGAAAGACTACGAAAAACATGGATCGATGGAGTCACCAACACCTTACCAAACCCACATCTCAGCATACCAAGCGACCCAGCGAGCCCTAGTTCAGAAACCAATAATCAAACAAGCCTGCGGCCCTGGCGGCATAGGGCAGTGAAGGACAACAGAAGAAAGAAGAAGATGAAATATTACTACGAGATAAAAGACAGTTACTAGAAAACATCATTGTCATGTAGAATATGTCCCACTCGAGCCACAGTGCAGAAAGAACACAAGAAGGTATATCAGATAGTTCACAATCAATACAGGAGTGCGACAGGAATGTGTTCTGTCTGCCCGCTGTTTCATATCTACATAGACAGATTATCCAAAGAAGCAAGCCTTGGCACAACCGATTCAGAAAATTTCGAACTACAATAAGAATAAATACAGGGTATTTGAAATATTTAAAAAAAAAACAGTAAAGATATTATTGGAGGAAGGTGCTATAATGAAGAAGTGGAATGAGTATATAAGAGAATGATATGATGTAGAAAGGGAAGAATTAACAGACGAAAGTAATTTAGAAGCCCACCTATTCTAAAAGAAGAAGTCGCTAACGCTGTCAAACATATGAAGGAAGGAAAAACAGCTGGGCCAGATGGAATCACAATATAATAATTGTAAGTACTGGGGGAATTTGGAGTATATATATATCACAGTCACCCACCCAAACCGCCATACAGCCAAACATAGATCCCCAGATATATGTATTCATACATATGCAAACATGTATAAACACCCAGACAGAAACAGCCAGACACAAACAGTTAATATATATATTAACCAAAATGTTGAATGATATTTACAGCAGTGGATATTTACCCAGTGATATGCTGAAATATGTATTTATAGCTACACCAAAAAGACCTGGAGCAAATGAATGCAACGATTTTCGTACAATTAACCATAAATCATGTCACCAAGCTTCTACAAGAATTATAATGAGAAGAACAAGAAAAAAAAAATGGAAATTGGTGAAGAATAGGATAGATGTGTGGAAGGAAAGCGTACAAACAAAGCAATATATACATTACAAACAGGAATAGAAAGATCAGTAGAGATACAGAGAGACATATATTTGTGCTTCATAGATTATACTATGGCATTTGATAAAGTAAAACATGATGTATTTATTAAAATGTTGAAAGATATCAACATTGATGGGAACAATCTCAGAATAATAAAGAATAATTTCTGAAACCAAGTAAGCAGCAATTTAATTTGAGATATAAAGAGGACAACAGTGAACAGATAAAGCTAGGAGTACGGCAGGGATGTATCTTGTCACCGGATCTCTTCTCCCTCTATAGCGAAGTAGAATTGAACTGAGTGGAGTTGAGCTAAGACCCGACATCACTACACTCAGGACATTCTCATACGCGCTCCGTCCCCTCGTTCAACAGCCAGCGAAGAGTCATACTACTAATCTTTCCCACCGCTATCTCAGTTTTGAACCCCTGCCGATCCCCTGCAATATCATTATTTCCACGTACGGGTTCTTAATCCGTTCCCCGCCATCTCCACTAGTCTGACAGACGCTCGATCACCTTTCCCCTTGTCCATAGGTAATCTACCACCAAGAGATGCATTCCATGCCAGCCTATCAGATGTTCATTTCCCCGCACCCCCTCATGGCCAGGGCAAAAAATCAACACGAATCTCACAATCTGTGTGCCAAGTAGCAGCGCAGATGAAATGACGCAAAATAGAGTTAGTGAGAAATCGCGAACCAACTTGTACGAGAAACTAGGAGGCTGACGTAAAAAGGAGAAAACGTCAGAGAAATTGTCAACAACAACAAACAGTTAGATCTTAGAGGTTGACGAGCGAGGCAGCATGATTCGATTCTCTGGAACGAGATATATTATATACTGGCAGGATACTATTATGATGGCCAATAACTATTGGAAAGGAGCACGAGAATATTAATGCATGATGGATATCAGCCCGAAAATCATGGACAGATGTGCCCAGATCAGAATGAGACTTAGAAAGCCAGAGCAAGGTGACTCATAGCCAGACTAGTGAAGGACAGAAGGACTGTGACAGAGTCGTTGCAAGCATCTAACATATTCAACTATATATTGTTCATATTTGATATTTTTATACCGTCCCGCCTGGCCATAACAGGCACGGTATCAACGAATTGTAAATTGTCATTGATGTTATTGAATGTGCAACAAACTCGACTCAGGCAAATAAAGAGTGCCTTAGAATGACACCGACCTTCGAGTCATTCATCAATGTTGGCATTATGGTTCTGTATTCTGCTGGATTGCTGCAGCCCTGGACCTTTGAGCATTGTTTGTTGATCTTTCATTGTTTAACGCAAATCGCATTCTAGCACTGTGACCTCTGAAGCGAGGATAACGTTCCTTTCTCCACCTCACTTAGCATACTCCTTGAGCCCGTAATGAATGCAATGTGTGTTGCAGTGGTGTCCCCTAACCAAAGGAATGCCGCTGTTACTGCTTCCAGCTCCATTCTCATGCTGGAGGTCATAGTCTCATATGTCAGACTCTCCTTTTTCAAGAATCGTCCATTAGCCTTCGCGATGAAACCCAAATCACTACGTCTGTTTCTCACCACTGACCCATCGGTGTAGATCACTAAGTCATCTTGATGTGTGTTACTCTGGATCAGTTGTTGCAATTCATTCTCTGTGCGGCCTGCTGAGCATTCTCTGCACTAACGACCCAGTGTTACTATGATATTGTCCCAGTCCGCCATGCTTTCCGGTACTTTAACCCACTCTTTTTCTTGTTTGATGGTCTCTAGATCCCATACCTGGCGTATAGATATTTCTACCTGCGCCATCTAGGACCTGCCTCGTCTCAGTCTATGAACATTGAACAAATCCATGGCTGTACACGGGGGGGGGGGGGGGGGGGGTGTGTGTGACCCCTATCTGCAGCAACTCTCAGATACCATTTGGCTTGAAGGACCCTATGCTGTCCGCCATTGCTGGTAGCGCCAGGATATGCCTCATGCATATACTTGGTGTGTCTTTTGTGAACCCCAGGATCACCCACATGGCCGCATTCTGTATGCGCTCCAACCTTTCAAGCTGGCTCTTTGATACTGTCAGCAGCCCCAAACCATATTCAATGACATAATTTATTAACTGATGAAAGCGCCTGTAAAGCACCATCTGCTCTACCATTGTTGCTACCATCGCCCTCAATGCATTAAGTCCCTTATCAGCCTTCACCACCAAAGCCTCCACATGATCTCTAAAGCACATAAGCCTGTCAAAGGTGAGTCCCAAGTACTTCAATATACTCTCTCTACTAAGAGGACATCCATTCAATATAATACATGTGTCAAAGACTTAGGAGAGAGCTCAAAGCTAAGGAGAGCTAAAATAGAGCTTAGGAAGAGGACAAGTAACATAACAGGATAGGAGACCAGACAGAAGAGACACAAACGCTATAAATAGCTATAACGGGACACACTTGTGTCAACAAAGGAGGGCAACAAGTACAAGGTGAGCTGGGGTTACCCAAGAGACTGGGAAACCCACTTCACGAGAAGGACCAAGTAATTCTGGTCAACACAACCCAGTGCCCAGCACGTAAACTAACGAACGCACGCTGAGCTAATTGCTCGTGGCTGAGCACGCCACGTACAGCGGGTTCAGACAGAGACTGGACGGCGTAGGGATCAGACGTGTATCCGCTGGGGATACTTTGTTGTTGTTAAGGACAGTATAATAATTAGGACTTCAGCTTAGCTTCAGTAGTTATAATGTTAATATCATCTCCTCATTCCATCGTATCTTCATAACATACTATGATGTTTAATACCGATGTGGTATTCCGCTCGTGGAGCTATTGTACGATCAGCTCCGAATAAAATGTATCCTTTTGCAAACAATACGAGTTGTCACTTTCGTGTAGTGAAAAAGAAGGGAATCCTTGTATGCCTGTCGCAAGTGAGTTGCTGACAGGCAGGATACTATTTGGTGTCAGAATCGTGGGCCTTGAACCACCGCCAAATACCATTTTGTGTCAGAACCGTGGGCTTTAAGGTAACTAACCCATTTTTCTTAAATTGAATTAATTAGTTAGATTATTTCCCTTAGATAAATTTAGAACAGTGCACCAACTTATAATATTTTAGTTAAAGTAGTCATTACCATAGGATTGGTAACGAGCAATCCTTTCAATCATGTATATTTTTGTATAGATATGACAAGTGCACAAAAACAGCACAGTCATGTGGCTTAAATACCCATTTAAATTCAGCCAACCATTTTATGTACATATTTTTGGTTCATCCATGCATTATTTCATGAACCATATTCTAATGACGACCCAATATTTTAAAACCACTTTTGAATGAAAGGTGAACGAAAGAGGTGTGAATGATAGAGAGAGAATAACGAAAGATGTGTGAATGATAGAGAGAGATATTGCGGTATTTTTTCACCGCACAACACGACTTGTTGTAACTTGTCTGTGTCAATCTGTGTAATCAATGTGTTGTCATTTTTTATAAGTGTGCAGTCGCCATACTTTAGTGAGTAATATAGGGAACATATTTTGAGCATCTTAAAACGGCACTGTAAACATAAATTAGCATAACACACTCATTTGTGGCTACAATAAACCGCTTTACGGCGCTCGAAAGAATACATACACGTAAATTAGAAACGCATACACATGTTGGTAAGTTAAATATACTTTAGTTTAATAGAGAACACACAAACAACCAGAAAAACAAACATATAAACTTGCATACATCATTACTTTAAAGAACCATAACTACTCCAACAGGGGACACAATAATATCTCTCAAACCTTAGTGTAACACTTAAATATTCCTTCACAAGCGGAAGCTAAAAGGTGAAGAGTTGCACATATAGCATGTATACTAGCTGGGGCAATTATTATATGGGAGCATGAACATTTAGTGTCCATGTTTTGCACTCATAATAGAGGCAAGTTGTATGGGATTGTTAATTTTGGACAATCTGAGGACAGGCCTTATGGCATTGGATCCGGACCTCACAATTCTCAGAAATATAATGACAGTTTATAGCCAACTGTACTAGTGTGATGAGCTACTCAGTTAGCCAAGTGAAGTGATACAACAGTGTGACGAAGGAAAGGAGAGATCTTGTCCTATCCCCAGAAGAGAAGTAGAGAACTCACGAAGTCTTTGACAAAATTAGACAGCCAATTTTTGGTAAGATTACTTGTGTTAACCCCACAACTTAAAAGTTTGTAACACAACAGGGGAGGAAGGAGAGCCTGTCAAAAGAAGGGAATCCTTGTATGCCTGTCGTAAGTGAGTTGCTGACAACATGGGACATCTGTCTTCACGATCCGGCTATACAGGGAGTACCACACAACCGATGCCTTGTCTGGGTTTATAACGCCCCCTGCGTACCTACACCATTCCGTCACCATGTTTACTGCCGTCTGTAAATATACAACCAAACGGTATATGTCTCTTCCCTGTCTGTACACCAGCACATCATCTGCAAATGTCAAGATTCTACCAATTTCTGGTGTGTCAATAGCTGCGACTTTGCTGTTGTATACATTAAAGAGCACTGGGGACATGGGAGATCCTGTGGCAGCCCAGGTGTAATGGTACAGGAGTCAGAAGTCCAGGAACGCATGCACAATGCAATTTGACGCCTATAAAGGAACGCCGGAATCAATTGGACATTTCATACAGCGAAGTAATAATGAGAGAGATCAAAGGGAAGCCAGGAATACTTATCGGAGGATATAATATAAACAATATATGCTATGCAGGTGACACAGTCTTGGTGGATAATGGAAAAGATCTACAACAATTTTTGGACATTGTAATAACAGAGAGCGCAAAGAAAGGACTCTCCTTGACTATCAAGAAACCAGTAACAGTGATGATATCAAAGAAAAAGGCGACACCAAAATGTGAAATGGAAATAGAAGGGAAAATTCTTAACCAAGTGGGTAATATTAAATACCTAGGAGAATGTATAACATCTGGTCATGTGATGAGAAGAGAGGCATTGGAGAACATCGTGACAACTGGAAAGATCGAGGGGAAGAGATGCAGAGGCCAGACCAAGAGAAATGATGCTGGACGGATTGAGACGGTGGCATGGAGGAATATCATCAGCAGAGTTGATCCAGTACACCAAAGACCGAGATCTGTGGAGAGACATGAACGCCTACGCCAGCCGGCACGGCACTTGATGATGATGATGTATAACATCAGATGGAAGATGTACAACAGAGATTAAGAGCAGAATATGGCAAGCAAAAGCTGCATTTCAGAAAATGAAGAGTATCTTATGTAATAAGTCACTATCATTGAATGTAAGAGAGTGCCGAAGTGCTATATAGAACCAGTTTTGCTGTATGGCAGTGAATCTTGGATTGCAAATTAACAAATTAGGAAGAACGTGGAAGCAACAGAGATGTGGTTCCTGAGACGAATGTTGCGAATTCTTTGGACTGCCAGAGTAACTAACAGCGATTGCCTGGAAAAGGCTAGAGCTAGTCTGACTTACTCTACCCTTTGTCTGTCAACGCTCTAGCAACTGTGTGCCGACACACATGCTGTCATCTATACAGATCTATCTATTACAAGGAGGGGTTGGGGGTCTTTAGTGAAATAACACGTAGTGATGGGCATTTGTAGTGGAAAAGACAGCAGAACTCACCCTAGCCATAGGCACATTACCAGTCATATCTCTACCGAAATCTTGACCCTGTCACCCTAAAATGACAACTCAACGCTGAAGGTATACAAGGTAGATTACAGTTTATGGTTAGGTCATTCATTCATTCAGTAGCATGTCCTTTGCAGAACCTGGCGCCCATAACAACCTTCCGGAAAACCTCTCGATCAGAAGCAAGATGTCCCGCGTCTGATACACCCATCTGGAGATCATCCGCCACATCCTGCACCCATCTTCTCTTTGGCCTTCCTCTTCCTCTCTTCCCAGGCATTTACAACTCCTTTATTGTTCTCTCCAAACTCTCGTGACGTTTCAAGTGACCAAAATATTTCAATTGTTTTTGTTTTATCGTATTTAATAGCCAACCTTCTTCAGTATTTAGCTCTTGAAGTATGGATGCATTTGTTCTCTTCTTTATGCAAGATATTCTTAGAACCCGTCTATAACATTTATATTCAAAGGCATTTATGCGCTGTTCAACTTTTTTTAGTAAGTGTCCTGGTCTCACAGGCATATGTTGCAATGGGAAAGATGCATGCTCTTAAAAATCTAATCTTTGTAGTTTTATCTGCCCCACTCCATAATTTACACAGTTGTTTTAGTCTGTGAAGAGCAATAGATATTCGTCTTGTAATTTCTTTCATTGTGTCACCATTGTTGGTAATCAATGACCCAAAATATTCGAAATTTTCCACCACCTCGACTTTTTCATCATTAACATATTTTGGTTTGGTTAGGCAAGAACATACGCAGAGACATACTTTCGTGATGACCGATTCACATTTTGTCAGACATTCAACCGTCAATGTTTCTGCAGTGTATTTTGATGTACACTTCGATCTGTCCTGTATAAGAGAGTGTCAACTCAGGTGAGTGCTTGTCTTAAGTGTCCACAACCAGGCACGGGCCCCACGGGCTGGCGGTCAAGGACACCAGCCACGTAAACAAAGAGCGACAACTCTCAGGCCAGGAGCGGGCAGACGAGAGCCGCCGTCCCAGGCACAGACAGACCAGCTTCTTCTTGTTGTGTGCATTCCGTGAACAGCTGAACATCGTCTCTGGCTGTTGTTGCTGTCTGTATGCTCGATAACAAGACATGCTGGACTTCGCAATATTCGCCGTGACTTTCCTGACAGTGCTTCTGGTTGCAATCATATGGCTGTACCCGGTAAGTGGCAGAAAATAGAAATGGACACACAACACAACACAACTGTTAGTAGTAATAGTAATAATAGTATACTAGTAGTATAGTAGTAATAGTAGTGTTTCGGCTACACTACCTCAGTCCAACACTACACTACCTAGTGTCGACTGTCGTGACTAGACTAGGTCTAGAGAAGAGACAGCAAAGGAAGTAAAATTAGCCCCGTCCACTTGGAATGTTCCTGTCACACTACGACGGTGTTGTTTCCTGCATTAACTGGACTGTCTTACAGTTTCATTTAGTCTTAGACTCTTAGACCGATACACCATCATACAGTCATACAGAGGCCTCCCCATAGACTTTGATAGACTTTTACTTGTGTTCCTGAGAGATATGATGTGGTGGGACCGAGTTTTACACAGATGAACATGACCATCATGCTAGCAGGTCATTTGTTGAACATCGCTTCCATGTCACCATCCCCCGGAAAGACCATTGTCCCTTGCCAGGCTCATGTATTTTTATGCTCTGTGTGTCTGTTATTGTTTTGTCTACCCCTACCTTCCATTGTTTATTCTAACAACTGAGAGGTTTAATTTGGCCACATCATTTGTTTCTGATATATAATTAATATTGTAATGCTGTTTATGAACCAGTGTTTATCCATGTTCACATCTTGTAGAGTGTCACTATTGTTCTTCTTGATCCATGGAATTCTAAGAATTTGTAACATTTCAGTGTAAAAGTCCTGATATTCTCACTTAGTGATTGTCACATGGACCATGGTGCACATCAGTTCGTTAGCACAGGAGAGATGCATGTTCTTAGGTTCTTGGTTTGAATGATCGTGCCACACTCTATACCTGGAGATGTACATCAACATTAAATATATGTACAGATAAGAAATGTGGGGGTTTGCATCTAGCGAAAACTTTTCTCCAATCACTTGTACAAATGAACCGAATGTCGAAAAATTGTCGGACATTTTAAACATAGTGCTGCAAACACAACCGAGCTGCCAAATTGTACTGAGTCACCATTGTGTAAGCTGCAACAAGATGTACCAACAAGATGGAACAGTATGTTTATTATGCTACAGAGTCTTCTACAGGTCAGAGAAGCATTAACTGTCTACATGTCAGATGAAAAGAAGCAATACACAGGTTCAAAACTGTCAGATTCAGATTGGGAGAAGATTTCGAAATATGTCAAAGTTTTGGACTTATTTTGTCAGACCACAGTCCTGCTTGGCGGTCAAAATTATGTTTCATGTAGCTGTGTATTGCCACTGCTATCATCGTTGACAAAGCATATGACTGTACACGATGATGATCCGGGCTACATAGCTAAATTTAAGGCAGCATCTATTAATGACTTCAGTGAATGTGTAGCTAATATGACAAGTATTGAAATACTACAGATTGCAACAGCACTTGATCCAAGTGTTTGTCAAAAGATGCAAGAGAACGTATTTGGTCACGTATTGAACAACAAATAGCAGTTAATGTTCATGATGAGCAGATGGAGACTGCTGCAACGAATGATACTGACATTGACAATGAAACTATATGTGAACCAAATGAAGAAAGTATTAAGCTAATTGAGTCTGAAATGGAGAAGAAAGTTGCTGAATTGGTTGACCCTTTACAATGGTGGAAACTTAATGGCATCGATATCCAAAATTGGCATTCCTTGCCAAGACCATTCTGTGCATACCGGCTACCTCAGTTCCATGTGAACGATTGTTCAGCTCTGCTGGTTATATTGTTAATAAGACGCGCTCGTCACTTGAACCAAATACTATCAACATACTCAACTGTTTGCATAGTTGGTTATTAGATGACATATGAACAAGACAATCCAGTGTTATTTCAATTTTTAACAAACACGACTATAATGTTAGTTATGTGACTATAAATGTTTTGATTTAATCAAAATTAACGATGAATTAATCATAAAATTTTCAAAAGTTAACTAGTAAATTTAAATTAATTGGTCGCAGCCCTAATATATATATGTGTGTGTGTGTGTGTGTGTGTGTGTGTGTGTGTGTGTGTGGTGGGTGGGTGGGTGGGTGGGTGGGGGGGTTTGGTCATCCCTATGTTTACATGTGCTTCGTGGAGAGTGGCATGCTTCAATTACAAAAATCAAAGATAAGTAGCATCCATGTTCCCCCAAGGCATGCTGGTGTGTTGGGAAATGAGCAGGCGGATCTGCACCACTTCATTGAGTATTAGTGCACGATAAGGCAGATGTGGTTCATCATCATCATGTGCCATTCCTATCATCATCATCATCATGTGCCATGCCAGTAAGCATGAGCGGTCATGTTTTGCCATCTCACTCGATCACCAAAGTCGTGGATCAGCCCAGTGTTGTTGACTCGACCATACAATGCAGCTAAGCCATCCAAGTATTTACTTCTCTGTCCTCCACTTGTTCTCTTCCCCTCAATCTTGCTAGTTGTCACCAAGTTCTCCAATTTATTTCTTCTCATAATGTGACCAAAAAATTGTGACGGTCTTCGTCTAATTTCTCTAATCAGTTTACGGTTTTCATTTGTTTCTTGTAGGACTTTGATCATTGGTTTTTCTGTCTGTCCATGGTATTCTTTGCATTCTTCTCTGAAACCACATTTCCACAGCTGTTAGATTTTTTTCAGCTTTCTGCTCATTGTCCACGCTTCACATCCATACAAAAGCACTGGTTCTATGTCGCACCTCAATTCTTTTGCTCTCGTTGCAAATGACTTTTTATTGGTCAGTATGTTTTTCATCTTGCAAAAGACTGCCTTCGCCATGGCGATTCTTGTTCTAATTTCTTCAAGGCATCTCCCATCAGATGTTATAACTGTTCCGAGATAATTGTACCGATTCACTTGTTTAAGAATATTCCCATTTACTTGTATATTACATGTGGTATTTCCTTCTTCTTAGTGACGACCACAATCTGTGTCTTCTTACAATTTAATTCTAAGCCAAGTTGTTCACTGTGTGCAACAACCGCATCTACTAAATGTTGCAAATTCTGCTCATTGTCAGCAATCAATACTGTATCATGCGCATTTCTAATGTTATTGATATGTCCACCAATGATGATTCATTTAATTTTGTCAACATTTTTGAAAATACTTTCACTGTATAGGGAAAAAAAGATCTGAAGACATTACACATCCCTGTCTCACACCTCTCTTAATAGGCTGATATTGACCTACTTCATTATCAATCATTATGGCAGCTTGTTGTTTCCAATATATGTTTTTTTATGAGTCTAAGGTCTTTCCCATCAATTTGCAGATATGCAAGCATCTCCATCATGTTGACATGTCTTACATTATCGAAAGCCTTTGTGTAGTCATTAAAGCAAAGATATAAGTTCTTGTTTACTTCTATAGAACATTCAATTAATGTTCTCAGTATATACACAGCATTTACTTTACCTTTGCCTTCTACAAACCCACATTGTTCTCCTCCTATTTCGGGTTGTATATTCTTCCTAGCTCTTTGCATGATAGCAACATCTTTGTGATGTGGCTCATTATACTAATTGTTCAATGTGGTTAGTACCCTCTGGAATCGTGTGTAAATTATGGAAGGACAGATACACCATCACTACCTTGGGGGAATAGTTCAGCGGGCATGACCAGATGATCTGGCCGAAACCCAGCGCTGTGGGAGAGGTTGCAACTGATACCATTAGTTTTGGAACTCTTCGCTGGTTGTTGAAGATAAGAGTGCATATACTACGATTTCGGTCCTTGACTATATATATATATATATATATATATATATCGGATAGCTGTATGGTGATCATGATCTGTAGTTATCATTATAGGCATCTCAGACAGACCCACAGATGCAATGTCTCCCTCAAGTCATGTTATTCTGTCTGATCCAGAGATTCCACTCTTATGTTTCTGTCCTTTCTGTAACTGCATCCAGGTTTTTGTCCATAGTCGGGTCTTCAGACTCAGTATTGTCCAGAGTGTGTGTTCCAACTACTGGAACTCTTGAAGCCAACGGAATGTTAACTGAGGTTTGCTACAGTCAGCAATGCACACTGAGATGCACCTTGTGGAATGTTGGCTACATTCAGGCAAGGCACGAGACGTATGCGAGGCTTACATAAGTGCAATATAACAATGGTCATGGCTGTCTACCTTCACATCGTGGGAAGACATCAGTATTCATGGCTATATTACCAGTAACATGGATTCTTCTTTTTATGGGCTGAAATGTTATGACTTTCTACAGCTGTTATAATAGAAATTGTGATGGGGCTATTAATTGATATAACGGCTAAACGTTCATGGGCAGATTCATTCTGAGGGTGGTCTGTACTGTGCAATTGAATATTACAAATTCAAGTTTATGAAGCTTTATGTATTAACAATTAAATTGTATTGGACTGTTATCATTATAAAGGTATAAAACGATATTGTAGTCTTGCAAGAAACACAGCTCACCGACGGAACAGTCAATGTTGCGGGATTTCAGGGTTTCCTTAACAGGCGGCACCTCGGACAGGCCATTCTGGTCCGCGACAACATACTAGTGTCTGAGATCGATATGTCCGCCTGGAACAGCGATGCCCTGCAAGTGCAGGCATTAAGAATAATGACACCAGTGCAGCTTGTAATCGTTAACATCTATGCGCGAAATGGGAAGGTCGACGTGCGACAATGGCAGAGTTTGTTCGATATGGATGAAAGGCATATCATCTACTGCGGGGACTTCAATGCCAGAGGCAGTCAATGGGGGAATTGCATCACCAATAGACAGGGAGAAGATTTGGAGGACGCCCTGGCATCTGCTGCCCTAATCTGTCTGAATGATGGGAAGGTCACTAGAATGGCCACTCGACCAGGCGACTCTGACAGCATCATTGACTTGGCTCTGGTGTCGCCCACCATCGCACCAAGGTGCCGGTGGGGCACACTGGGATACAACGATAGTGACCACTACCCTTGTGTCATCCTGATCAAGAAAGACGGGGCCATGAGTCAAAGAAACAAGACCAATGCCTTCCCGTACGACACCACTGGTCAAGACGCCATAAGCAAGATCAGAAGAAGGAAACTAACTTCCTCCCGTAGGAGACAAGAAAGATGGCTGCAGCCACCATGGTGGAATGGAGAGGTCGAGAAGGTGTGGCTGGGAAAGAGGCAGGCTGTCAAAGACTGGCAAAAGGCCAGAAAGGCTAACATGCCACAGGTTGAGTTGGCGAACCTGAAGACTGAGGTCGTTAGGACGACGACTTTATTCAAATCCTGCGCCAAACAGGCCAAGGCCGACAAATGGGACGAGTTCTACAGGAAGGTGTGCTCCGAGCAATCTCTTACGACATTCTGGCGCCTCCACAAGAGCATGAACGGTGCTGCACAACGTAGGGGTATTCCAGACTTTCAAGGCACAGACCTCGCATGGAAAAAGTCGGATGCGGATAAAGGTAAGGCCCTTCTTGCACGCTACATAGAACAGACTGACCAGAAAGACGAGCCCGCCAGACAGAGGACCACAACAACACTCTCTCAGTTGTGCGAGGGGGTCGGGACAGACGAAGAATGGACAATCACAGTTGACATATTGCGTGCGATGCTCAAGAAATCACCTAACACCGCCCCAGGCCCAGACGGCATCCGATATGGTGACCTAATGGTGATATCAGATGATGACATGGAAGAACTGGCCAGAGAATTCAACACCAGTATCCAGAGGGGTCAGGTTAAAGAAGAATGGCTACACAGCTACTTGCTGCCGCTGCCAAAACCGAACAAAGATAAGCGGCTACAGAATCATTACGATGCAGAATACTGTTGGCAAGCTACTGGAGAAAATTGTAGCACACAGACTTGCTTGGGACTTGGAACAGCTCGGCTGCTTCCCGCCCACACTTGGAGGATACAGACGCAACAAAGAGTCATGGCTGAATGCGGCGGTCTTTGCTCAGGATGTTTACGAAGGATTTCAGGTCAGAGAAGAGACATGTGCGGCCGCCATAGACTTAGAGGACGCATATAACAGAGTATCTTTCGAGCACTTGATGCAAACCCTCCTCAGACTGAAAGTGCACCCTCACCTTGTACGATGGATAGCTGCAGTTCTACTCCAAAGGAAGGTGGTGCTAAGATGCGGGAGTTGGTCTTCTGAGCCGATAACGATATGTCCAGGATTGCCGCAGGGTTCACCACTGTCACCAGTACTATTCAACGTGTATACGGTGCCGATCACTGAACAACAATTGGATGGGAGGGGTAGGACTCTATCATTCGTTGACGACATCCTCGTGTATCGACAGGGTCGAGATAGACAGGCGGTTGCCAACTATATGCAGGGCGAACTAGATCGAATTTCCTCATGGTGTGCTGATGCCGATGCCCTTGTCAACCCTGCAAAGGCAACGGTTACATGGTTCTCACTAAACAACCATATTGTGAAAACAGACCTGCCGGCAGTAAGAATGGATGGGAGCATTCTGAGTAGAACCCAGTCAATGACATATCTTGGCGTGAGGCTTGATCGTAGCCTGTCCTTCAGAGATCATGTCGATTATGTCATAACGAAGGCTCGAAAAGGTTTGGCAGCAATGAGAGTCATGGCGACTGCCAATATCGAGCAAAGACTGCTATTACTTCTGTTCCAAGGACTTGTGCTTTCACGCATCGAGTATGCCCTGGCCATCCTCACTGTCAGCCCTACACAGATTGGAAGACTTGAAAAGGTACAAAACGAAGCCATGCGCATCATTTTGGGCTGCACGAGAGACACCAGCTGTGTAGCAATGAGATACCTCCTTGACTTCCCGACAATGGAACACAGGATCAAGATCTGGAGAGCTCGTGCATACTTAAAAATAAGTGCAGATGAGCAGCACCCTCTGCATGACGCTGTATTCAGAGAAAAGGGTGACAGGCTAAAGAGGGGCAAATCATGGATGGGTCGGGCGGAAGATGTCGTCGGACAGGTCTGCAGTCTTACCAGTATCAACCCCGGCAAGGAATGGGTGCCGGTGCCTCCAGCTTTTAAGTGTACCTTCTCCTGCATTATCACACTCGACAGACGGTGCAGAGAGCAGAACCCTGCCGCTGTCAATGCAGAGGTTAACGCGCTCATCTATGATCACTCAGATAGCCCCGAAGTGCTCATCTATACAGATGGATCTGTTGTAAAGCAGCAGAGAAGTGCGTGGGCATTTACAGCCCGTTCAGCGGGCCGAACCGTTCAAGAATCCAGTGGTGCCCACTCTATGACCACGAGCAGCATGACGATGGAGGTGATGGCAGTTACACAGGCTTTCATATGGCTGGAATCACAGCATTATACCAACGTGTGTGTACTAAGTGATTCAATGAGCATGATTCAGAAGGTCGAAGCTGGATCTGTACGTAGACAGTGGACTGAGTCGCTGCGGAAGTCTGTTGTCCGCAAAGTCACCTTCATCTTCGTCCCGGGACATGCGGGAGTCGAGGGAAATGAACGAGCTGATAAATTGGCTGGCTCTGCACCCCCTGTAGATGGCCAGCCCATGGATCGTGCGGATGTTATTAACGCCCTTAAAGATATGGCGAGAACAGAGGATTTTGACGCCAGTGATTCCACATCGCTCTCCAGGATGAAAGACCTGGGAGTAAGAATCGGCACAGCCAGACGCGAGAGGTACATCGGGAAAACAAAGCGCCTCGTCAACCAACACAGAACTGGCACCATTAGCCACCGGACGCTGATGCATATGCTGGGGGGAGGATCTGAGCACCTATGGACATGTCCGGAGTGCAACGAAGATACCCCAACTGATAACTAACTAACTAACTAACTAACATTATAAAGGTTTTTCACAGAATCTGTCCACACATGTAGAATTTGATCTTTTTCTATTATGATTTTGCCATCTTTAGTTTTTAGACAGCCTATTGATGTACTTGTTCTTTTATTGGTGGGTTCCTGAATTTCTTAGTGCACTAATAATACTCTGTTTCTCGTTTCAATTGATATCTTTTTATTGGTCAGTATGTTTTTCATCTTGCAAAAACCATGTTACCGTCGGAGGAATTAAAGAATTTCCGGCTTGGGTCAAGATGGCGGGACGTGTTTTCTTCTAGCTTGACTAAAGACGGTTGATCGGCAGCTTGACAATCCGCCATCATAAAACTCGCAACTGTTACAGAATCAGATTTCTGGCTCCAAATGTTTGATGCTTCGCACAAACATGGAGAGCCACAACTTCTGCCCTATGCGCTGCCTTAGGCACGAGAGGAAATACATACATACATACACACATACGCATGCACACACACACACGCACACACACACACTACATTTGTTCACAATTAGAAAATAAAAATGGGATACAACTGATGAAGTGAAATCCAAGTGTGTCTCATTTTGGTCTTTACATCAGTTACACTAACAACAAATCAGTGTCCATAAAAGGTCACCAGAAGTCATAGACATGAGAGGCGTGCAGATTATTGATCAAAATGTATATAGCAACACTTCTTGTAGTGCATGCTGTGTGGTGTTGCTGATCATGTCTGTCCACAGACAGCAAAACATAGGACACAATAACTGTTTGTTGACAGTTGTTAATGTTGATAATATTGGTGCCAGGTCTTAGTCAGATATGACTGAGCTAATGATTAACGGTAGACAGTAAAACATAGGACACAATAACTATTTGTTGACAGTTGTTAATGTTGATAATATTGGTGCCAGGTCTTAGTCAGATATGACTGAGCTAATGATTAATGGTAGACAGTAAAACATAGGACACAATAACTATTTGTTGACAGTTGTTAATGTTGATAATATTGGTGCCAGGTCTTAGTCAGATATGACTGAACTAATGATTAATGGTAGACAGTACTCCCTGCTTTCTCTGAGCCCTGAATGTTGGCTGGTGCTCACCAAACCCAACATCCTACATTGTGCCAATGGCTTCAGATGGAGAACTCCATAGAGGGGGGAGGGGGATGTACAGGCTAAAGATTAAATGTCATGGCAGGTCAGACCTGGCCCTAAGTTTTGGTCAGCAACTGGTCTAGGATTGAATCTTCGACAGGCAGCCAGTTAGAGCATTGTGTTGCTTATGCAGCAGCTTCTGTAGCTTGTCTTGTTCCAGATGTATTGCTGTTATCTTTCCTCTGGAGTAAACTAGGCAGGCTGAGTGAGGGATCATGCTGCATGGGTAACACATGGTCTCTACAATTCAGCCCAGGCGTTTGTGCTATGGAGAGTTATAACATTCGCTACTGCCATGGGTTGTAGCTACTGTGCCTCGTTAGAAGCACAATGTAGCAGACTTATCATCTGTCAAGACAGCCAGGTGTCAGTGAGTGTTGATAATGACAGGTAATTGTTGTTTTTCCTGGCAGAGTTCCAAAAGAGTAACAACCATTCCAGGCCTCGATCCATCAACGAAAGAGTAAGTCGTTATGTTTGAAAGTGTTATTCTCTATCATCAACTAACTGTTACATTGAAAGTGTTATTCTCTATCATCAACTAACTGTTACATTGAAAGTGTTATTCTCTATCATCAACTGTTAGATGGATAGTGTTATTCTCTATCATCAACTAAGTTTGAGATTATACTGGGGTATTTTATTGTATCTGTCAATAACTGTTAGTTTGCTGAGTTAGTTTCATTGTGTATCAGCAACTAAGTGTTCTGTATTGGCAGTTCTACTGTTAGACTTACTTAAGTTAGTTTCATTTCTCTACCATCCACAAATTGTTGAAATTTCCTGGTGAGATTAGCAGGTTTAATTCTGCTCTATTAGCAACTAACCGTTCACACTGGCTGGGAAGTTTCTCTGTTGACAGCTGCATGTTAGATGTAACTTGGACAATTGTTTAATTAGTTGACTGATTGATTCTTTGATTGATTGCTAGATTTATTCTTTGGTTGATTGCTTGACTGATTACTTAATTGTCAACTTGATATGTTAAGGACAGTTGTGATTGTTGGTTGTCCTGACAGTCACCACACACAATGCAGGCCAGTGTTTTTAATTATTGTTCTAATTGATCAAAACCATGATCTTATCAGGAACCTGTGTCTAAACCATCCGTAGTCTGTTATTCTGACTGCTAGGCAACCCATCCACCCATCACCTGTGTTTATAACTGAAGCAAATAATACATTTCAGTAAAAGATAGTGGATGTAGAGAACACATTCCCAGTTGTGACCATATATCCCTTGAAATCTATACATATATTTCATAGGGGAGTGAACAGATCTCTGTGTGGTTCTCGAACCTATTGTGATGGGTTCTTCGTGCTTCAGTGAATAGATCTGTATGTGGTCCTCGGACCTATTGTGATGGGTTCTTCGTGCTTCAGTGAACAGATCTGTGTGTGGTCCTCGGACCTATTGTGATGGGTTCTTCGTGCATCAGTGAATAGATCTGTGTGTGGTCCTCGGACCTATTGTGATGGGTTCTTCGTGCATCAGTGAATAGATCTGTGTGTGGTCCTCAGACCTATTGTGATGGGTTCTTCGTGTTTCATGAGACTGATCACTTTAACACCTAGCACTTTGACTACACATATATATTGGTTGGTACAAACTAGTGCATTACTTTGTCACTGAGAACTATAATGATATGGTACAAGGACACAAATATTTACATGATCCACATAACTGATTAGATTACATTTAGTTATTAATTTTAATGATAGTTTTTGTAATTAATTGATATCAGGTTACTTTATATAATTAAGAGCTTTAATGATACTCTTGTAGGTATCTCCTGTATGAATGCGAATCCATCCATCATGTGCCATGCCGGTAAGCGTGGGCAGTCATGTTTTGCCATCTCACTTGATCACCAGAGTCGTGGATCAGTGAATACTGTATTAGAAATAAAATAGTGAAGACATTGGAGGAAGTAGAGATGTGGTTTTTGAGAAAAATGTTGAGAATGTTGTGGGCACAGAAGAAAACGCATGCTAAGAGCATTGAGTGCTGCAAATGTAACAAGATCACTGATGAAAACCCCCAATAATGGCAACTGAACTTTATGGGACATAGAAGAAGTGTAATAGAGAAATGAGAAAGATGTATGAGGAAATATACAACAGCTGGGTAACGAATAGTAACATGAGGAACTCGGTTGTATTAAAATGACATGACAGAGAGGATGGGAAAGTCATGGTCAACATGGTCTGCTGCAGACCAGGCACAAGAAGAAGAAGAAGACTCTAGGTATGGACTGCAGCGATGTGTGCGTGAATGGCTTCACTTGTGAGTGCATTTATTGTAGAGTTGTCTGTTTCAGAGATGGTAACCTCAGTGATATAACATCACTTGTGAGTGTATTGAATGTGGAGTTGTCTGTTTCAGAGATGGTAATCTCAGTGATATAGCATCACTGTGAGTGTATTGAATATAGAGTTGTCTGTTTCAGAGATGGTAACCTAAGTGATATAGCATCACTGTGAGTGTATTGAATGTGGAGTTGTCTGTTTCAGAGATGGTAACCTCAGTGATATAGCATCACTTGTGAGTGTATTGAATGTGGAGTTGTCTGTTTCAGAGATGGTAACCTCAGTGATATAGCATCACTGTGAGTGTATTGAATATAGAGTTGTCTGTTTCAGAGATGGTAACCTAAGTGATATAGCATCACTGTGAGTGTATTGAATGTGGAGTTGTCTGTTTCAGAGATGGTAACCTCAGTGATATAGCATCACTGTGAGTGTATTGAATGTGGAGTTGTCTGTTTCAGAGATGGTAACCTCAGTGATATAGCATCACTGTGAGTGTATTGAATATAGAGTTGTCTGTTTCAGAGATGGTAACCTAAGTGATATAGCATCACTGTGAGTGTATTGAATGTGGAGTTGTCTGTTTCAGAGATGGTAACCTCAGTGATATAGCATCACTTGTGAGTGTATTGAATGTGGAGTTGTCTGTTTCAGAGATGGTAACCTCAGTGATATAGCTCGGGCCGGCAGCCTGCATGAGTTTCTACAAGAGTCCCATGCCCAGTTTGGGCCCATCACTGGCTTCTGGTGGGGTCAGACCTATGTGGTCAGCATTGCATCTCCGCAGCTGTTCAAGCAGCACTCAGCAGTCTTTGACAGACCAGGTCAGGTTCAGATAGTCTTAGACTTGTGTATGAGATGTGAGAGACAGATAGTCTGAGACTTGTGTATGAGATGTGAGAGACAGATAGTCTGAGACTTGTGTATGAGATGTGAGAGACAGAGCTTTGTGTTTGTCCACAGTGCTACGACATTACATCCAGACATGATTAATAGACTTCTCACAACAGTATTGTGACTTTATAACAAGATTGGTTGCATTGATTAGATGTAAATATCATCTTTATTGTACGTTGTTACCCAATCATTCCCATCCTGTCCTTTTTAGATATGGCAAGAAGGATCTTAATTCAGGTCAAAGCTCTAATTCTTGTGAGGATTTCAATATGTGTGTACCAGAAACCACACATGCTATAAATGTTCTGTACCAGAACCACACACACTATACATGTTCTGTACCAGAACCACACACACTATACATGTTCTATACCAGAACCACACATGCTATACATGTTCTATACCAGAACCACTTATGCTATACATGTTCTATACCAGAACCACACATGCTATACACGTTCTATACCAGAACCACTTATGCTATACATGTTCTATACCAGAACCACACATGCTATACATGTTCTATACCAGAACCACTTATGCTATACATGTTCTATACCAGAACCACACATGCTATACATGTTCTATACCAGAACCACACATGCTATACATGTTCTATACCAGAACCACACATGCTATACATGTTCTATACCAGAACCACACATGCTATACATGTTCTATACCAGAACCACACATGCTATACATGTTCTATACCAGAACCACACATGCTATACATGTTCTATACCAGAACCACACATGCTATACATGTTCTATACCAGAACCACACATGCTATACATGTTCTATACCAGAACCACACATGCTATACATGTTCTATACCAGAACCACACATGCTATACATGTTCTATACCAGAACCACACATGCTATACATGTTCTATACCAGAACCACACATGCTATACATGTTCTATACCAGAACCACACATGCTATACATGTTCTATACCAGAACCACACATGCTATACATGTTCTATACCAGAACCACACATGCTATACATGTTCTATACCAGAACCACACATACTATACATGTTCTATAACAGAACCACACACACATACATCTTCCATGCCAGAACCACACAAACTATACATGTTCTATACCAGAACCACACATACTATACATGTTCTATACCAGAACCACACATGCTATAAATGTTCTATACCAGAACCACACATGCTATACATGTTCTATACCAGAACCACACAAACTATACATGTTATATACCAGAACCACACATGCTATAAATGTTCTATACCAGAACCACACATGCTATACATGTTCTATACCAGAACCACAATGCTATACATGTTCTATACCAGAACCACACATGCTATACATGTTATATACCAGAACCACACAAACTATACATGTTTTATACCAGAACCAAACAAACTATACATGTTCTATACCAGAACCACACATACTGCACATGTTCTATACCAGAACCACACATGCTATACATGTTCTATACCAGCACCACACATGCTATACATGTTCTATACCAGAACCACACATGCTATAAATGTTCTATACCAGAACCACACATGCTATACATGTTCTATACCAGAACCACACAAACTATACATGTTCTGTACCAGAACCACACATACTACACATGTTCTATACCAGAACCACACATGCTATACATGTTCTATACCAGAACCACACAAACTATACATGTTCTATACCAGAACCACACAAACTATACATGTTCTATACCAGAATCACAGAAATTATACATGTTCTATGCCAGAACCACACATACTACACATGTTCTATACCAGAACCACACAAACTATACATGTTCTATACCAGAACCACACACATTATACATGTTCTATTCCAGAGCCACACATGCTATACATGTTCTATTGCAAGTGTGCTGTACAAGCTTGTGCCATGGCTGGTACGGTGGACAGATACAAGGCCACCAATGTTCTTCTCAGCAAACATGAGAAATAAGATAACAAGAAGTAGGAGGAGGGTGACGAGGAGAAGATGATGAAGAGCATGATTTTTAAATATGTTACAACCTACAACAACTGCCTGAAAGAGGTTATTGAAACTAGAACATAACAACAATATATCCTGACCTACCACAGGGATCACCATTATCTCCGGTACTGTTCAACGCCTACACTGTGAGAATCACCAGCGAGCAGATCACTGGACCTGGCAGGACATTGTCATATGCCGATGATGTTTTAGTGTATCGTCAGGGTAAGGATAGAGATCATGTTGCTGTGGAACTACAAACCGAACTCAATCGCATAAATACTTGGTGTGATGAAGCTGGGGCAATGGTCAACCCAACAAAGGCAACAGTGACTTGGTTCTCGTTGAATAATCATATTGTCAACACTCCAACACCAACTGTAAAGCTGTGTTCAGAGACGGTGGAAAGAATGCAGGCAATGAATTACCTGGGGATACGGTTTGATCGAAGCCTTGCTTATAATGAGCACATAGACCAGATGATAACAAAAAGTCCAAGAAGGGTTTGGCTGCGATGCGGGTGATGGCGGCAGCAAACTGTGAGCAACGCCATCTATGTCTTCTGTACGAGGGGCTGGTCATGTCTGTTTTTGAGTATGCAATGGCAATCCTGAATCTCAGCCGTAAGCAGATAGAAAGGATGGAAAGGATACAGAATGAAGCTATGCGCATTATTCTTGGATGTACAAGAGATACAGCATGCAGGGCGATGCGCTACCTTCTTGATTTACCAACCATTGAAGACAGAATACAAGTCTGCAGAGCTCGCGCCTACCTCAGAGTTAACGCAAACACACAACATCCACTGCATAGTGAAATTATGAAGGTGAAGGGCAGCAGGCTAAAAAGAGGACGGGCGTGGATGGGTCAAGCCGAAGACATTCTTCAACAGGTGTGTTCACTTGAGGACTTAGAACCTGGCGAGGAGTGGGTACAAGTGCCAACAGATTTCTGCACATCCTTTTCAGTATGCTTCCAACTAGATAGAAAATTCAGACAAGAAAATCCGGCTGCTGTGGAGGCTGAAGTACAAGCGTTGATTTTCGAGAATTCGCTAGACGGTGATGCTGTCATCTACACAGATGGGTCGGTCGTCTGACGTGTGAGAAGCTCATGGGCCTTTACCGGAGGGAGAATTGTGAAGGAGGACTCTGGTGCTTTCACTGAAACCACAAGTAGCCTGACCATGGAAGTCATGGCAGTAAGTAAAACAATAACATGGCTCGAGACACAGACATTCACTAGGGCTTGTTTCCTTAGCGACTCAATGAACATGATCAAGAGGATAGAGGAGGGGTCGATCCAAAGAAAATGGTTGCTGCCTCTGTAGCGGTCTCGGCTGGCAAAGATTAGTTTCATCTTCGTGCCAGGGCATGCGGGAGTACACGGAAATGAGCGAGCTGACAAGCTCACAGGTGAGGCTACGATGGAGGGCGGACTCGCCATGGACCAGGCTGACATTCTGAATGCTCTACTAGAAGTAAGACTTGTGTGAACCAAGTGATGACTGTGAATCTACAACCATGGCCAGACTGTGAGAACAGCAAATTGAAAGAGGGGTGGCCAAACAAGAACACTATGCAGGTAGCCAAAGAAGATTGATAACCAACACAGAACTGGTGTCGTTAGCCGCTACATGCTGCGGGATTTGCTGAGGAGGGGATCCAAGCACTTATGGACTGAATGGTTCGATGTGCAATGAGGATGATCTGTCGACTAACTAACTAAGAATGAGACAAACAGCTTTCTTTGGTCATGTGGTGAGAAAAGAGGCATTGGAGAAAATTGGGACGATTGGAAAGATTAAGAGGAAGAGAAGCAAGAGAAGACCAAGAGAAATGATGTTGGATGGACTGAGATGGTGCGATGGAGAAATACCATCAGCAGAGTTGATCCAGAACACCAAAGACCGAGATCTGTGGAGGGACATGAACGCCTACACCAGCTGGCTAGGCTTTGATGATGATGATAGTCTGTTAAACCTGACTGAATGTTTATGTTGTCCTAACTAAGATACAACATTTTTTTCCCAGCGGAACTGTTCAGAGTGTATGAGCCTTTAATTGGGGCGCTGTCCATACAGTATGTAAATGGTGCAGACGGCCGTGCAAGAAGACAGCATTATGATCGCTCCTTCGCCCATGACAAGTTTCCCACGTATTATGAGACATTTAATAAGGTATGTCATTTATGTCAACCAGTGTTGTATATCGTCATCTAAATTAGACAGTACAACAGTAGACAGCAGACAGGAAAACTTTAGACAGTACAAGAGCAGACAGAACAACAACAGCAAACAGTAGAACTTAAGGTGATTTCTTGTCAGATGCAACTGTGCAGAGTTGAAATTCTAAGGCTGTCTTTATGACATGAGGTGGTCACCTCCACACCTCACATCCTTGTCTCCACTTACCCAGAACAAAATGAAACAACTACATTGCAGATTGCTGTCTTCAAATATGATATACAACAGAGTATGCACCTGAGAAGATGCAGCGAAGACGCCATTGGATTTATCGTGCAACCTGTTATTTGTGACTCCTGTGTTTGTCTTGAAATAGATGCCTAGTTTTGGCCAGTCACCATAGCTGCAAAAGTCAAACCTAGTAGCTGTGTTATTGTCATCGTACAATAATTTACCCTGGTCTTTAGTGCTGTGGCTGCAGGTTCAAATCCCCTGCACTCCAAAACCAGGTGAAAATTCTGTACAAATTCTTCTTTTATGCTGATTCAAAAGTCCCAAGATACTCAAACAGCCTTGAAGTGGCTTGTTGAAAATTAGTTGCATTTGGCTTCCCAAGAAGGAGGGAAGAGGTAGTTTGTCTGGAGGGAAGTTTTCACGACGTTACTAGACAGTCACCTACCTCACTGACACATCCTCTCCTGGTGAGTTTATAGAATACCCTCATGAATACGTAGACTTGCAACTGTTGTCACATGTTTATATCTGTTGTCATATATGTATGCTGATAATTACTTTATTGAGTGTACATTTACAACAGTCTCTGTGGAGATATATACTTATAGCTGTTTGCATCTTGACCTTCAGGTTGCCAGCTCCGTAGAGAAGACGTGGCTGGAGAAGACTGGCCAGGACCACGTCCCCTTGTCCGAACACATGTTCACATACGCCATCCAGGCAGCACTGCTGACACTTCTAGGAGACAGCTTCTCAGATGACAAACTGGTGTTGAGTTTCAGGAATGCTTATGAGAAGGTGAGAATTTGTTTGAAGTGTGAGTTCAGCAGCACAAGCAGGGGGCATTAGAAAGCAGTTGTACAAGGGATATTGGAGCTGTTGAACCAGGATTTATGTCACATGTGACCAGTGAGTTCAGAATGTGACCAGGTGTCAAGCCATCGGTTCTCATGCCCTGAAGGTAGTCAGTTCATTTTCAGACCATGGGATACATTTTTCTGAATACCCTTGAGTGGAGATCAGCAAGGCTGAATGGTTAAGAGCAAGGTTGGTCTTACACTTCTGATGTTCAACCCCTACATCAGTCAGTTGGACTAACATGTTGACTTCTCGTCCTTGACTTGGGGACGTAAATTACAATTACATCAGAAGTCTGGCTAGCTTCGGACAATGGTAATAGAGAAAGTTAATCCGCATGCAAAAATCAGTCCAGAATACCAGAAGTAATACCACATGTGAGTGGGCTACGCTTAAGTTCAATGTGAACAAATGTAAAATAAAATTAATTTGAGTGAATTATGGAGTTTGTGTGACGCTTTCAGCAAACGGCTTGTCATTTTGCAGAAAGTGTTGAGTTGAGTTAAGAACTGACATCACTGCACTCAGGACATTCCCATACATGCTCCATCCCCTCTTTCAACAGCCAGCGAAGAGTCACACTACTAATTGTTCCCACTGCTATCTGATTAAAAGTTCTCCTGGTCTCTCAGTTTTGAGATTCTTCCAGAACCCCTGCCGATCCCCCGCATTCTCATTTTTTCCACGTATGGGTTCTCAATCTGTTCCTCCGCCTTCTCCACCTGGTCCCACAAGCGCACGACCACCTCCCCCTTGTCCATAGGCAAAATTCCACCAAGAGGTGCCTTCCCTGCTAGCCTATCAGCCTTTTCATTCCCTTGTACACCCGCATGGCCAGGGCAAAATATCCATACAATTCTCACGATCTGTGACCTCTGAAGCGACGAGAGCCATTCCACACGAAACATTCCTTTCTCCACCTTGCTAAGCATACTCTTTGAATCCGTAATGAATACGTGTGTTGCAGTAGTCTTCTCTAACCTCCGGAATGCCGCTGTTACTGCCTCCACCTCCATTCTCATGCTGGAGGTCGTAGTCTCATATGCCAGACTCTCCTTTTACAAGACTCGCCCATTAGCCTTTGCAATACAGCCCCAGCCACTACGTCTGTTTCTCACCACTGACCCATCGGTGTAGATGACTATGTCACCTTGATGTGTGTTACTCTGGATCAGCTGTTGCACTTCAAACTCAGTGCGGCCCGCTGCCCATTCTCTGCACTCACGACCCAGTGTTATTATTACATTTTGCCAGTCTGTCATGTCTTCTGGAACTTCCACCCACTCTCTTTCACGATTGATGGTCTCTAGATCACACACCTGACTTATAGAAAGTTCTGTCTGTGCCATCCAGGACCTGCCTCGTCTTAGTCTATGACCCTTAACCATATCCATTGCTGCATGCAGCGGGTGATCCCTGTCTGCGGCAACTCTCAGGTACCATTTGGCCTGAAGGGCCCTATGCCTATCCGTCATTGTTGGTAGCGCCAGGATATGCCTCATACATATAATTGGTGTGTCCTTTGTGCACCCCAGGATTAACCTGTATGCGCTCCAACCTTTCACGCTGACTCTTTGATACTGTCAGGAGCCCCAAACCAAACCAAACTCAATGACAGAAATTATTAACTGCTGAAAGAGCCTGTACAACATCCTCTGATCTACCCCAGTTGCTGCCATAGCCCTCAATGCATTAAGTCCCCTACCAGACAACACCACCATAGCTGTCAGGGTCTTAAACTTGGCTCGCTAACCTAACACATGTGAGACAGTACAAGTACAACGTGATTTGACTTGAGACTCAACGACACAACGTTCAATGGATTTATTTACAGATCATATACAGTACGATGATCACTACAAGATATACTTGACACTTCAATACACTTACATACACAATACAGCTCACAGTCTATCTCTCAAGATGTCCAGACACTCGACGTTCATGCACAGAAACCACACAATGCCTTGCTCTCATCATGCGTCCAGTCGAGTCGACGTCCCAGAGCTGTCTCCCCATAGCTCGCAACTTGCCTCCCACCTGAAGTGGCTTCACGAGGCAGGCGTGCGTCTTGCGTCGTCCTTGCCTGACCGCTGGCCGTCTCGTCAGCCAGCAATCTTGCAGGCAGGTAACTACTACTCGCCTGGCGGCGTAACGAAGTTACGGCATCCCTGCTGGGGACTAAGTCGCCTGGCGGGCGTAATGATGTCACTGCATCACTGCACTATTCTAGACTCTGACAATAGCCTCCACGTGATCCTTAAAAGACAAACACCTGTCAAAGGTGATACCCAAGTACTTCAATTTACTCTCTCGACTAAGAGGACATCCATTCAACATAATACCTGGGACGTCTGCCTTGACGATCCGGTTATCCAATTAGTACCACACAACCGACGCCTTGTCTGGGTTTATAATGGCCCCTGCGTCCCTGCACCACTCCGCCACCCTGTTTACTACCACCTGTAAGTCTTTCCCCAAACTGGCCCTGTCTGTATACCAGCACATCATCTGCAAATGTCAAGATTCCACCCACACCTGGTGTCTCAATAGCTGCAATTTTGCTGGTGTAGACATTAAAGAGCACTGGGGACAGGGCAGATCCCTTCGGCAACCCAGGTGTAATAGTACAGGGGTCAGAAGTTCAGGAACCCATGCGCAGTGCAACCTTACGCTTATAAAAGACTGCCGCAACCCATCTAACAAGGCAAGGGCAGACTTCCATGTCCAACAGTGTGTGTATCAACCCATCTAACAAGGCAAGGGCAGACCTCCATGTCCAACAGTGTGTGTATCAACCCATCTAACAAGGCAAGGGCAGACCTCCATGTCCAACAGTGTGTGTATCAACCCATCTAACAAGGCAAGGGCAGACCTCCATGTCCAACAGTGTGTGTATCAACCCATCTAACAAGGCAAGGGCAGACCTCCATGTCCAACAGTGTGTGTATCAACCCATCTAACAAGGCAAGGGCAGACCTCCATGTCCAACACTGTGTGTATTAACCGATCATACCTAACCCTGTTATACGCATCCTCCAGGTCAAGAGCTACCGCCACTGTCTCCTTTTTGTGCTGGAATCCCTCATAGACATCGAACGCAAAAGTTGCAGCATTGGCCCAGGTGTCCTTTCCCGGCCGGTAGCTCCCGAGTCCTTGGGGAAGCAGATTCCGTCATTCAAAATATTGCTGGAGCTTGCGTAATGTTTTTTCGAGGACTTTGCCATACGTGTTTTGCAGGGTTATGATTCGGTATCCATTAAGTCTGGAGTGATCTTTACCTGGCTTTGAGAGGGGGACCAGGTAGCTATGCAGCCAATCGTGGGGTATTTTTCCTCCGTATTGATGCTTAGGTGAAACAAAGAGCCATCTCCTCCAAGTCCCTATCATTTATGTTCCTCATATGGGAGTACCTCACCCCATCTGGACCTGGCGCTGTCTTTAGCCTGCTTCAGTACCCGTCTAATGTCCTCCACTTTAATCTCAGTCCTCCTTCCTAGTGACCCGTGACAAGGCTTCTTTGACGTTATCTCTAATAGACCTATCTTGCTGATCCGTCTGTTTTAAAAATTGCGCAAGAAGAGCCTCCCCTTTGTCCTTTTCATTTGTCATAGGTCGGTTGTTATCATCATAAGTGGTACCATGTGTACCAGGCATCGCCTGTCTCTTCATCTGCAGCCGGTGCAGCCTCCAGAATTTTCCCAATGTCACATCCCCACCGACTTCATTGATAAACTGTTCCCACTTAATCCTCTTTGCCTCAGCTGCCTGGAGATTAAAATCCTGCACCTTTACTTGTTTATACCTTTCAGCCTCTTAAAATTCTGTGTCAACTGAATTGATTGCTCTCCGCACCCTCTGCCCTCTTTTCCCTCCATGAATTCTTGACCTCTGGTGTCCACCATGGTGGTTGGGTAAAGATTCTTCTTGTTGATTTAGATCTTCCCTGTGATCTGAGACGCCCCAAGATCGAAGAGTGGTCGCGCTCATAACTGATTGCCCTGCGAGCTCTTATAGTCCTAACTGTGCTGGACTTATGTATCAGCACAGAACAGGGGAGGTGGTCATTTCCATGGTCTCCAAGGACGCTCCATTTTATATCTGATGCCACCTCTTGGGATACAAGTGCCAGGTCGATGGCCGTGTCAAGGTCCCCCGGTCTCATTGCACGCCTAGTGGGTGTACCATCATTTAGACAAACCACATCTGTCTCAAGCAAGGCCTCAGCAAGAGCAGTACCCTGTCTGTTCTCTCCCGACCTGTCCCATTCCTTGGCGCGGGCGTTGAAGTCACCACATATCAGATACCTGGTACCTGGGGTGCAGAAAAAGACCAAGCCAAACGCTGTAAAACCTGGATGAAAAAGTCAGACATTTTTTAAATTTTTTAACACTATGAAATTGAATGTTTTCATCAAGGTGAATGCAAAGAAAATGAACAATTGTCAGAAATACTAGCGCATCATCTGTGGTTTTAGCTCTTACCATGGACCAGCACACTGTCACATCATGACCGAACACACTACCACACCACCGACCCAACACACTGCTACGGCACTGACCCAACATACTGCCTCACCACCGACCCAGCACACTGTCACATCATGACCGAACACACTACCACACCACCGACCCAGCACACTGACACACCCAGCAAACTGCCACACCCAGCACACTGTCAAACCCAAAACTGCCACACCATCAGCACACTCCCACACCCAACACACTGCTACACCACTGACCCAGCACACTACCACACCCAACACTGCCACACCACCAGCACACTGCCACACCACCAGCACACTGCCACACCACCGACCCAGCACACTGCCACACCACCAGCACACTGCCACACCACCGACCCAGCACACTGCCACACCACCAGCACACTGCCACACCACCAGCACACTGCCACACCACCGACCCAGCACACTGCCACACCCAACACTGCCACACCCAACACTGTCACACCCAGCACACTGCCACACCACTGACCCAGCACACTGCCACACCCAACACACTGCCACACCAATGACCCAGCACACTGCCACACCACCGACCCAGCACACTACCACACCCAGCACACTGCCACACCCAGCACACTGCCACACCACTGACCCAACACACTGCCACACCCAGCACACTGTCACTTCACTGACCCAGCACACTGCCACATCACTGACCCAGCACACTGCCACACCACTGACCCAGCACACTGCCACACCCAGCACACTGCCACACCACTGATCAAACACACTGCCACACCACCAACCCAGCACACTGCCACACCACCAACCCAGCACACTGTCACACCACCAGCACACTGCCACACCACCAGCACACTGCCACACCACCAGCACACTGCCACACCACCAGCACACTGCCACACCACCAACCCAGCACACTGCCACACCAACGAACCAACACACTGTCACACCACCAGCAACACTGCCACACCACCGACACAACACACTGCCACACCACCAACCCAGCACACTGCCACACCACTGACCTAACACACTGCCACACCACCAGCACACTGCCACACCACTAACCCAGCACACTGCCACACCACTGACCCAGCACACTGCCACACCACTGACCCAGCACACTGCCACACCACCAGCACACTGCCACACCACTGACCCAGCACACTGCCACACCACTGACCAAACACACTGCCACACCACCAGCACACTGCCACACCACCAACCCAGCACACTGCCACACCAACGAACCAACACACTGTCACACCACCAGCAACACTGCCACACCACCGACACAACACACTGCCACACCACCAACCCAGCACACTGCCACACCACTGACCTAACACACTGCCACACCACCAGCACACTGCCACAACACCGACCCAACACACTGCCACACCATGGACCCAGCACACCACTGATCCAGTACACTGCCCCACCATGATCTGTCATCCAATGTTGTATTCCACAGGCCTGGGGTGAGATGGAGCATCGCTTGACCGATCCTGTCATCCCGGACGAGAAAAGCCCCAGAATGACCCAGTTCAATGAAGGTATCCGTGTTGTTTGTAAACATTGTTTATATGTTATCTCTTCCTGGTGATTCGTTGTCCTTTTCCACAATGGAATGTGGATGAAGTGAGGTCTGTCACTGTAGAATGTAGATGAAATAAGATCTTTCACATCAGAATGTGGATGAAATTAGGTCTGTCACTGTAGAATGTAAATGAATTAAGATCATTCACATCAAAATATGGATGAAATGAGGTTTGTCGCTCTAGAATGTTGTCGCTGTAGAACGTAGATGAAATAAGATCTTTCACATAAGAATGTGGATGAAATGAGGTCAGTTGCTGTAGAATGTAGATGAATTAAGATCTTTCACATCAGAATGTGGATGAAATGAGGTCTGTCGTGGTATAATGTAGATGAAATAAGATCTTTCACATCAGAATGTGGATGAAATAGTCTGTCGCTGTAGAATGTAGATGAAATAAGATCTTTCACATTGAAATGTGGATGAAATGAGGTCTGTTACTGCAGAATGTAGATGAAATAAGATCTTCTACAGCAGAATGTGAAGAAAATGTCTTCCAGTGTAGATTGTGGACAAAAAGAGATTTGTGGGCTTGCATTTTGCCATGAATACAGTCCACATCTGTAACTGGAGTAGACATGAAGGACCTTATAATGAGTCAGTCCCAGATGCAAGTGATGGCAGATGTTTGCTGCTCTTGTACCACTGAGTCTGTCTTGGCCAGCCTGATCCAGCCAGGATTAGAGTCCCACTGTACATACTGGGGTGTCAAATGTAGGCCGTGATATTTGAGGTGAGGCAAGAGTTAAGTTAGATCCTTTACAGGATGTCACTGTCAACCCTGCAGTTTTTGGCTATTTTTGGTTTCTTGGCAAGCTTACGTTCAGTAGTTTTCCCGTTGCTGTCAGAAAGCAACAGAAAACTACTGAATGTCCGGCACTCATACCATTGTATGAAAACCAGCACAAGGTGGTCTGCTTCCGAATCGTCCGTGGCTGTGTTTTTAACGCGGTGTGCAGGATTATGAATTGCACCCCAAATCCCCTCTCCACAGCGTTGGTGGTAGGCAAGAGAGTCACAACCAGTCCTGGCCAGGATGTTTAGAATTGTGTGGTCTACTGAAGATTGGCTGCCCACCAACTCTTCTGTCCATTGTGGAATCGTTCCACACAGGCATGAAGGGTATAATCAAGTTTGATGGTGCAACTTCAGAAGAGTTTGAAATCAAGAGTGGAGTTAAGCAATTTATGTACTAGCTCCCACCCTCTTTGGAATATACTTTTCACTTCTACTGAAATATGCCTTTCGTGATCAGGATGACGGTATATACATTCACTCACGCTCAGATGGCGGCCTCTACAATGCTCAGAGATTGAAGGCCAAGACCAAAATTAGGAGGGTACTGATCAGAGAGTTGCTTTTTGCAGATGATGCTGCAGTTACGACCCACTCTGAGGAAGAATTACAATGTCTGCTATCTGCATTCTCCAATGCTTGTTCTGAATTTGGTTTAACAATTAGCAAAAAGAAGGCACATATTATGTCACAAGGTGCACATGGGGTACCATCAATCTTTATTAACGACGCCGAACTAGAGATGATAGACCACTTTACATATCTAGGATCAGTGGTAAATAGCAAATTATCCCTAGATCAGGGAATCAACATGCGGATTGGTAAGGCAGCAACAACAATGAACAGGCTAAGAAAAAGAGTCCGGGAGAACAGGAAGCTTACTGCCAAAACAAAAGTCCTTGTCTATCAAGCCTGTGTCCTTAGTACTCTTCTCTATGGTAGTGAAACCTGAACAACTTACTCACACCAAGAGAAACGTTTAAACAGCTTTCATATGCGGTGTCTGCGAAGATTTAGAATTCTTGGTATTAAGTTGTGACGAGTTCACCTTGGGTAGTGAGAGTGAACCACACCCGAGGTGTCTCTGGCACTCCCGTGTATTCTAGCCCCAGGGGTTGGACAAGCAGATACACATTTTTACTCTGTGGTTGATCTCATATTAGTTAATTACGTCTACAAGCCCCTCCAGATTCTAGACCCCCACTAACTACCTACACCTGTGGAACAATGAACCCTTAGGCATCGTCCGAGACCACACTCAATCATTATACAAAGAGCAAGTCAACTTACATAAAGTTTATTCTACCCTTGAGAATATAGAACTGAAATGAACATCCTGATAGAAGAATCTATTTACACAAATAGAAGATAGAGTAGAGACAGAATCAGAGATATAGTTGTCTTCATCGAGTTGAGAAGTAGATTGGATGCAGATGTCCCGTCCAGTCGGTCCGCCACTCACCCGGCTTCCTTCCAGTGAGATGACTAGAACCTTGGAGACCACTCCGTCTCCAGAGCGTGGATCCACAACAATAGAGTCACTGCTGGACCACACTTCACTGGACCAACTGCATCTATATCACTCCCACGGAGTCACTGTTAATACAGTTCTCGAACAATACCAGTTGGGAGACAATCCTCCTGGACTTGACTCCAAGTATTAGTTACTTCGATGAACTTCAATAGTCACTGACCCATCGAATGGTCTGTCACTCATAGCACAGTCCCACTGCAGAACGGATCTGTCACTGACCAATTCAATGGTCCCTTCATCACATCACAGGAACATGGATGGAAAAATGTTAATGACCCATTCAATGGTCTCTTACAGTCACACTGCTGGTAGAATCAGATATGGCTACTGAAATGTTACTGAGTCCTACTAGAACACAGTTTATACTCTTCATACTGAGACAGTACATTAATAGAATCAGACATCTATTTCACGGAAACAATTCAGGTTGGACTATAATCCATAGTCCCTTCCACCGGGTTAACACTTGCCACAAGTCACTAGCTGGTGTAGTTCTCAAGACCGGCCCCTAGAGCTGTCCAAAGAACCATTCAAGTGTCTGAAGATCAATTACTTCTGCGTTTAGGCAGAACCACCGTCATAAGATACGGATCGGTGTTTCCTTTCGTTGAGCATGATTACTCAAAATGCTGAAATGTTCCTAGCAAAAACAGAGTATCTTCTAGTATCTGAGACCGATCACCAACCATCACTTCCCACACGTGCACCTTCAGGGTGGTTGTATTTCTTGAGGCAACCTTCACGCATGGTGAATCACCTTGGGTACCTGGTGTGGTTGAGTCTGGCGTGATAAGTAAAGAACTGAACCCTTCGCGGTGTCACACGAAGTAGTTTCCTGCCAACAACATTATAGTTGACTGGTTCCTCAACAGGCAAACTCCTGAAAAGGAAGATCGACCGGTGAGAGTATACTGGCCCAAACATTAGTCCACATGCATCCTACCAATAACTACTCAACCCTCAGTCATGCTACTTAGTTATGCATATAACCAAAGCATTATCTCTATATGGAGAGTAGTACAGCATGGGTTCACACATGTCAGCTGGCCTCACAGAACAGCCCGTCAAACAGAGCAAGAAATCAGAATGACGAGTCTGATCGTAGGTCTCACCTATCCCTAATCATCTACCAGTCGTCGCTAACGTCAGTAGTGATACAAGGCTGTTATTATAGTTCTAATTTAATCGAACTAAACCAATAGGTAAAGAGTCCCTGGACTCGTTCCTAACATCATCAATGTTCATTAAGAAACATAATCTTGATCAATATACCATCCCTCGGGATATAGGGATAGGACATGATCACATCCACTATGTACACAAGCCTGTTTGCTGGTGGGACCACCTGCCCACGCCACCGCAAACTCTTCTTATCAGACTCTGCCTTAGAGTCCAGAAGCCTTCTTGAGAATACATGTTCCCCACATGTTCCAAGGGTAATGTTCCAGTTCTGTCCTCCCCAAGTGGTTTAGCCTTGGCATGGACTGAACTTCATCGTTGGTTTGGCCTACCAACACATACTTTCATAACTTGCTTTCACATCCCCCATATCCTATATTTCCCCAGTCTCATACAGCCTCCTTGCATCCTTCCATACTTCCAGCACCTTAGCATTCACTCGCACTAGCGCCAGTATGAAAGAACCAGGATAGCTTAGACAAGAATTCAGAACGCATATTTATATCGCGACGGCACGCAGTATTATCACGCGTCGACCTATTCGGCGTTCGGAATTACCCCAGGCAGTATCACATGTCATGACCTAATATATATACACAATGTCACATCATATATAATATATACATGTCAACAAAGCACTTACCTTTCCACAGAACTCCGCTGTTCCACACAATGAATTCACTATTAAGTTATTACACAATAGTTACATCATTCCTGGTGGCACAGAACTAAGTTCTTCCTTTACTTAGTAACTAAGCACAATTTTGTCTGAATCTCCACCTACCAACTTACCTGGTTTTCTAACCGTTCTTCTGGCTTCAGCAACTGACTGACATAATCTAAGTTTCCATCCGGCACAAGTAACTAGGTTTTATTCTAACACAGCAACCTAATAGATGCAACGATTGGCAATATATGGTACATATATTTGGAACCCAAATCGCCCACATCACATTACGGCGTTCCTAACAGCTGATTCGCGAGCACACGGTAAACAAACCCACGATTAACTGTCAACTGCGTTATCGATCGGTTTGCTAATTAGTATGCAAGGACATCCGCATAGGTAATGAGGTTAGAACAATGGCGTGTGGAACACACGTACAAAGTTAAATGATTTAAACAAATATCTACCTGAATGATTAGAAACCAGATCTCCAGTCAGCTTCCGAACTGTTCAAGGGCTTCTCAGCTTCCTTTCCATAACAGTCAGCCGAATCATGGTTGAGGTGAGACGCACACAAAAATGGCTCACATCAGGCCTGCGTCTGTTCTGTTCGAACAACAGTAAGTGAATGACTGGTTTAGCCAATTTCCCGCTTCGTGCCAACTCAATGCGCACTAGAAACGAGTGCTTCTTGAGAAAAGATACTTTCTCGGGAAACCGTCATTCCCCGCCTAGAGTTTCTAGATCTCTCTGCACGAGAATTTAGAGCGATACCCAGCATCACGGGTTACTCGATTTTCGGTGTTTCGAGAAGATTCTAGATAGCAATTCTTCCATCGGCTTCCCTCAGTCTATTTTTAGCTGGGAAAGTCCCCGATGACGCGCCAAAATAGTGCGGGATCTTGACGACCCAAGACAGATAAACGCGTTTCGTCACATAAGTGGCAAGACAAAATCACAAATACTGAAGTGTTGGAAAGATCAGGTTGTGTGACGGTTTATTCCATGCTCAGTCTTCGTAGACTTAGATGGATAGGAGGATGGATGATGGTATAATACCAAAGGACATTTTTTTTGGTGAATTACAGATGGGTAAAAGATCTTAGGGTTGGTCTCTACTACGATACAAAGATGTGTGTAAGCGGGATATGATTGATACAGGCATTGATAATGCACATTGGTAGCAAGTCGCCGCTGAACGTGTTGCATGGAGGGCAAACATCAGAAATGGAATAAAGGTAAAAGAGAAAATAATTGCAGATAAGTCAACAGCGAGCGTGTGAGCCGTAAGATAGTGCATGATGGTGGAAATGGCCACGTGTTCACATGCACCCACTGTAAACAAACATTTACAGTGCGAATTGGCCTTATCAGTCACATTCACACCGCCATGGGTAAAAGTTATTATGCCTTTTTGAAGCACAAACTATCACCCGTCAAGATGGCAAGGTGCCAATGAATGACCCTTGTATGCCATTTTATCTTTTTACACGGACATGTTACTGAACTTAAGTATATAAGATTTGCATTTGTCATCTAAGTGTAATCATTATCCTCGAGCGCTTTGTCATCTGGGATGCATGAACATGCACCTCTATAACAGGTGTTCTTGATTATTGTTTATCAATATGTGTGCTGACACTTTCCATTATATGACTGTTGGACTGATACTTCCAGCTGTCAAGTATCTAAGGACGACGGTCAAGAAAGTGATAAAGCATCGCCAGGAGAAGAATCTCAGACAGCAAGGACATATTCTGATAGATGATATCCTGGAATTCGGTGCCAGTGAGGAGGCTGTCGAGAGTGACACAATTACTTATCTGATAGGGGCTTTCCACACCACGGCAAATTGTGAGTACATTATCTGAAGGTTTGCGAAGAGTATCAGTTATTTTTTGTGCATATGTGATGTTAAGGATTGCGAAGTGTATCAGTTATGTGTTGTACACATTGGGTGAGATGAGTGGAATCTGGTAGGTGAGGAGTGGAATGTGGGGCGGGGTGGAATATGGCGGACAGGGTAGGGTAGAACGTAGTTACAGAACACAGTAAGATGGCTCTGTGGTTGGGTCAAGTCTGTATAAACTGAGTTGCTTAGATTTAGAGTAACTGAATGGATCAGTGGATGGGGACTTGGTAGGAGAGACCCATGGGTGGTTTTTTTGTGGATAGTCTGGTGACCCTAGAGGATGAGTCTTTGGTAGACTCTCTGAGGCTCTTATTCTTCTGCTGTTTACAAGAGAAGGCACATTAAATGTGAGTTGTGTGGGCAGCTGTCTGTAGATGTGGTGAGTTGTATGGGCAGCTGTCAATAGATATGGTGAAGTGTGTGGGCAGCTGTCAATAGATATGGTGAGTTGTGTGGGAAGCTGTCAATTGTATGGTGAGTTGTGTGGGCAGCTGTCAATAGATATGGTGAGTTGTGTGGGCAGCTGTCAATAGATATGGTGAAGTGTGTGGGCAGCTGTCAATTGTATGGTGAGTTGTGTGGGCAGCTGTCAATAGACATGGTGAGTTGTGTGGGCAGCTGTCAATAGACATGGTGAAGTGTGTGGGAAGCTGTCAATAGATATGGTGAGGTGTGTGGGCAGCTGTCAATTGTATGGTGAGTTGTGTGGGCAGCTGTCAATAGTTGTGATGAGTTGTGTGGGAAGCTGTCAATAGATATGGTGAGTTGTGTGGGAAGCTGCCAGTTCCCTACCCTTGTTAAGACATTTCAGATTGTTGTTGTTATGTTGCAGTGCTGACCTGGTGCTTCTACTTCTTGGCCACCCACCAGGATGTGCAGGACCAGGTGCACAAGGAGGTTGTCCAGGTGTTGGGAGAGGCAGACACTGTCACTCAGGCTACTGCTGGCCAACTCAGGTGGGCCACACTTGTCCTCTTTAATACAAATCTGACTGGCCCTTTATGGGGCCGGCCTAATTTATTTATGATTACTGGATCAAGGTCATTACTGGTGTCAGAGTGTGAAGTGTTGGATATTCTTATATTCTAGGTCATGGAATACTATGGTGGGGTGATCACTTTCATTTCCTGACTGGTAATAATTATCCAGTACCTATGTGACCAGGCTGGGTCAAACAACACCCCCCCCCCCCCCCCCACACACACACACAGCTGTACTGTTTGGGACAAGAATGCAGCCACTCTGGGGATTGAGTCTGAGTCACTGTGTTGGTATACCAGCACACTAAACACTCCGCCACTGTGGCTGTTGTAGATGTATTACACCACCAGGTGTCAGTTTAGAAGGGAATTCACATATTAGAATGTCTGTCTATCACACCAAGTGTACAGTTTGACAGTTTCTTACTTTTGCCTTAGTTTGAATAATAGGAAGACAGAAGTCATGGTGATATCAAAGAAACAAATTGTGCCTAAATGTACAATTAACCCTTTACAGGGCAGACGCTTGTGCATTTTTTAGCCCTGAACGGGCAAGATTTTTTCAGGTTCGGTAAAATTTTGGGTTGCGTTAGTGAAAACATCACAAATAAGGTGTTAGTCAACCGATTTTAGTTAAATAAACAACACAATGAAGGAAAAAGCATGCAGAATATGTTACTCACGTGATTGTTGTCAGTAATCCATATATGAACACAAATATTTATGAAATACAGCATGTTGTTTGTGATTTTCCGTCATCTATACGGCAACTTACAAACAAATTTTCAGAATCATAATCACTTTCTTTAAAGTCCGACGCAGACTGCTAATGCAAAGTAACGCTTTTCACTGATATCTAGCTCCAATTAATAGTCAACATCGTGCCCTTTAATGTCACTTAAATTGAACCCAGCGAAATCTCGGCTATCACTTGAAGAATCGCCGAAATCCGTTTGGAAAAACTATGCGTAAAAACCCCGAAAACTATAAAAAAGTCCGTAAAAGTCCGTTCAAATTCATAGTAGGCGCTTACAAATGGTGGCCATGTTGTCAAGCTATCTGCGAAAGCGAAAGTTGCTGTCGGAAGTATCGTAAGGCAGAGAAATCGCGTTTTTACAATGCATAATAGTATCGGATGGAATCGGCCGATTTGCTTGTTAAAGCGATCAGACGGAAATGGACTTTCTGCCTTGTAAAGGGTTAAAGTGAATTACATTGTTTTGGGATAGGTGTAGAAAATAAACCATCTGGGCATGAGGACAACATCAGATGGAAAATGCATCACAGAGATAAAGAATAGAATAGGACAATCTGCAACTGAATTTTATTAAACAAACATCTTATAAAACAAGGCCTTGCCATTGGAAGTTAGGAAAAGGATTCTGACATGTTATATAGAACAAATTCTAATATATGGCTGTGACAATTGGTAAACACGCAAAAAAATCACGCAACGCCCTGAGTTGCGGTTTTATAGAAGACCTTCCTTGGACAGCTAAAATAAGCAATCTAAACACTGTGAGGGAGACTAACACAGACAGCTTATCACAAACATTAGAAGGAGAAAGTCACCATTTTTGGACACGTTAAGATAAGAAACAAACTGGAACATATTGTGACAACTGCAAAGATTTGTGGAAGGAGAGATAGAGGAAGACAGTGAAAAAACATTCTTAACAATCTAGTCATGTCACGCAAATGATACATGCAGTTGGAGATGACAAAATGTGGAGAAGCACGATTGCCCATGCCAATTGGCAACACACTTGACTGATCGTGATGATTTATAAGGTGTTATGGACAAATTGTCCTTCAGTAAGAAGCTGGAACTGGTTTCCAACCACTGCTAGAGTGCTCGGGTATCAGGTAACACCCAGCCTGTTAGAATGTCTTCTTTGAAACAAGCTGACCAGAAATTGTGATTGGTCAGCAGAAAACACAGACAGAAGAACTGACCACCACACATGTCTGCTATGTGAGTGACATTGTACTCAGGCTGGACATGATTCATGTGGGGGGATAGTCATGTGGGGGAGATAGTCAGGGGGGAGTTAGTCATGTGGGGAGATATTAATGTGAGGGGATATTCATGTGAGGGGATATTCATGCGGGGCGATATTCATGTGGGGCGATAGTCATGTGGAGAGATATTCATGTCAAGAGATAGTCATGTGGGGAGATATTCATGTGGGGTGATAGTCATGTGGAGAAATATTCATGTCGAGAGATAGTCATGTGGGGGAGATAGTCATATGGGGCGATAGTCATGTGGAGAGATATTCATGTCGAGAGATAGTCATGTGGGGGAGATAGTCATATGGGGGGATATTCATGTCGGGAGAAAGTCATGTGGGGGGATATTCATGTCAGGAGATAGTCATGTGGGGAGATAGTCATGTGGAGAGATATTCATGTCGGAAGATATTCATGTCGGAAGATAGTCATGTGGGGGAGATAGTCATGTGGGGGGATATTCGTGTGGGGGGATATTCATGTGGGGGGGGGGGGGGGTATTCGTGTCAGGAGATAGTTATGTGGGGAGATAGTCATGTGGGGAGATATTCATGTTGGGAGATAGTCATGTGGGGGAGATAGTCATGTCGGGAGATATTCATGTGGGGAGATTTTCATGTGGGGAGATAGTCATGTGGGGGAGATTTTCATGCGGGGGAGATAGTCGGAAGGGGAGGGGATATTCATGCGGGGGAGATAGTCATGTGGGGGAGATAGTCATGTGGGGAGATAGTCATGTGGGGGAGAACATGGAAGTAAGCTGCAGGAGATGACCAAGGACAGGAGGGTGTAGTGAGAGTAAATTGAGAACCTTTGCTCCATTGGAGCTTCTAAAACTGCAGCAGAGGTGATCACCATATGAGAAATGTAGGTCATGTGTGATTGTATTACATGGTGTGACCTCATTGATCAGTGTCTGACATGGTGTATCCTCATTGGTCAGTGTCTGACATGGTGTCATCGTGTCTGATGTTAGTTGAACTATTGTTTGGATGTATATTTGCATGTGTATGATTGTGTGCATGTCAGACTGCAACTACAAGCACACTGATGGACCTCTGTTTGTCTGTGTCTGAACTCAGTTACCTGAACCAGGTGTTGGATGAGACGCTGCGCTGTGCTGTGGTTGCTCCTTGGGCTGCCAGGTTTCAGGACTTTGATTCAGAGCTGGGAGGACATAAAATACCTAAAGGTGTAAGTAATCCCAGAGTGTAATGGCATTGTCTTGTCACAGTTCTGATGTGTGACATGAGAGCATCTGAAATCTGAGAATGCACAAGTTTAACACTATTGTCTTGTCACAGTTCTGATGTGTGACATGAGAGCGTGAAATTGGACAATGTACGAGTTTAACAGTATTGTCTTGTCACAGTTCTGATGTGTGACATGAGAGCGTGAAATTGGACAATGTACGAGTTTAACAGTATTGTCTTGTCACAGTTCTGATGTGTGACATGAGAGCGTGAAATTGGACAATGTACAAGTTTAACAGTATTGTCTTGTCACAGTTCTGATGTGTGACATGAGAGCGTCTGAAATCTGAGAATGTACGAGTTTAACATTGCTGTCTGACTTCAATATATTTGGAGTTCCTTCATTGTGGAACATTGAAAGCAATCTGATCTTATTTATGTGGAACCAACATCCTGGTCTGTTCCTCTGTCTATCTCTGGCTCTCTTGTTCTCTGTTTGTCTTTAACCCTCTACTAAATGTGTCTGTCATCTTCTCCCCCCTGTCTGTGTTGGATTTGCCTCCCTGATAGTATGTTTCCATTAACAGTCCTCATGGAAATAAAGGATCTGATTTGATTTTGAATGGTCATTTTAAAATGTACATTTATGTAACCGTTCACCGTTACGAGGATGTTGTTTTGCTCCTGTGTTTACGGTGATGCAGTGTTGTTGATATTGTTGTGTACTCTTCAAGAACAGAAATACATTATTGCAGTTCCAATTGCAAACTTGTACCAACATTTTATTGACATTGCTGATTCTCCCACTACAGTCGGTTCTGGTGATGCCAGTCTGTAAGAACAGGACCTCTGTAGGGTCTTCTAGCCCAAAGACCAGCATCGTGCAGCCGGTTCCTGACCGTTTGATCTGAAATTCGACAAGCTCCTGGCATTGACTGGACTGTGCAGGACGCAGGTGCAAATCGATTCCTAAGGTGACGCAGCCGTATGAAGCGGTCTTTGGCAGCAGTTGTGATTCTGGGTCTTCCACTGCGTGGCCAGTCTGCCACTGAGCCAGTTTCTTGAAATTGCCTCTATAGGCGACTAATGGTGTTTCTAAGCACATTAAATGCTGTCTACTACACTTTGTGACTGTCCAGCCTGTAAACATCAGCCTGTAAACATCAGCCTGTAAACATCCAGTGATGATCAGTCGTTGTTCTGTAGTGAGAAGAGCCATACTTGCACATTAAATTTTCAACTGAATTTATTCGAGGAGTGTCAGTCTTTTGTAGGCATTCACCAATATGATCATGTCAGATGTTATTGTCAAAAATGTTATTTTGACCGTGACTTCTTTCATGACCTCACAAATCATGAGGTGAGTACAATTCAAGTAACCACGAGAAGTTAATGACCAGATGGATACAGTCGATAGGTTGACTGATGTCCAATCAGCGAATATCTTTTATAAAAGTAACACCAAACATATTGCTTTTCTTTCTTTGAACAGTATATTATAATGTTGACATATTCTGATTGTGTTGCCTGTGTTAACTGATTCTTTGCCAAACAAAAAGTGGGTTTGGACCAAACAGAAATTGATGGCAGAAAATGGGAAGCAGGGGTGTGTCACAATAATGATGTAAAAATTGTTAAAATTGTAGCAGATATATTGTATTATACATCAAATTAAAGGCGATTGCACAAAGAACATGTTGGTGTTGCTACTATTACTATAGGTTAGAAATATAATAATCATCTACTCAACAAAGCGGATGACACACCGAGCTTTTACTCCAGAAGATGGATTACCACTTCTACTCCAGACTTAGCTTTCTGCACAGGAGACATCCTCCACAAAATCGATCGCCATGTGCTTGACCAATTAGCAGGTAGTGACCACAGACCAATCAAGCTTGTAATAAATATGGAGTATGTTCCACAGGAGCAAAAGCCTTTGCCCCGTTGGAATTACAAACGAGCAGATTGGGACAGATTTGCCATACTAACAGACACATATTGTGAAAACATAAATACACGATATGGCAACATGAAGCAAATGGTGGAAAGTCTAAACAGAGCAATAATACAGGCGGCCACTGAGTCTATTCCAAGAGGAGCGAGGAAAAATTACAAACCATACTGGACTGAAGAACTACAAATTTTGGAGGACAAAGTTGAAGATGCTAGGAAGACCGCAGAGAGAGAACAAACAACTGAAGCGAACATCTCTCTCAAAGCCATCTCAGCAAAATATAAAAGAACAGTAAATCAAACAACAAGAGATTGTTGGAGGGAAAAAACAGAAAACCTGAATTTTGACAGGGATGGAAACAAACTATGGAAACTAGTGAAAGCCATGAACAATGAAGGACCTAGAAACAAACAAATAACAATTAAACAAGGAAATGCCTTGCTTACAGGAAAAAAGGCTGCAAATGCACTAATGGAACACTATGCCAGTGCAAACCACATTGATATTACAGCCGAACAGAAGAATGCAATCAAAGATAAACAGATACATCATAGATATACAGAGACAGCAGCAGAATATATGATGGCAAATCTAACAATGGAAGAAATGGAACAGGCAATGAATACCCTAAAAAAAAAGACATCACCAGGAAAGGATGGAATCACAAATGAAATGCTAATAGGACTAGGCACTAAGGCAAAAAAGAAACTACTAGCAGTCCTAAATTACAGCTGGAAGAGGGGAATAGTCCCTCAGGCATGGAAGGAAGCTATACTAATACCAGTCCCAAAGAAAGGAAAAGACCTGGAAGAACCAAATGGCTATCGACCTATCAGTCTTCTTAGCTGTGTAGGAAAATTAATGGAACGCATTATCAATGGCAGGCTAACATGGCATCTGGAAGAAAACCAACTCTTAACACCTCACCAAGCAGGATTCAGAAAGTACAGATCCACTGAAGATCAAATAACCTATATAGCTCAGGAAATAGAGGATGCCTTCCAAGAGAAAAAGCACACACTAGCGGTCTGGATAGATTTAGAAAAAGCATTTGATAAAGTATGGAAGGAAGGACTGAAAGTAAAACTACAAAAAATGCATGTCTGTGGGAAAATGTACAAATGGATCAGCCACTACCTTGAGAACAGAACTGCCAGGACAAAAGTACAAGGACAAACCAGCAAAATGATGCTGTTGGAGCAAGGTGTCCCCCAAGGAGGAGTTCTTTCACCAACATTATTCCTAGCATATATAAACGACATCACGGAAAATTTTCCAGCCAGAGTACACACATCATCCTTTGCAGATGACCTAGCCATATGGACATCTGAAGAATATATTAGTACAGCTAACAGCAAAATACAGCAAGCCCTATTAGCGCTAGAGGACTGGTCAAAATCATGGCTAGTGAAGATAAGTGAGGAGAAAACAACATGCACAGTGTTCTCCCTCTCAACTAAAACTCAGCAACCTAAGCTGGTATTGAATGGAAAAATATTGCGCCATGAAGAAAATCCAAACTATCTAGGAGTCACCTTTGATCGTCGCCTGACATGGAAGACACAGGTTGAGAAAAATCGAACAAGAGCAAGGCAAAGAATGGCAATCATGAAAAAGCTTGCTGGTACAACGTGGGGAGCAGATGAGAAAGTTCTCAAGAAGTTATATACTGGACGGGTGAGGCCAGCACTGGAATATGGCATTGCAGCTTGGGCAACAGCAGCTAAGTCAAACTTTAACAAAATAAGTAGAGTCCAAAACCAAGGAATGCGAATCATAACTGGAAGCCTGAAGACAACGCCTATTAATGAATTAGAAAAGATAACTTGTTTACAACCAATGCAGGATAGAAGAGATAGCAGAGCCCAGCAACAAGCTGAAAAATTTAGAAGATTGACAGACCACCCTATGTATAAAAGGTTTAGTGGTTTTGGAAAGGGAAGACTGAAGCGTAGCAACTTTGTAGAAACTGCAAAACGAAAGATTAGGGCAGATCCCATACTTAACATATCAACAGTCAAACCCATTTACAATGCAGACAAGTTCCCAGCTTGGAGACAGCAGCAACTGCCTGAGATGATAGAAAACATTCCTGGTATTGAGAAAAAGAACACTCAGCATGAAACAGAAAGAAGAGAAATAACCCTAAACTACATAAAAGAACATTACCCAAGCAGCAATTGGACCCATGCATATACAGATGGATCAGCCAAAAATTCAGTAGAGAATGGAGGAGGAGGAATTCTCCTAAATTTAAAAAATGGAGTGAAAAAAACACATTCAGTGGCAACTGGAAAGTTTTCAAGTAACTTCAAAGCAGAGGTAGAGGCTCTGAAAACTGCAGCAGAAATGCTTTTGATGGAGGAAAATAAAGACACGCAAATAGCTATCTTTACAGATGCAAAGTCAGCTGTCTCAATACTGAAGAGCAAAAACAGCACAGAACTAGCTGACCTAAGAGCAGCACTCCATGGTCTATGCCAGAAATCCAAAAAAGTTGTAATACAGTGGATCCCATCACATTGCAGTATACCTGGAAATGAAGAGGCTGACAGACTGGCAAAAGAGGGCGGACAACTACCACAGCCTGACACAGACATAACCTATAATGAGGCAAAGAGGTTGATAAAAAGCACTTATAGAACCAAATGGGAATCAGAGCATCCAGGCCACCAGAAGGATGATGCATATTACAAACTCGACCGAAGAGAACAAGTAGCAATCTTCAGACTCCGCACAGGACATAACAGGCTGAAATACCACTTGTTCAATAAACTAAAGATAGGAGATACCGATGAATGTAATTGTAGAACTGGAAAAATGACAGCAAAACACTTGCTGCAGGATTGCCCAACGTATGCAGAACAGAGAAAGATATTTTGGCCCACACCTGCTTCATTTGAGGACAAGCTCTATGGAGATGTCAACAAGCTCAAGTTGACCGCAGCTTACTTTAACTACATTCAGGTTGACATTTAAAGGTGCATGAAGACCCAGAGGCATGAAATGGAATATTGCTTGGATAGCAAATCCATTATGTGGAAAGTCCAAATCGAAAGCTCGCTGTGTGGGCTTCATAAAAGGTGGAAAAGTGTCCTAGTGGCACGAAAAGGAATATTGCTTGGCTAGCAAATCCATTACATGGAAAGTCCGAATCGAAAGCTCACTGTGTGGATGTCATCTGCAGACTGCATACTTCTGGTTTCCGGAAGAACAGCCTATGGTGAACGGAAGGCCCAATATACGGAAGTGAGGCTAAGCAGCCATGTGCAGGACGTGACGATTCCTTGGGTGAGCCCAGTACCAGAGCGCTATGTATCGGCTCTGCAAGTATGGAAGCCTCCTTGGATGGCGGGGAATGACATGGTCTGCCCCTGCCTTCCCTTGAGGGCTGACCAGGATCTTTGGCTGTTCTATATGGGCCAGCTGGGATGGGGGATAACACCACAACAGTGAGTCAAACGTCCTAAGAAACCCCCGGGAAGGTTAACCCGGTCAACAAATGCCCGCAGAAGTCGGATGTGTCGGCCTAACGGCGCAAGAGCGCAGCTCTGCTGTAAACAGGCACAACGCAATCACATCCGAAAAAGAAAAAAAAACAACTCCGGATGATCGCAGAAGAAGAAGAAGAAGAAGAAATATAATAATAATATTAGCAGATGTTTTAAAAGTTAAGATGGGTGACAATTACGTGAAATTTCCACTTACCAAGACACTACTTCTCATTCGCTGATGATAATCCAATGAAATTTACTGAATAATGATAAATACACCACTTGTCTTCACCAGTATCACTAGAACTGTTCCACAACACCAATAAAACACAATTAAAACATCATATTTTGAAGTGCATCATTGTCACACTAAATGGAAAATGTCGGGAAAACATGAAGCAAGTTTTCTACTGAGAAATAATATGTACACTATTTTTTATTTAGTTATAATTATTATTCTTTTAAATTTTATTATTTAAATATTCTTCAGCTTATTTGTGTCAGGCATAGCAAACTTAGGGGCACAAGTGTGGCCCATTAGTGCGAGCATAAATCGATATGACGAACTTTCACGGTTAGTTTTGTTTGGCATTATAAATGCCTTCTAAGTATTTTATTTTAAATGAATAAATGAACATTAACCATGTGCTATCAGTTTAGAATCTTTCAGAAAGTCCTTTAAATCAGGATAACTATAATCTAACATTGTTTAACCCTTTACAGGGCAGACGCTTGTCCGTTTTGTAGCCCTGAACGGGCAAGATTTTTTCAGGTTCTGTAAAATTTTGGGTCGCGTTAGTAAAAACATCACAAATAAGGTGTTAGTCAACCGATTTTAGTTAAATAAACAACACAATGAAGGGAAAAGCATGCAGAATATGTTACTCACGTGATTGTTGCCGGTAATCCATATATGAACACAAATATTTACGAAATACGACATGTTGTTTGTGATTTTCTGTCATCTATACGGCAATTTACAAACACATTTTCAGAATCATAATCACTTTCTTTAAAGTCCGACTCACGACTGCTAATGCAAAGTAACGCTTTGCACTGATATCTAGCTCCGATTAATAATCAACTTCGTGCCCTTTAATGTCATTTAAATTGAACAGAGCGAAATCTCGGCTATCACTTGAAGAATCGCCGAAATCCATTTTGAAAAACAGCATAAAAATCCCGAAAACTATCAAAAAAAGTCTGCAAAAGTCTGTTCAAATTCATTGTAGCGCATTTACAAATGGCGGCCACGTTGTCAAGCTATCGGCGAAAGTGAAAGTAGCCGTCAGAAGTATCAGAAAGCCGAGAGATCGCGTTTTTACAATGCATAATAGTATCGGCCGGAATCGGACGCTACGCTCGTTTTAAGCGATCAGCCGGTAATGGCCGCTATGCCTTGTAAAGGGTTAAAACTGTTATCTAATGTAAATATGCGAGGCCGAAAACCAAGGGCGTTGCCATTTCTAAAATAAAAAAAAGTAACCACAATTTACCTAAGAAATTCTGCTCAAAGTTGAGATGCTTTCTTTGTCTCATGGGCATTTTTAAAATGATAGACCTTCTTCCGGTGTAAAACGTCATTTACAGGGCATTAAAATTAAGGAAGATACGCAAAATTAAACAGATAACAAACTGTCAAGAATCTGTCACTAAAGTGGTGCTTGGCAGTCCAGTGCTGATCCCTTCTGTCACTAAAGTGGTGCTTGGCAGTCCAGTGCTGATCCCTTCTGTCACTAAAGTGGTGCTTGGCAGTCCAGTGCTGATCCCTTCTGTCACTAAGGTGGTGTGTGACAGTGAATCAGTTAATCATCAATGTTGGGATTATGTAGTTGACATATTGTGTGTGTTTCGCCTTGTTTATGATGATAATCTTTATTGTTGTATGATGATGCTGTATTATGTAGTTGACATATTGTGTTTGTTGCCAGACTCCTGTGATCCATGCAGTTGGAGTGGTGCTTCAAGATGAGACCATCTGGCCTCTACCAAACAAGTGGGTGCTTTGTAATAATGGGACAGCTGTGGTGTTCTTGTGTTGTGTGCTAGAAGCTATTGGGACAACTGTGGTGTCGTTCAGAAAGCAATGGCAAACTACTGAACGTAAACTTGCCCAGGAATCACGAATAGCCGAAAAATGCTGGAGTTGATTGCTACATCTTGTAAAGGCTATGCAACTAACTTTCAACTGGAAGCTATTGAGACAACTGTGGTGTTGTGTATGGCATGCTATTGGGACAACTGAGGTGTTCTGTGTAGTTTACTGGAAGCTATTTGGACAACTGTTGTGTTGTTCTGTGTTGTGTACTGGAAGCTATTGGGACAACTGTGGTGTTGTTCTGTGTTGTGTACTGGATGCTATTGGGACAACTGTTGTGTTGTTCTGTGTTGTGTACTGGATGCTATTGGGACAACTGAGGTGTTCTGTGTAGTTTACTGGAAGCTATTTGGACAACTGTTGTGTTGTTCTGTGTTGTGTACTGGATGCTATTGGGACAACTGTGGTGTTTTTCTGTGTTGTGTACTGGAAGCTATTGAGACAACTGTGGTGTTGTTCTGTGTTGTGTACGGGAAGCTATTTGGACAACTGTTGTGTTGTTCTGTGTTGTGTACTGGAAGCTATTGGGACAACTGTGGTGTTGTTCTGTGTTGTGTACAGCGTGCTATTGGGACAACTGTGGTGGTGTTCTGTGTTGTGTACTGGAAGCTATTGGGACAACTGTGGTGTTGTTCTGTGTTGTGTACAGCGTGCTATTGGGACAACTGTGGTGTTGTTCTGTGTTGTGTACAGCGTGCTATTGGGACAACTGTGGTATTGTTCTGTGTTGTGTACTGGAAGCTATTGAGACAACTGTGGTGTTGTTCTGTGTTGTGTACTGGAAGCTATTAGGACAACTGTGGTAATGTTCTGTGTTGTGTACTGGAAGCTGTTGGGACAAGTGTGGTAATGTTCTGTGTTGTGTACTGGAAGCTGTTGGGACAACTGTGGTAATGTTCTGTGTTGTGTACTGGAAGCTGTTGGGACAAGTGTGGTAATGTTCTGTGTTGTGTACTGGAAGCTATTGGGACAACTGTGGTAATGTTCTGTGTTGTATACTGGAAGCTGTTGGGACAAGTGTGGTAATGTTCTATGTTGTGTACTGGAACCTGTTGGGACAAGTGTGGTGGTGTTCTGTGTTGTGTACTGGATGCTATTAGGACAACTGTGGTGTTGTTCTGTGTTGTGTACTGGAAGCTATTGGGACAACTGTGGTGTTGTTCTGTGTTGTGTACAGCGTGCTATTAGGACAACTGTGGTGGTGTTCTGTGTTGTGTACTGGAAGCTATTGGGACAACTGTGGTGTTGTTCTGTGTTGTGTACTGGAAGCTATTGGGACAACTGTGGTGTTGTTCTGTGTTGTGTACTGGAAGCTATTGGGACAACTGTTGTGTTGTTCTGTGTTGTGTACTGGAAGCTATTGGGACAACTGTGGTGTTGTTCTGTGTTGTGTATTGGAAGCTATTGGGACAACTGTGGTGTTGTTCTGTGTTGTGTACTGGAAGCTATTGGGACAACTGTGGTGTTGTTCTGTGTTGTGTACTGGAAGCTATTGGGACAACTGTGGTGTTGTTCTGTGTTGTGTACTGGATGCTATTGGGACAACTGTGGTGTTGTTCTGTGTTGTGTACTGGAAGCTATTGAGACAACTGTGGTGTTGTTCTGTGTTGTGTACTGGAAGCTATTTGGACAACTGTTGTGTTGTTCTGTGTTGTGTACTGGAAGCTATTGGGACAACTGTGGTGGTGTTCTGTGTTGTGTACAGCGTGCTATTGGGACAACTGTGGTGTTGTTCTGTGTTGTGTACAGCGTGCTATTGGGACAACTGTGGTATTGTTCTGTGTTGTGTACTGGAAGCTATTTAGACAACTGTGGTGTTGTTCTATGTTGTGTACAGCGTGCTATTGGGACAACTGTGGTATTGTTCTGTGTTGTGTACTGGATGCTATTAGGACAACTGTGGTGATGTTCTGTGTTGTGTACTGGAAGCTGTTGGGACAACTGTGGTAATGTTCTGTGTTGTGTACTGCATGCTGTTGGGACAAGTGTGGTAATGTTCTGTGTTGTGTACTGGAAGCTATTAGGACAACTGTGGTAATGTTCTGTGTTGTGTACTGGAAGCTGTTGGGACAAGTGTGGTAATGTTCTGTGTTGTGTACTGGAAGCTGTTGGGACAACTGTGGTAATGTTCTGTGTTGTGTACTGGAAGCTGTTGGGACAAGTGTGGTAATGTTCTGTGTTGTGTACTGGAAGCTATTGGGACAACTGTGGTAATGTTCTGTGTTGTGTACGGTATGCTATTGGGACAACTGAGGTGTTCTGTGTTGTGTACAGCGTGCTATTGGGACAACTGTGGCGATGTTCTGTGTTGTGTACTGCATGCTGTTTATGACAAGTGTAATCATGTGTGTTGAATACTGTATTGTCATACCTAGTATCTGGTTGTTCTACTTTAGTGTCCATACTTTCCTTGGATTTCTTCACTACTCTGTTCTGCTACTGCTAGAAATTGTGACATTAGAAATTGTGATGGTAGAGATTGTGGCAATAGCGACTGTGACAGTAGGGATTGTGACAGACATTGAGACAGTAGAGATTGTGGGAATATAGATTGTGACAACAGATATTGTAGCAATAAAGATTATGGCTGTAGATATTGTGACACTAAAGATTGTTGCAGTAGAGAGTGTGGCAAAATGTATGTTATTATGGCATGATTACTGTTTTCTACATATGTTGATATAACACTGGAACAAGATGTGAGGTTTAACCACCTAGGACAGAGACAACAGAAGGTAACAAGTAACACAGAGATAGCATACACAGTAATCCAGGCAGAGACAGCATTCCAACTGGTGAACACTCAGTAACAGAGACTTGTCAATGGAAGACGGAAGACCAATGTCAGGATGCTACTTACTGCTCATACCACTGTATGCTTGTGAATCATGGAACAACAAGAGGAGAAAGAGACTGGCGGCGACAGGTGTGGTTTATTTGTAGACAGCTAGGAATCCCACACATGGATGAAACCAGTGTCCAGTTACTGCAGTTCAGTTCACACATTGGTTGCCCACAACAGGGCCAGGCATCAATGTTTGGTCACATTAAGAGATGAGTGTCTGGGGCCAGTTGTGACAACTAAAGAGATCAAGTGTAGTAGAGGCACAGGTCAACAGAGGGAGAAAGTGGTTGGGTTTGCAGGATGGCAGTAGACAGTGGCCGTGTCAGTGAAGAACACAGGGCATTTGGTTGTGAGGGAGTGTGATGACTGACACCACTCAGCATGACACATGCTGATGATGTATTTTCAGGTACGACTGTTGTCTTGTTTTGTTCACAGATTTGATCCTGACAGATTCAGCACTGAGGCCAGCAAGGCCAGGGGATCTTACGATTTTGTGCCTTTTGGGTTTGCTGGCAAGAGGAAGTGTCCTGGCTACAAGTTTGCCTACAGCGAGGCAGCTGTGCTTGTGACAGCCTTGATCAGAAGGTAGAGTATGTGAATGATGGCAAACCTTGGGTCTGTCTGGAGGTAGTGTGTGTGAATGTTGGCAAACCTTGGGTCTGTCTGGAGGTAGTGTGTGTGAATGTTGGCAAACCTTGGATCTGTCTGGAGGTAGTGTGTGTGAATGTTAGCAAACCTTGGATCTGTCTGGAGGTAGTGTGTGTGAATGTTGGCAAACCTTGGATCTGTCTGGAGGTAGAGTGTGTGAATGATGGCAAACCTTGTGTCTGTCTGGAGGTAGTGTGTGTGAATGTTGGCAAACCTTGGGTCTGTCTGGATGGTAGTGTGTGTGAATGTTGGCAAACCTTGGATCTGTCTGGAGGTAGTGTGTGTGAATGTTAGCAAACCTTGGATCTGTCTGGAGGTAGTGTGTGTGAATGTTGGCAAACCTTGGATCTGTCTGGAGGTAGAGTGTGTGAATGTTGGCAAACCTTGGATCTGTCTGGAGGTAGTGTGTGTGAATGTTGGCAAACCTTGGGTCTGTCTGGAGGTAGTGTGTGTGAATGTTGGCAAACCTTGGGTATGTCTGGAGGTAGTGTGTGTGAATGTTGGCAAACCTTGGATCTGTCTGGAGGTAAATCATGTGAATGTTGGCAAACCTTGGGTCTGTCTGGAGGTAGTGTGTGTGAATGTTGGCAAACCTTGGGTCTGTCTGGAGGTAGTGTGTGTGAATGTTGACAAACCTTGGATCTGTCTGGAGGTAGTGTGTGTGAATGTTAGCAAACCTTGGATCTGTCTGGAGGTAGTGTGTGTGAATGTTGGCAAACCTTGGATCTGTCTGGAGGTAGAGTGTGTGAATGTTGGCAAACCTTGGATCTGTCTGGAGGTAGTGTGTGTGAATGTTGGCAAACCTTGGGTCTGTCTGGAGGTAGTGTGTGTGAATGTTGGCAAACCTTGGATCTGTCTGGAGGTAGAGTGTGTGAATGTTGGCAAACCTTGGGTCTGTCTGGAGGTAGATCATGTGAATGTTGGCAAACCTTGGGTCTGTCTGGAGGTAGTGTGTGTGAATGTTGACAAACCTTGGGTCTGTCTGGAGGTAGTGTGTCTGAATGTTGGCAAACCTTGGGTCTGTCTGGAGGTAGTGTGTGTGAATGTTGGCAAACCTTGGGTCTGTCTGGAGGTAGTGTGTGTGAATGTTGGCAAACCTTGGATCTGTCTGGAGGTAGTGTGTGTGAATGTTAGCAAACCTTGGATCTGTCTGGAGGTGGAGTGTGTGAATGTTGGCAAACCTTGGATCTGTCTGGAGGTAGAGTGTGTGAATGTTGACAAATCTTGGGTCTGTCTGGAGGTAGTGTGTGTGAATGTTGGCAAACCTTGGGTCTGTCTGGAGGTAGTGTGTGTGAATGTTGGCAAACTTTGGATCTGTCTGGAGGTAGAGTGTGTGAATGTTGGCAAACCGTGGGTCTGTCTGGAGGTAGTACATGTGAATGTTGGCAAACCTTGGGTCTGTCTGGAGGTAACTCAACTGGTTTCCAACCACTGCTAGAGTGCTCGGGTATCAGGTAACGCCCAGCCTGTTAGAATGTCTTCTTTGAAACAAGCGGACCAGAAACTGTGATTGGTCAGCAGAAAACAGTTGACAGAACTGACCACCACACACGTCTGCTATGTTAGTGACATTGTACTCTGGCTGGACATAATTCATGTGGGGAGATGGTCATGTGGGGAGATAGTCATGCGGGGAAGATAGTCATGCGGGGAAGATAGTCATGCGGGGAAGATAGTCATGTAGGAAAGATAGTCGGGGGAGGGGGGGGGGGGGGGGGGGGGGCAAACCTTGGGTTTGTCTGGAGGTAGTGTGTGTGAATGTTGGCAAACCTTGGGTCTGTCTGGAGGTAGTGTGTGTGAATGTTGGCAAACCTTGGATCTGTCTGGAGGTAGAGTGTGTGAATGTTGGCAAACCTTGCGTCTGTCTGGAGGTAGTACATGTGAATGTTGGGAACCCTTGGGTCTGTCTGGAGGTAGAGTGTGTGAATGTTGGCAAACCTTGGGTCTGTCTGGAGGTAGTACATGTGAATGTTGGGAACCCTTGGGTCTGTCTGGAGGTAGTGTGTGTGAATGTTGGCAAACCTTGGGTCTGTCTGGAGGTAACTCATGTGAGTGTTGGCAAACCTTGGGTCTGTCCGAGGTAACTCATGTGAATGTTGGCAAACCTTGGGTCTGTCTGGAGGTAGTACATGTGAATGTTGGCAAACCTTGGGTCTGTCTGGAGGTAATTCATGTGAATGTTGGCAAACCTTGGGTCTGTCTGGAGTTAGAGTGTGTGAATGTTGGCAAACCTTGGGTCTGTCTGGAGGTAGTGTGAATGTTGGCAAACCTTGGGTCTGTCTGGAGGTAGTACATGTGAATGTTGGCAAACCTTGGGTCTGTCTGGAGGTAGAGTGTGTGAATGTTGGCAAACCTTGGGTCTCTGGAAGTAGCGTGTGTGAATGTTGGCAAACCTTTGGTCTGTCTGGAGGTAACTCATGTGAATGTTGGCAAACCTTGGGTCTGTCTGGAGGTAACTCATGTGAATGTTGGCAAACCTTGGGTCTGTCTGGAGGTAGTACATGTGAATGTTGGCAAACCTTGGGTCTGTCTGGAGGTAGTACATGTGAATGTTGGCAAACCTTGGGTCTGTCTGGAGGTAACTCATGTGAGTGTTGGCAAACCTTGGGTCTGTCTGGTGGTAACTCATGTGAATGTTGGCAAACCTTGGGTCTGTCTGGAGGTAACTCATGTGAATGTTGGCAAACCTTGGGTCTGTCTGGAGGTAGTGTGTGTGAATGTTGGCAAACCTTGGGTCTGTCTGGAGGTAGTGTGTGTGAATGTTGGCAAACCTTGGATCTGTCTGGAGGTAGAGTGTGTGAATGTTGGCAAACCTTGGGTCTGTCTGGAGGTAGTACATGTGAATGTTGGCAACCCGTGGGTCTGTCTGGAGGTAGAGTGTGTGAATGTTGGCAAACCTTGGGTCTGTCTGGAGGTAACTCATGTGAGTGTTGGCAAACCTTGGGTCTGCCTGGAGGTAACTCATGTGAATGTTGGCAAACCTTGGGTCTGTCTGGAGGTAACTCATGTGAATGTTGGCAAACCTTGGGTCTGTCTGGAGGTAGAGTGTGTGAATGTTGGCAAACCTTGTGTCTGTCTGGAGGTAGTACATGTGAATGTTGGCAAACCCGTGGGTCTGTCTGGAGGTAGAGTGTGTGAATGTTGGCAAACCTTGGGTCTGTCTGGAGGTAGAGTGTGTGAATGTTGGCAAACCTTGAGTTTGTCTGGAGGTAGAGTGTGTGAATGTTGGCAAACCTTGGGTTCTGGAGGTAGTACATGTGAATGTTGGCAAACCTTGGGTCTGTCTGGAGGTAACTCATGTGAGTGTTGGCAAACCTTGGGTCTGTCTGGAGGTAACTCATGTGAATGTTGGCAAACCTTGGGTCTGTCTTGAGGTAACTCATGTGAATGTTGGCAAACCTTGGGTCTGTCAGGAGGTAGTGTGTGTGAATGTTGGCAAACCTTGGGTCTGTCTGGAGGTAGTACATATGAATGTTGGCAAACCTTGGGTATGTCTGGAGGTAACTCATGTGAATGTTGGCAAACCTTGGGTCTGTCTGGAGGTAGAGTGTGAATGTTGGCAAACCTTGGGTCTGTCTGGAAGTAGCGTGTGTGAATGTTGGCAAACCTTGGGTCTGTCTGGAGGTAACTCATGTGAATGTTGGCAAACCGTGGGTCTGTCTGGAGGTAACTCATGTGATTGATTGATTGATTGATTGATTGATCTAGGAACCGAACATCACAGCATTCGGGACATTCCCATAAGCGCTCCGCAGTCGCAGCCACAGACCCAAGGTTTGCTTTGGTCTGTCTGGAGGTGACTCGTGTGAATGCTGGCAAACCTTGGGTCTGTCTTGAGGTAGTACGTGCGAATGTTGGCAATCCTTGGGTCTCTGTGGAGGTAGCATGTATGAATGTTGGCAAACCTTGGGTCTGTCTGGAGGTAGCATGTGTGAATGTTGGCAAACCTTGGGTCTGTCTGGAGGTTACTCATGTGAATGTTGTAAGACAAGCAATCATACGTTCAAATGTTATGATCAACCAGATTATAACTGGACAACAGAAGCTTGGGGAAACTAAAGGGACATAACACTGCAAATTCTAACTTGGTAGTGAGTCGATGGTTAGTGCCCAAGCTTCCATTTTCATCGCGAAGGCTAATGGATGATACTTGAAATAGGAAAGTCTGGCATATGAGACTTCGAGAATGGAGGTGGAAGCAGTAACAGCGGACTTCCTATGGTTAGAGAGGGAACAGCAAACCACTGTTTTCTTTACTAAACGGGAGGGTTCCCTTAGTAAAGTGGAGAAAGAATGTTTCTTGGAATGGCTGTTTTCCGCTTTGGGAGGTACAGATTATGGGGGAATTGTATGGTTTTTGGGGGGGCCATGAGGAAATGAAAAAGGCTGAAGGCGGGGCAAGGAATGCCCCTCTGAGGCTTCCATGGACAAAGGGAGAGAAGGGTCGAGGTGGTGCCTGTGGCCCAGGGGGAACATCCATTACCCGGGTGGGTAAGAAGGAAGGGACAAAGCAAGTCCACGGGTTTTTGGGGAAAAGAAAGGAAAGGGCCACAGTAGAAAAAACATGTCCCGGGCGTTCAAGAAAGGAAAGGGCCCAAGGGGGGCAAACGTAGGAATCTGGAAGGGTCCAGGCTGGGTTTAACAAAAATCTGTTTCCATGGGACTTAGAATGTGTGAAGAAGGGAAGGCTGGTGCCAACAGATTGAGGGGCTTTGTCATTGTAATTGGAGGAAGGAGGGAGCAAACAAACCTGGCTGTTGGGACAAAACTCAAGGGGTTGGGGTCTCTGGGGATGTGGTAACATTACCGGGATGGTGTCTTAATTTCAGGATGGGTGGGTGGGCAAAGAAAAGCTGCAAGGCCCTTTGCCTGGGCTGAAAGTCAGGGCCCCGGGGGGTAATTTAAAGGGGCAGAAGCCGGCTGGGTTTACAAACTTGTTTCCAGTGTTCTTTTGGGGAAATTAAGCAATTCCAGGCGGGTTTGCGTGGCTCACTGAGGGGTTAAGGTGGAGAAATTTTGAATTTTTGGCCAGGCCAGGTGGTGTCTGTGGACATGAACATGCTGATGGGCTTGCCAGGTGGGCTACTGTAGGAAGTGGAAGCAATGTACCAGGCTGATCCAGTGAATGCCCTCAGAGAGGCAGGGGATTCAACGCATCAAGTGTTGACCGCAAATCTGCAACTTTGACTGGACTGCAAACTTCCGGTCTAGAGGGCTGAAGCCAAACAAGCGCTGTGCAGGGGCTAAAGCAGAATAGTCTGTCAACACAGAACTGGTGTTGTGGACTGCCACGCACTGAGGAAGCTACTGATGAGGTGATCCGGGTGTTTACAGACTGAACCGTTTTGTGTGTGTGAGGATAATTTGATGACTATCTGATTAGAAATGATTGGTAGTTTGTTGTAACAACTGACTTAACATCTAACATTTCTTAGGTTTAAGGTCAGCCTGTGGGACGACCAAAGGTAGTTCAACCTGTCTATGGCCTGGTCACCCATCCTCTAGATGAAATCTGGGTCAAGGTTACCAAGCGATCCTAATCAACAAGGAGGGATCTGAACAGATTTGTTTGAGATGTAAAGCAACTGGCTTGATCGATGTACAGAACACAGACACAATTGTTACCTTTGGACATTTGCATGTAGGAATGTATCGGGTGCTTCATGGCTACCACGTGTTGTGTTATCAGTCAAATGTGTATTCAGTCAACAAGGTGAAGTGTAGTGTAATATTATATAGGCATTCAGTCAGCTTGGTAAGGTGTAATATTATATAGGCAATCAGTCAACTTGGTGAGGTGTAATGTTATATAGACATTCTGTGAGCATTGTAAGGTATGATGATATGTGGTTATTGTCAGAATATTCACTCAGTTGAAATATGGATCAATATCATTAAGATGTGGAGTCATTGAAACAGAATTAAATATGTGGAGTCATAGAAACAGGATTAAATGTGTGATGTCAGGTGAAATATGGATCTATATCATTAGGAGGAGTCATTGAAACAGAATTGTGGAGTCATACAGACGTGCCCAACATGTTGAACAGTGGACGGAAGATACCAATTTTTTGGGAAAAACCCCCTTTTTAAAAGGGGGAAAAAAAGGGGGGGTTTTTTAAAAACCCCCCCCCCGGAAAAGGGCCCCCCCCAAAAAAATTCCCCGGGGAAAATTTTTAAATTTTTTTTTTAAAAAGGGGGCAAAAAAGGGGGGGGGGGGAAAAACCCTTTTCCCCTTTTGGGAAAGGGGGGCCCCCCTACAAAAAACCCCAAAAACCTCCCCTTTTTAAATTTTTTTTTTTTGGGAAAAGGGGGGCCCCCAAAAGGGAAAAAAGGGGGCCAAAAATACCTTCCCGAGAAATTTTTTAAACCCCAAACCCCCTTTTAAAACGGGAAAAGGGAAAAAAAAAAAACCCCCCAAAAAAAAAAAAATTTTTTTTTTTTGGAACCCCTTTTTTTGGGGGGGGGGGTTTTAAAAAAAAAATGGGAGAAAAGGCCGGGGGGGGCATGAAAAAGGGGGTTCCCCAAATTTTTCCCCAAATTTTTTAAAAAGGGGGGGGGGCCCCAAGGGGTTTTTTTAAAAATTTTGTTTTAAAACCCCCCAAAGGGGGCCCGCCCTTTTTAAAAAAAAGGGGGGCCCCCGGGGGGTTGGTTTCAAAAATGGATTAATAAAATTAAGATGTTGGGTCATTAAACAGTTTTTAAAAGTGGAGGTAATAAAACGGAATGTTGGTCGGGTAATATATCTTTAAAACATTGGAGGGTAGAAAACAAAATTTGTTGGGTAAACCCAAATCCCCAAACTTGTTGAACAGTGGACGGTAGATACCAATACTGAGAGATGATTGGTCAGTACAATCATGCCCATCTTGTGTAGAACAGTGGACGGTAGATACCAATGCTGAGAGATGATTGGTCAGTACAGTCATGCCCATCTTGTGTAGAACAGTGGCTTCCCCTGGAACTCTCCTCTGTGTAAAGTCAGTTTTGAGCTCTGGTGTGTGGTTAAGACAAATGCCAGACTAACTGCTGTGTGGTTGGTTGCATGAACAAGACCTGGTCTACCTGACTAAACTGGTTGACCTGGCACTGACAGACACTACATAGTCTCTGCATAGCCCGGGAGACCTCAACAGTGTATATCTGGTTTGAACAGTCTCTTGTGCTATATGGCAGTGAATCGTGGAACTTGCATGAACAAACTAGGAAGAGCTTGGAGGCAACAGGTATTGCTCCTGAGATGAATGTTGCCAATACCATGGACTGCCAGAGTAAATAATGACTGCCTAGACGAGGCTAATTAAAGCAGGACATTACATACAACTATCAGAAAGAGACAAACAACGTTTTTTATTATGAGCATGGAAGCATTGGGAAATATCGTGGTGACTGGACAGATTGGATACAGCTGGATGGACTGATGGGAGAACATCGTCAGCAGAGTGGATCTGGAGCATGACGTACTGAGATCTGAAGATCTAGAGCATGACGTACTGAGATCTGAAGATCTGTGAATGTCATGCTAGTTGACAGGACACCTGATGGCGATGTTATTTGAAGAAAATTAAAGTTGTTGTTCATACCCGCTATGGTGCTGCCAGCCGACTTGTTGTGCAGTCAATTCTCCTTCCTTGTGCACGTGTCCTCATAGATGGTTGATTGCGTCCACTGACAGCATACCCATCTGACCTCTACCAGCATTGCGTTTGTGCTTGTCTTTCTGATTGACTTCATTGATTGTTTGCCTTTCTGGTTGACTTTGTTAATTGTTTACCTTTCTGATTGACTTCATTGATTGTTTGCCTTTCTGAGTGACTTCATTGATTGTTTGCCTTTCTGGTTGACTTCATTGATTGTTTGCCTTTCTGATTTTCATTGATTGTTTGCCTTCCTGGTTGACTTCATTGCACCAGGTTTATCCCAGAACACCAGGCTTAGCCCATCTGGCTCAGTCTCTGCACAGAATGGCAAGCTACTGGCCTAGAGCCTCACATAGAGCACACGCACTCCACAGCTCCAGGGATGAACCCTGAAGTCTCTGCAACAATGTCAATCTGTCTGAATGACAGTCCAGAGATCGAACCCATGACCTCAGAACATCAGGCCCACAGCTTGACCACTTGGCCATGGTGACCACACTTATTATTTCCAGCTGCTGAAGGCTGTTTGACTGATGCACCCAGACCTCCAGCTGTTGAAGGCTGCTTGATGTGCACACAAGACCTACAGCTGTTGAAGGCTGCTTGATGTGCACACAGACCTACAGCTGTTGAAGGCTGCTTGATGTGTGCACTCAGACCTACAGCTGCAGAAAGCTGTTTGATGTGTACACAGACCTCCAGCTGCTGAAAGCTGTTTGATGTGTGCCCAGACCTCCAGCTGCTGCAGGCTGTTTGACATGTGTGCCCAGACCTACAGCTGCTGAAAGCTGTTTGACATGTGTGCCCAGACCTACAGCTGCTGAAAGCTGTTTGACATGTGTGCCCAGACCTACAGCTGCTGAAAGCTGTTTGATGTGTGCCCAGACCTCCAGCTGCTGAAGGCTGTTTGACATGTGTGCCCAGACCTCCAGCTGCTGAAAGCTGTTTGATGTGCACCACAGACCTACAACTGCTGAAAGTTGTTTGATGTGCACACAGACCTCCAGCTGCTGAAGGCTGTTTGACATGTGCACCCAGACCTACAGCTGTTGAAAGCTGTTTGATGTGCACACAGACCTACAGCTGCTGAAAGCTGTTTGATGTGCACACAGACCTCCAGCTGCTGAAGGCTGTTTGACATGTGCGCCCAGACCTCCAGCTGCTGATGGCTGTTTGACATGTGCGCCCAGACTTCCAGTTCTTGCTCTAGTCTGCAGTCTGTCCACATGCTCTTCTGTTCGATTGTTTCATAATGACAGATAACTGTATTATTATTTCTGTTACTGCTTTTTGATGGTTTGATTCATACTGACAGATAGCTGTCTTATTATTTCTGTTATTGCTTTGTTATACTGTTGCGAACATCATGTCATTGTTTCATTTTGTTTCATGCTGAATTAAGGGAGTGGTGTTTTATATTTTTCCATGATTTATTTGACTGACATTATACATGAGTGTTCATGATATAATATATGACTACCTGGCCACATCAGTGTGTTTGTTGGTGTAATACATGAAAACCTGGCCACATCAGTGTGTTTGTTGGAATAATACATGAAAACCTGGCCTTATCAGTGTGTTTGCAGGTGTAATAAATTCATGAATATCTGGCCTCATGTGTCAGTGTTTCTTTGTGTAATAAATTCATGACTACTTGGCCACATCTGTCAGTGTTTGTTAGTGTAATAAATACATGAATATCTGGCCACATTTGAATGTACGTTAGAACAAACTGGTTCCATGTAGTGTGCCCAGTACCCAAGCTGCGGATTTCTCAGTTGTAAGGGGATAAACTTCTCTTTGTTGTGGGCATGGGCTTGAGCACAGCTGCTACCAGGGATTCTGGGATAGGTGTGTGTGTTGTGAGTTCATTATACATGAAAGTTAACCAGTTATGAGATAGTAAGATCATGAGCCTGCCTGCCTGCCTGCCTGCCTGCCTGCCTGTCTGTCTGTCATAAAAACCAATGCAAGAAGGTCTGCTGCCAACTCACCGGCAGCTGTGTTTTGAACGCGATATGCGGGTATACGAACTGCGTAAATTTGATGTCACTAAGGGAACCCATCGATCATTAATTTAATAAAGACATCATATATAAAGGCATGAAAGGAGTTCTCCGCGGGGAAAAACCATTTGTTTTATATAACGGGAGTGGGACAGGCATGCTTTGTCATCTGGATTGTTGTTACTGTAGACTAGATTGTGAAGCACAGCTAGCCCTAGCCATGGAAGGTGGGCTCGAACTGAGCAGCATGGCGGCCTGGACTATACCTACGACCTGGCTCTCCTGTCCCGCACACTAGATTAGTAGGTTGAACTATTGGAATTACAACTGGGAGGTCACAACAATTACGGACACAAATTTTTTAGGAAACAAACTGATGTGAATAAACCAGAAATAAGTTCTAGGTCTGGTTCTAGTGTATGGTGTGTGGGTGGGGATGTGTGTGATGGGTGCGGGGATGTGTGTATGAGTGGTGGATATGTGTGGTGGTTGGGGGAAGCATGTGTGGGTGGTGTGGCTTGGGGATGTGTGCGTGGATTGAGAATGTGTGGGTGGGGATGTGAGTGGCTTAGGGATGTGTAGGTAGGTGAGGGATATGTATGTGTCGGGGCGGGATGCGTGAGTGGGTGGGGTATGTGTGACTGAGAGATGTTTGGTTGGGGGTGGGTAGGGGTGTGTGTGTGCATAGAGGAGGATTTGTGAGTGAGTGTGTGTTGGTGGATGGGTGGGGAATGTGGGTGGGGAGTGGTGTGTTGGTTGGGGATATGTGTGTGGGTGGGGGTATGTGCAGGATTGGTGGGTGAGGGTGTCTGTGTGGGTGGCGATATTTTGTGGAATGTGGGTGGGGGATATGTGTGTGGTGTGTAGGTGAGGGATGTGTGGTGGTATGTGGGTATGGGTGAGGGATATGTGTGTGTGTGGTGCGTGGGTTGGGAATATCGTGTGGTAGGGGATGTGTGTGATGTGCGGGTGGTAGATGTGTGTGGTGGGGGATGTGGGTTAGGGCATGTGTGGGTGGGTGGAGGATGTATGTGTGGGTGGTGGGGTGTGTGTGTGTGAGTGGATTGGGGATGTATAGGTGGTTAGGGAGATGTCATTTGATGGGGATGTGTGTGTATGGTTTTGGGATGTGTGAGTGGATGTGCGATGTGTGGGTTGGTGGTGGATGTATATGCGTGGGTGGGGAATATGTGGTCGATGGAGGTGTGGGTGGAGGATGGGTGTGTGGGTTAGGATGTGTATGTGGGTGGGCGCGGAATGTGTGGGTTAGTGGGGAATGTTTGTATGGGTGGCGAGTGTATTTGGGTTAGGAGAACAGGTGAGGGCAGTGTGTGTGGGTGGGGGATGTGCAGGAGGGGGATGGGTTGGTTGGTGGTGTATGTATGTGTCTCTGGGTGTGTGTGTATGTGGGTAGGTGGGGTGATGTGTGGGTAGGTGGGTTCTGGGCCTCATAACATGTTAATTTATGTTTACAACATTCATTTCACAATGTTTTTTTTCCTTCCTATGTGAATGTAGAATGCTCTTGATGAACGAAAGATGAGTGATTGGAAGGGCCGAATGTAAGAGGGCCTTCGTGCCCAATTTGTGGCCCTTTTAAAATAAAGTTGATTTGATTTGATTTTGATTTGTCTTGTCTGTCCTCTATCACCTCTACAGTCTTGTCTGTCCTCTATCACCAACTATTTTCTACTATCACCACATGCGTTCTACTGTCTTGTCTGTCCTTTATCACCAACTTCTTTCTACTGTTTTGTGTGTCCTCTATCACCAACTTCTTTCTACTGTTTTGTGTGTCCTCTATCACCAACTTCTTTCTACTGTTTTGTGTGTCCTCTATCACCAACTTCTTTCTACTGTTTTGTGTGTCCTCCATCACCAACTTCTTTCTACTGTTTTGTGTGTCGTCTACGTCCTCTAAGACCCACTTTTCCTGGCTGTATGAATGCCATCCAGGCATAATGTGCCATGCCGGTAAGTGTGGGCGGTCATGATTCGCCATTTCACTCGATCACCAGAGTCGTGGATGAGCTCAGTGTTCTTGTCTCGACCATGCCGCGTGGTCAAGCCATTCAGATATTTACTTCTCTGTCTTCACCTTGATCTGTTTCCTTCGATCTTGCCAGTTGTCACCAAATTCTCCAATTAATTTCTTCTTATACATGTCCAAAACTTTTTTGACTGTCTACTTCTAATGTCTCTAATCAGTTTACGATTTTCATTTGTTTCTTGTAGGACTTGGTCGTTGGTTTATCTGTCTGTCCATGGTATTCTTTGCATTCTCATCAGAAACCACATTTCCACAGCCACCAGGTGTTTTTCAGCTTGACTGTTCATTGTCCACGCTTCACATCCATACAAATGTACAGGTTCTATGTAACACCTCAACACTCTTTTTCTCGAATCAATTGACATCTGTTTATTAGTCAGTAATGCAGTAATGTGTGGCTGCTGGATTTCTAGCGATTGCCGCTTCCTTTGACGATACATACACACATTGTGATTGTAACTGACTCAGAGAACACGATACATACACACATTGTGATTGTAACTGACTCAGAGAACACGATACATACACACATTGTGATTGTAACTGACTCAGAGAACACGATACATACACACATTGTGATTGTAACTGACTCAGAGAACACGATACATACACACATTGTGATTGTAACTGACTCAGAGAACACGATACATACACACATTGTGATTGTAACTGACTCAGAGAACACGATACATACACATATTGTGATTGTAACTGACTCAGATGGAGAACACGATACATACACACATTGTGATTGTAACTGACTCAGAAAGCATGCTGAGGAGGGTGAGCACAGGCAGGCTTCGTGCAGACTGGCTTGCTTCGCTTCGGAGGTCACGGGTAGCAAGCATCACCTGGATCTTTTCTCCTGGGCATGCCGGTGTGCTGGGGAATGAACAGGCGGACAGATTGGCTGGCTCGGCAGATCTTGGTGGAGTATTGATGCATGACAAGGCAGATGTGGTTGCGGCCTTGTGGGAGCACGTGTACACCTCGGAGGAGCAAATGGATCACCATAGTCTGGTTAGGATGAGGCAGCGAGGAGTGACGAGGGGATCTGGCCGACGCTCGACGCTCAGAGGAAAGGCGAGACGGACATATAATCAGATTGCTACTGGAACTATTAGTGTTGGAACTCTTCGCTGGTTGCTGAGGATGGGGACGGAGCGCTTACGGGAATGTCCCGAATGCTGTGATGTCGGTTCCTAGATCAATCAATCAATCAATTGACGATGAATTTAATTTTTCGTGGAGGACTTTTGTGGTGACATTCTGGCGGCGGCATTACGCAGTGTACCTATGCGGGCTGTTGGTTTGTTGAGACTCCTGTCTGTTCCACTTTTCGCATGAGGCAGTGAGGAGCATTTTGTGTGATATTCACTGGCACAGGAACGGAGTATAATGGGGACGACCCGTAGCCGTGAAGTTGGAACCGCGACTAAGTAACTAACTAATTAACTATTGGTCATACCCAGTGAGACCATACCCATACCCATACGCCTACACAGTGAGAATCACCAGTGAGCAGATCACTGGACCTGGCAGGACATTGTCATATGCCGATGATGTTTTAGTGTATCGTCAGGGTAAGGATAGAGAGGAGGTTGCTGTGGAACTACAAACCGAACTCAATCGCATAAGTACTTGGTGTGATGAAGCTGGGGCAATGGTCAACCCAACAAAGGCAACAGTGACTTGGTTCTCGTTGAATAATCATATTGTCAACACTCCAACACCAACTGTAATGCTGTGTTCAGAGACGGTGGAAAGAACGCAGGCAATGAATTACCTGGGGATACGGTTTGATCGAAGCCTTGCTTATAATGTGCACATAGACCAGGTGATAATAAAGGCCAAGCGGGGTTTGGCAGCGATGCGGGTGATGGCGGCAGCAAACTTTGAGCAGCGCCATCTGTCTTCTGTACGAGGGGCTGGTCATGTCTGTTTTGGAGTATGCAATGGCAATCCTGACTCTCAGCCATAAGCAGATGGAAAGGATACAGAATGAAGCTATGCGCATTATTCTTGGATGTACAAGAGATACAGCATGCATGGCGATGCGCTACCTTCTTGATTTTCCAACCATTGAAGAGAGAATACAAGGTTGCAGGGCACGCGCCTACCTCAGAATTAACGCAAACACATAACATCCACTGCATAGTGAAATTAGGAAGGTGAAGGGCAGCAGGTTAAAAAGAGGAAGGTCGTGGATGGGTCAAGCCGAAGACATTCTTCAACAGGTGTGTTCACTTGAGGACTTAGAACCTGGCGAGGAGTGGGTGCAAGTGCCAACAGACTTCTGCACATCCTTTTCAGTTTGCATCCAACTAGATAGAAAATGCAGACAAGAAAATCCGGCTGCTGTTGAGGCTGAAGTACAAGCGTTGATTTTCGAGAATTCGCTAGACGGTGACGCGGTCATCTACACAGATGGGTCGGTCGTCCGACATGTGAGAAGCTCATGGGCCTTTACAGCTCGGGCCGGAGGGAGAATTGTGAAGGAGGACTCTGGTGCTTTCACTGAAACCACAAGTAGCCTGACCATGGAAGTCATGAGTTGTATTTCGGGCTAAAGCCGCCGGTTTTGAGGCGCAAAAGCGATTTGCGCCTCAAAGGGCGATAACTCCGGATTTTTTAAAAAGTCAAGGGTGATAACTCGTTTTTAATAGACGTGTGTCCGATTAGGTGTGGTCTAGTGACACTAGGTACTATAACAACATAAAAAATACAAAATAACAAACGAGTCAAGTAAGGTATATGTTTTTATTAAACCATGTATAGACAATACAATGCATATTAAATAAGTAATGGCATAGTCGAGATATTATCACTGTCAACCTTTCTTTTTATATACAGATAGGACAAAGATGTACGATGTTGCTGATATGTATATACAGAAGAGTCTTGTGTCTTGAACCCTATATTGGTCCCCCCACTCGGTGTTTGGGTAGTGAGTACTTCTAAAAATGTGTCCTTGTTTAAATGCATGTTGTGGTTTTTGGTCAGACCTTTGGTACTGATTTTATCATAATCTCCAACACAAATATATGTCTTACTACATAACGAGACCATCCCCTTCCCTTCGTATTCTAGTTTGAAAAGCCCGGGGGTTCTCTTTTCATAGGCTTTGATAGCCACACAGTCCTGACAGGTAGTACTAGGGGTAATTCTATGAACAGGGCAGGTTTCAGACGGGAACCACTGATTATAGACTCTGTCATATTCTTCTCGTAGGTGTGGTCTAACTACTTCAGAGAGTGAGTCGGCACTAAGGGCCAAATATAGAGAGTCAGTGTCCATTTCACAAAGCTGAAAGTCGTCTTTAGAGATAAATTTGTCTAGAAAGTCATAGTAGAAAGCCAACATTCTTAATTTGGCATACTGATAAACGAAAAAACCTATTTGTAGAGGTAGATCCCAGACAGTTTTCTTCTTTAGGGTTTCAACTTCGAATAGATCAGGTGTAATACCAGTCATGGTTTTAAACCTAGGGTTATTGAGTGCTTTGGTCGTGTCTTTGCCGTGACAGTAGGAGACATCGGTATGTTTGGCTTTATTAGTTAACGTTTTACCGTAAGCGGCATTACCTAGCAATTTCATTGTGTCGGCTGTAATAGACTCGGCTGGATTTTTGTCCCCTTGGCGACGGGCATTAGAAACTGTTTCCCCAAATTGTTTAAAACAACTAACCGGGCGATATTCTATTGTCTGGTAGATGTGTGTAACCATCAACCCATGGGCTAGATACCATTTTAAAAGAGGGGTGGCTAATAATATTTTCTTCCCGAAATAACTACCAATCAATGTCCGTCGTGGGGTACTCAGTAGTTTATTTTTTACGGCGTAGTCTTTCATAAACTCCCCAATATCGTCCCTCGACACTTCTGTGTTCTTAAAAATAGGGGGCATTTCGGCAAAGGACTCTTGTAAATCAACCGGGGTCTCTATATCGCACTCCACCAACCCGAAAAAAAGTATCACTTTTTACAGACTCAATGATCTGGTTTTCACTTAAAGAACCCCCAAGGAAGGTGTGAGAGTTCCCGTAAGAAACGCTTTAATCAACTCAATTATTGACAGATTTGTCTGTTGTACTCTGTTTTATTAAACTTATCAACATGGTAAAATGTACCACATTTGATCACGCCCACCGACATGGCACACGATGACTGAAGAACTACTGCCCTACACAAAAATCTAATTTATGTAAAATTAATAACTAAGCTGGTAGTGTTTTGTTATGTGTTTTCGTTACAAACTTGAGTGAGAAGTCTTATCAACAAACATCGGTAAATTTATACAAGAGACAATATCACAATCATAGACCCATTTCAAGCGAACAAAAGAAGATTCGACACATGATAATGATAGACCCAGACCGGTTACTGGCATGAAACATAATGTATTCTTTTTTCGGTGTTACAAAGTGTCTATCTTCTTAGTTGTCCGTAAACGAAAGAGATACCAAAAAGAAAAATACTAGACAACGGTATATTGATGAACAGCAGTTTAAAAGTGTGCGAACGAATTTTAAAAATAAAAAAATTCATACTTTGAGGGTCGAACCACTGCCACCCGAACACGAGCCAAGTGCGCTATCAACTAAGCTATTACTTCTGGTAACAATGATCTTACAAAACAAAGATACAACAGCAACCTTGCAACTGTGACTGTCGGAGATGATAAAAATAAGAATTACAGCGATAGACAAAACATATTTCTAGAACAGACATTTATAAACATATTAGACAAAAAATTACTCCCTCATTATGTTTAAACACCAATAAACTAATAAAGTATGGTTTTCAGTTGTATAAAAAGTAACATAATTAATTTATATGTAAAACTGTGCTATCCCCGCTTCCGAAAAAGTCAGATTTAGACAAAATTATTCAAAGATCAGAAAAATGAACCTTGTAATATTAACCAATATTAAGTTTTAAGTATTTTAAAAGGCAATATAGCATAATAAACCATTCTTATATATTTTAAAAAATTATTTATGTATGCAAACTCGGAACAGGTACACGTCGTATGACGCCTTAAATGTGTAATAAAATAACTTTTGATAGGTCAAAAAGTATTAAAACTTATAGTCAAATGAAAGATTATGATGTCGTTGATTTAAAAAAAAAACAATTTTGATGGTGTTTTACGAAATATATCAAGAGATATTGATATTATAAACTCAGCATGTTGCACATTTGTTGGTAATTTCGTTCCGTTACGAA